>CAXIVR010000007.1:100611817-100668469 GCA_964035755.1 Teleogryllus oceanicus
CCATTTTAGGCGCCATTTCGCCTTCGACCTTCTCTCATTAGCTATATTTGTAAAAGTTTATATCCGTTCTGAAGAACTTTAGTACTCAGTGGTTGGTGCCGTGTCAGTGCTTCTGTATGACGCTGTACTCTTTCGATTGCAACGACCAATCTAATAGCGTTTTCCATTCGTCGCACTAGTGCACTCAGGCAGCTTCGTGTTCCATTCCACCGCTAGGGCGCACCAGTGCAAAGAACTGCGTGTTCCATTCGCACATTGACACTGGACCCTGGCGTTTAAACTGCACTGACGATCGCGTCAGTGCAGTCCAGTGCACCGGGCCATTGTGACGTTAGGTGCGGAATTTATCCATGCTGATTTAGATTCGTGGTGAAATTATGGGAAGCAATTGAGGATCTTCTGTCACGCAGGGATACTTCGAATGATGGAGTATATTATGTTTGCAAGAAATATCTTAAAATAATGTTTGTGATTTCAGAAAGTTCGAAAATCAAATTGTGTTCTCCGAAAATTTAACCTTGAATAACTTCATATTAACAAATCCAGTGCTATTTAGAAACTAAAGTGTTTTAGGTACGACTCAATTTCGAAACGCTAATAAAGTGAAAATAAAAATAGTGACCTTACAAAATCATTCAAATATATATGCCAAGAAATGTTTCTCGCACGCCCATGCATATACCAGCGGAAATGTTCTAGTAAATATTTTATTGTTTTCAGTAATCAAACAATTCCACAGAAGCCTTCGGTTCAAAATCTTTGTACTATATCGATCTCTGGCAAATCTCGAAAATGAAATTATTACTCATACGCATTTGAAGTTTTCGTAGTTTTAAATAAAGAAATCACACGTTAATAATTTGTGAATTAAGGTAAGAATTACCAAAAGACTGCATAAAAATTATAACGACGATCGTAATTCAAAATTATTATTTTCGAGTTCCATCAGTGTGACTGACCAAGAACAGCCGTGTATAATTTCACTGCGTAGCGACAACACTGACTCAGTTCCGGAATCCGTTTCATCTGTAGCCGCCCTTCACGCGTGTGGGCAGCACTGTTGCGAAGCGATGACGTTTCTGCCCTGCACTAGGGTGGGTTTCAGTGCAACGAATGGAAACGCTATAAGTCAACACGCAGTGCGGTCGTGTTAGCTATTCTGTGAACAATAAACGTGTGGCAAAGTACGTCGTGGGTTTATTTAAGTGCTGATTAAAGCATTGTATTTTCGCATAAACTATTCTCTGAACTCTTACACCAAAGAGTATCAGGTGCCGCCAATTGAAGAGAGTTGTTGACTTATCCAAAACGGATCCCTATTAAAGAGGGTATTTCTGAATAGGAATGGTGTGCACCAGTGGATATCGGAAAATCCGCCACACCGAAATCAGCCATTTCACCCCCACAGCCCCATCTTCAATGCATAATGTGAAAATACAAACTGAATATTTTATGTATAACATCTTCCGCACTATAGCCAGGCGGGCTCTGGCCTTCTCAACGGCGGATTTCCATCTATCTCGATCTGGGTCAGCTGTCGCAAGGTCGACACAATTGTCTGCGAAGCTGCTTCCTTTCATCCCTCCATCTATTTCTTAGTCTTCCTGGAGCTGTTTTCTGTTCATTCTATCTTTATATGTAGTTTTATGCGTACGTCCATCTTTCATCCTTTCAATGAGATCTAATCGACGCATTCTTTGTGACTTTATATACCTAATAAAATATTTAAAATTTTCATCAATTTATCTGTTAGTTCTAATTTTCATTCATCTGTACAGCACCATAAAATATTCTTATAGCTTTCCTCTCAAATATTCGTAATTTATTGCAGTCACAGCCTGTCGTATTCCATGTCTCCGCCTTAGGCTATTACCGACCTAGTCTGGTCTTATGTATTTTGAGCTTTGTTCTACGAGTTAATAGTTGAGTTTAATTAATTTTAGAGTAGCATATCATGCTTTGTTTCCTTCATAATTCTTCTATTTATTTCCTCATTGACTTTGTCACTGTTGTTAACTCATATCATCCAAATATTCAAAACTGTCCATATTTTCAAACATTTAAGGCTGCTGTTTATTCATTGTTTCTTTTTCTTCACCTGTTAAGTACATACACTTTATTTTAACTTCATTAACTTTCAATCTCTGTCTTTCTTCCCTCGTTTTCGATATCATTAAACGTCTTTAATCTTCTAGCTATCAATACTACATCATTTGCATAGGCCCACATTTACGTGCTGATTCGCGTATTACATTGTTTGATCCTGATACCCGCGTGATCAGTTTAAAACGCAACCATGCTGTTCGAGGTCCTGAGAAAAAGTGCCAGAACTGCAACACTGCTTCTAGGACAGCCCTTTGGAATGCATTACTGCGATAGTCCCTTCACTACCATCCCCTGCCTTTCACCTGCCCTTCCTGTGGTCTGCGTCATGCCGCTCAAAGCAAAACAGGCTGCGTTTTTGTTCACTGTTTTGAAGTTAACCTAGCGCCTCATCAAAGAGCAACGCAGAATTGTGATGGAGGAGTATTTCCGAACGCAATCCTTCACGAGTGCCAGGCAGCTTTCATGAAAAATTGCATCTGAGTCTACTTCTGAACAAGAGTACCATATTTTACAGATCCATATGGACTTATCAAAACATTAATTTCGATTTATTTTAATGACTCAAAAACGACATGTTAAGAATAAACAAATGACGAAATTCGAAAAGTAATGTTTATTTATTTATTGAACCGGAGCTGAGGAACGGTGGAACAACAGATAGACCTGAAAAAATAAATAAGGGGATTTTAGGAAGGTGAACATTCATACGAACAAATTTTTAGAAGAAAATTCAAAGGAACCACACTTTTCGAAAAACAAAGGAACACCACGAGGCGAAAATCCTATGAAGTAACAGTGAAAAATAAGCTGAACGGGACTAAAAAATAATAAAGTTCGGAAGAAACAACTAAAAGAGTGTTAAATTAATTTCGAAGGAATGGAATCGAGTACTAGTAAAATTTAAAGTTGTCATGTATTCTATCACATGATTAACATCGCTACGTTGTACCATTTATTGTTTAATTTAGAATACTAAACATGAGTATCCTTTTTGTGGACGCTGACAAACACATGCATGATAGTGTCTCTGGCCAAAGACTAAAATAACAGACAGCTCAGACCATCTTCATCTGCATTTTGTGAACAAATCTTTTCACTTAAACCAAATGGAAAAAAAACATAACGATGTTAGTGTAAAGCAAATATTTATAAAAAAACGTTTGAAAAGGGTTTTTTTTTTGGGGGAGCTTGCTTTCCCCCTTTTGAGCATAGTTGGCAAAAATCTTACTTAGCCAGGCTTCATTGAAAACCACCCCTCCCAGGAACAAAAACATTTTTGGTGATTTTGTTTACCATTTAAATGATCAACCCACAAAATTACTGAAAGGGGAAAAACAGTTTTTCCCAAAAGAGATTTCTTAAAATTTATCCGGTCTGTGGGGGAAAAATCGGTGTTAAACCCGGGCGGTAGCTCAGTGCATCAACTGCGTCACTGCAGCGCCTCTGACCGGAGGTCCCGGGTTCCCCACTCCCCACGGCGGCAGGTTTTTTCGACGCTGGGTTTTTTAGCTAGATGAATTCGTCGCGTCGGGGGAGTTTTGGGCCGGTGCCTGATCGGTAGTTTCCCGTGGTTTCCCGATCAACCCAGGCGAATGTCAACGTACCCTCCAAAGGGGCCACGGACCTCGCGCGATTTTGCCTGTTCTCACTCCCCCCCCACACATTAACTGCACTCACCCATATTGGGGGACCGGTCGGGAGCTTAGAGCTTGCCCCGACAAAGGGCGGGCCCGCTGGGGGGGAGAGTCCTGGTTGGGGGAACCCCCCACAGCCGACGGGGTCGGCCCCGGATCTCGCCATCCAGCGGGAAAGATTACCCATCTCCCGAAAGAAACGCACCCCTTTAACGGACATTGCCGAAGCAGTTGGCGCCCAAACCCGAAACAAAACAATCAATCGGTCCGATGCACCGTCGCCTATTTTATTTATGTTGAAATGTTGGGATGGGATTCTGGTATAAGAAAACGTGGGCAGATAACCCTCCCCCACAAGTCATATAAAATTTTTTATTTTTTGACCAAAAAAAATCAAATCAAATTCGTTCCCCCCCCCATAAAACAATTGTAAATTTCGCAGTTTGTCGGGGCCCCGTGATAAGAGCCCCAAAATCGAGTGAAGTCATGGGAATGGCGTCCTTTCCCCGGGACGGTTAATGCGACGGAGGAATAGGTCAGGGAATCAATTGCGTCACTATCGGGGGTTGGGAAAAGGAATACATTTCAACCGTGCCATCAAAAGAAGGAAGTGACAAAAATATATCCTGGTAAAAATAGGGGTTTTCAAAGCAAAGAGAAAATTAGTAATATGAATAAAATAAGCTTTAATTGATTGATTTTTCGTGTTTTCAGGCGCGTCAACTGTTTGGTCATTAGTCCCCTTAGTGGTGCATGTTTTTCCCGGGAATTTGGTTTTTCCCCGCTGGGTGGGGGATTCGGACCGACCTGTCCTGTGGCGTTTTCCCCCAACCAGGGCTCTCCCCAGTGGGGCACGCCCCCGCCGGACAACCCTGAACTCCCGCCGGTCTCCTGAATATTTGGGAGTGTATGCTTTTTGGGGTGAGTGTAAGGGAAGGGAAAAGGGGGGAAAAAAGAGCGCGGTCCGTGGCCCTTTGGTAGGGTACTTCTCCGGCATCCGCCTGGTGTTGATCGAAAAACCACGGAAAACTACCGATCAGGTAGCCGGGCTGAATTCTCCTCGACAGCGACGTCGGCCGGGGGGAAACAGTGTCGAAAATCCGCCGCCGTGGGGGGGGGAACCAAGACCTCCCGGGCAGAGGGGTGCAGTGGCATCAGTTGATGCCTGACTTAATTTCGCTCCCGGGAAAATGTTTAAATTAAAAAACGGGAAGAGATAATACTTCCCCCTTCAATTCAATCTGGGTCGCCCTTGCGCCGAGGTGAACTCGCCACTGCCGGGGGTCAGAGAACCGGGTCTTTGGGGTACATTTTTATTCTTAGAAAAAGTGGGAAACCGTCGTTGAGCATTCGTTGTGGGAAAAACATTCAAAGGGTGACGGTAGGGGAGAAAGTGGGAAAGACATTTTTAAAGAGGACTCTTCTTTTAGGGCTGTACTTTTTGTCGTTTTTTTTGGGCAGAGGGGAAGTAAGCGGTTTGGTCTCGCCGTCACAAATGTGGCTGGTTAATAACGTCAAAAGCTTTCGAAAGATCTAAAAATATTCCAATGGGTTCTTCATTGTGGTCGATTGATGAAGCAACTTCTTTAAGAAAAGAAAACAATGCAGTTTCCGTAAATTTTGATTTTCTAAAACCGTGATGTGAATCTGAAAACGCTTCGTTTTTCCTGAGAAAAGTTTCCATTCGCATATCGGAAAGCTTTATCTACTGTCCGTCTTATATGTTCACCCAAAGTGAGGTTGGTGTCCAATGTGGAGCCCAGGCTTTTCACGAAAGGCTTTGTCCCGATAACGTCTGCATCGACAGTGATAGGGATCAGCACTGATAAATGCGTAGGGATCATAACTTAGTTGTTTCCACTAGAGCTCTACCGGAGTGCGTGCATCTATTATCGCTACGATGCCATCATCGTACTGTATCCAGGCTGCGTCTGCTGGAATTTTATCTGGAGTATGTCATCTCATCACATGTGCCATTGCATTAGACTGGCTCCAGAAACAATCTATGCGCTACCCCGGCCGTGATGTCTCGGTTATGAAGGCCAGTTGCGGTTATACTCTCGAGGAGGCGAGTTTCCCCTCTCTCAAAGTAAGCATTGAGATTTCATAGAATGGTATGTGGTAATATTTAAAAGTTTTCTCCGGGGCCAGCAGGATATCCGTCCACCTCGCCTTCTTGAAAGGTTTCCGCACATCCACATCTTGAAAGCATTCTGCACAGTGTGTCTAACGCCACTAGTTCGCAGTTCTGTCACGTTTCATCAACGGTTTCTTCTACAGCCTTTACCGCTTCTCCCGTCGTTCCTGAAACCATACGGTCTGCCGGATTGCTCTCCGCTAGCTTGAATCGCCATCAATGGCCGTATTTTCAGTAAGTTTTCGAGTAGCTTCCCAGCCTTGTCGAGCAGAAGGGTCTCTCTATGACGACGGAAGGTGCCTGTTGTGCAAGATTGAATAATATCCATTTGGAAAATTCTGTGTGGGGGGTTTGAATTAGGTGCTGTGGTTGTTTCAATGATTAAATTGTTCCACTATTTCAATATTTATTATGATAAATTGGGACCCTATTACAATACTATTCCTTGTGGTAATTTTCATTGTGATTAGGGCTTCGACTTTGAGGTAAATATATATCCCCCCTTCATCTTAAACATTAAAAGTTTCCTGAAAATTCAAGTAGCACCCCATCGTTTATATATACCAAAGTGCATATCACCTAACAATAAATATTTTGATTAAGATGCATAAAAATTAAAATTTTCGTTGAAATAAATATTAATATATTTTTAAATTTTATGTGAATAAATGAATATTTTGAGTATTTTCAAGTTTAATACTTTGGAGATTTGGATATACAGTACAATAAGTGCCAGATTGGAATGCAGTGGTTGGTCACATGTCACATGTTGCTGTGAGACTTCCCCAGTTGAGTGTAGTGAGTCTGGTTCACAACTTGTCAAAATGTCTGAGAGCCATTTGTAACATTACTATCGATTCAGGCAATGACACTCCAAGCAATAACACACACTCACAACATGAGCCTTTTCCAAACTGACTCAGAATGCACAGACGAAAGAGACAGAGTGATAAAGAGGATAGCGTCACGTTTTACTTCTAGACTTCTCTTGATCTACAGGTTTTGATATACACTTTAACACATTTTTCACTTTATAAGCGGTAAAAATATAAATATTCGTTGTGATAATCTACTGTGAGACTTGCAGGGGATTATACTTTTAAGGCAAAGAGAAGATATTTTAAAACAGTGCATTTTCAAAAATTAAGCACCAAACGTGTAAAACACAATTATATAGTTTGAATATGTATATGAAGGACTTGGGACAATCACAAGACAAGCTATGTACACCAACCACAACAATAGCTGGATATCATGATCATATCACAACATTATTTTGGTGCGAATGTGATTAGTCTTGTTATACATTATGGTCATATTTAGAAAGGGCTAAGAGCAGTAACAAGAGAGACATGCTTTGATCAAAATCAAGACATAAACATTTATGAATACCGGGAGACTAGCTGTAGCTTCTTTTGCAACAGCCTCACCCCTCCACATAATGAATTGTACAACTTTATCCTTTCAAAATTTGTTAATAACATAATGAAACATATTTAATAAAATAAATGTATGATGAAAATGCACCTTGAATTATCACATGTGCATTTTATTGTTCAGTGGATTAAATCATATTAATTTACAGGATCTTGTAATGACAATAAAACACAAGACCAATTCTCTCAAATAAATTTCCAGATAAAGTTGATAAAATCTGCCTAACAATACAACTAACAAGTCAGAATAAAGGGTCTTGAAAGAGTGAGTAATCATAGTGTGTTCATTTTACTTAAAACTTTTGGAATATATTTAAATAACAATGCCACCCATAAGATATAATCATCTTCTGCCAAATTCTAAGAACACATAAGTTATCAAGGTAATTAACTGGAAATTTTTTAATATGATGAAAATTGGTCACATTTTATTAGCTTGTGATGGAAACTTTTGAATGTTTCTTCTCTCTTCTGAAATTTTTTTAGATATGTTTTGTTAAAATTTAGCTACTGATATGAAATAAATTAATAATTTCTTAACTATTGATATTGTGTTCAATGAGCATATTGTTAATGCAAATGATGATCAATGGCCGTATGGAAGTTATTATTTCTCCAAATAATACTAATACCTTCTCCTTCTGTAGTAACTGCAAACGGCAAAGAGCAAGGAGCTGACCCATGTTTTGTTTTTGCACATATGTATACTGTGTATTGATGGGCTGGCAGTAAAGCTGAGAAAACAGTATAATTCTTTGGAAAGAATAACTCCTTAGAGTACATTTTCCAATGGTCTCGGAGAATTATTTCAAATAATTCTACAGGGCACCATTTGTCACTGCGAACAGGATACTTCCACCCAAAATTATTATTAGTTTCATCAATGTTTACTTTAGAAAGTGAAGTTTATGAAATAGATTGTTGTGAGCAGTAATACTAATATTCTTAGTTTACTGTATATGATATAATATATTCATTAATGTGTTTGTCCAATAATTTTAAATACTTACATTCCAAGAGATTAAAAATCTTGATGACATGATATTACTGCTCTGTATTTCATAGTAATTTGAGTCGGGAACTAAAACATAAAAATGTTTTAACATTTTTTCAAAATTATTATCTCTATTTTACTCAATTTGATACAATTGAACTGTTTTCCAAATTTAATGCAATAGTGTTCTTCCAATTTTCATAAGAAATTTAATCACTTCAAGTATTGAAAAAGTATGGATTAAAAATTATTTTTATATTTTTTTTTATTAAATATCAAATGTACCATGTATAACTCTTTAAAAATGATCTTTTTATTCGATAAAATTAATGCTTTAAAAAATATTATAAGTTTTAAATCATTTATGTTTTTCCAAAAGAATTTGCATACCTTGGCACAATGTTTCAAATTGCACAGTGGGGATTGCATCACCTTCATAACTATTAAAATCTTCACATATTGTAACAATTCTTAGCAAGTATTTGGTGCCTACTTGTAGATCTGTTACATTAGTCAGAACTACTGACCTTGAGCCTATCTCTTGAATCGATGTTTTGTTCCAATTGTTACTATCTATTTTCTGAAACAAATGTCTAAGATGAATATGTACTTTTGCAGAGAATTTACTATTTCAAGCAACATAACAAATTATTTTTGTATATCCCTCTGATGGGCAAGATGTGGGGTGTTTTGAGACCCCACAGCTATTTTGTGTCTTGTAGTGTTGAAGTATTTGTATCTGCACCATCAGCATTCAAAATATCTATTTTTATTTGATTTTGTATAAAATGTATGCATCCCAACATAAGTTAATTATTTTACACTTTATAAACTTGTCAGAAACATAAAACTTTTGACAGGCACATTGGTCTTTTGAAGACCCTAAGAAAATCTAGTTTGTTGCATACTGTTGCACACCAGCTTTTGAGGTAGTATAACATTTATGTTGAGGTTACTTTGAGAAATATTTTCATTGTGTTTTGGTAGGACTGTGCAATATTATTGTATATCTTATTTCCAGATATTGTGCGTACTGTCCTTGACTGTTCTAAGCTTGAAATACAAATCACAAGTTTCTGATATTGTGTATCTTCATTTCTTGTTTTCATTAGTCTTTTGTTGATGTTTGTCTTGTAACATGACTGTTTTCTTAGTAGAAAAGAATTCTTGAAGTATTAGTGAGAAAAACTAATATTCAAGAATTCTCTTCTACTAAGAGAGAACTAGTGAGAAAAAATTTGGACCAGTTAAAATGCCCAATGGAGATTGGCAGATTAGGAACAATTCCAAACAAAAACATAAAAACATATTAAATTTTATCAAAGCCATGAGATTAAGTTGGCTTGGTCATCTTAATAGGATGTCACATGACAGAATTGTGAACAAGATCTTTAGCTGGAATCCAGTGAGTACCAGAAGAGGACAGCCTAAAATAGATGGAAAGATGATGTTGTCCAAGACATCAGGAAAAGGAAGATTGAAAATTGAATCGAGCACGCGAAGAATAGAGAAAAATGGAAAAGGATAGTTGAGCAGGCCAAGACGTTCACTTGAAGGTCGTAGAGCCTTAGAAGAAGAATAATGAGAAAAAAGGTTGAACTTCAAACACATTGATGGAAAATAAGTTCCTCCAGATGAAGGATCTCATATTTTACAACACTAGTTGGTTGAGATAAATGATAATGAATATTGGCCTACTTCTGATTGTAGTGATGTGGAATATTTGCCATTGAGCAGAAATAAAAAAAGTGAACACAGTGTAGAAGAAGATGATTATGAAGATGACTGCATCAATGAGATAGAGAACTGGGAATCTCTGAGTACTGAAACAATTCAATATGAAAGAAATGAAATGAAATGGAGTAGAGACATCCTTAGATCACATCAAACTTCATCGCAAAACACATATTGAGATAAACTTGGACCAAAAGTAGAATGTCCGTGTTCGCTAAAAAACACCGAAGCTTGTCCTAACACCGCATTTTTTTCTATTATTGTAAGGGAACAAATAGTGAAGCCAAAAGAGTTTGTCAAGAGTATAACGAAGCTAATCTTACTGCAGCACCTAAATTGTGGAAGAAAATGAATGAAATAGAATTAGTGGCTAACATTGGGTTATTGATATCTGCTAGAGCATACCAATCTGAACGTGAAGATTTATCAGAATTGTGGAATGTAGAACATGGTAGACCAGTTTTTTCGGGCAACTATGAGAAACTATGGGCAACTATAAAAGATTTCAAGCAATAACTAATTTTTTACAATTTGAGAACAAAATAGACCCCAAAAAAGAGATATCTGGGAAATGTTTATTCAGAGATTTTGATCAATATATACTCCAGGCTGCAATTTTACAATGATTATGTTGAAGAAAGCAGAGGCAGATGTGTCCTTCAGTATATGAAAAGTAAACCTGACAAGTACAGAATTAAAATTGGGGCATTGGACTCTTCTTTGGCAATGAATGTTCTAATTCTTTCCCATTGAATGGCCAAGTTTATTTGGGAAAGCAACCATATCAACAAAGAGATAAACCAGGGTAATTAATCAGTTTGTCAGAGAACTTATGGTAAAATGGTTGAATAAAACAGTAAAAAACTAATTATACAATAAGTACGCTAATGTTTTCATTTCAATCATTTTGCAAATACAGTTCTTCTCTCATAGCATTATCTTCTTCTTCTTCTTCTTCTCCTTCAGGTATATAGGCACTGCCTGTTACGCCTCCGTTCCCATCTGGTCACCCCATCTCTTCTTCGGACGACCAGGATTTCTTCGTCCTTGTGGGCGGTATTTTAGAATTATTTTCGGCAGTCGATTGTTTTGCATCCTTTCAATGTGCTGCATCCAGGAATTTTGATAGTAATTAACTTTCTCTTGAAGTTTACATACATCAAGTTCTTTATGAATTTCTAAATTCCTTTTCTTGTCCATCAGCTTATAACCAGCTACTGATCTCAGAAATTTCATTTCAGTACTTTATAGTCTTGTGCTATCTTTTTTGGTCATTGTCCAATTTTCACTTCCATACAAACAAGTTGGAATACTTAATACATTATAGAATTTAATCAAGGTTTCCTTTCTTTTCAATTTTCCCTTGTATGTCCATTTTCCCCCGTATGATATTTTGTATCCTAAGAAACTGAAACTTGAAACTTGCTCCATAAGTGAATTGTATACAACTAATTTGGATCTAATCGGTTCCTTCCCTTCAAAGGCCATGACTTTTGTTTTTGTTGAGGAGATACAGAGATTGTACATTTTGGTTCCCTTTTGTAATCCAAACAGTGATTTCTGAAGGCTATATTCATCATTTGCTATTATAAGTAGGTCATCCACGAATAATATGGTCATTAGATATCTTTCTTAACCCATGTCATGGCTGTAAGATTTTAGTCTGGATATCCGTATATTTAATGCTTCATCTAAATACAAATTGAAAAGAATTGGGACAGACTACATCCTTGCCTTGCTCCTTATTCTTTATTATCTCTTTTTTATTCTCTTCACCTTTGATACAAATTTCTGAGTTACTATACATGTTCCTAATAACTGAAATCAGCTGTGGTGAGAGACCTTTACGATGCAATACATTAAATAGTGTACTTCTGTTTATGGTGTCAAAAGCTTTGGAGTAATCTATGAAGAGCAAGTGTGGTCTTTTATTAAATTCTCTATGTTTCTCAATGATCTGCTTGACAATGAAAATATTATCGGAGCAAGACCTACTCTTCCAAAAAACCATTTTGTTCTTCTAATAACATGGTCTCCGCAATATTACAAACTCTGGATGCGATTATTTTTTCATAGATCTCGTAAGGAACATTTAAAAGACTATTCCTCTATAATTTTCACAGGATGACCGGTCTCCTTTCTTAAAGAAGGACTTGTAACATAGCATTATCTTAAAACAATAAGTCTGGGATCTTTAAAAGCCGTAAGTGACAATCCAAGGTACTTTTTCAAAATGCCCAGCAGAGGGATATGGAAAAAAGAAATGGTGATGATAATATTTCATTAGCAACACAAAATTTAGATACCTTATATTGCACCTCATACCAATGAGGAATTCCCATTCCATTTGGATTTGTGAAGTTAATTGAAATAACAACATTATTCCAACTTCTTTCTTCAACATGTGGTGCTTGACTTAAGAATGCATATCCTAAAATTCCACAGTAAACATTTCAAAAAATGCAACAAACATTATTCACAGTTACAAATAGTCACAAATCATGTACATTTAAAATTCAGTTGCTAATTGACATCTGTTTGCCAAACTTTAAATATCAAATTTCTTATGCAGGTACTCAATACTAATTGCCCTAGCCAGATAAGCTCCAAAGTCTCTTTATTTCAAGTACTTCAGAAATTTGAACTGGCATTTCTCAAGGTAGTTTCAATCTTGTAACCAAATCACAGAAACATATTAATTTTGAGTGGACTAATCACAAAATGAATAGACCTTATTTTCTTTTCTGGTCCACTCATGTACCTCATTGTGTTTTTACAGTATTAACCAGTCCCTCAATTTGAATTTGGAATGTTAGATATCAAAGATTATACATTACAAAGGGAGGAGAAATTACCCACCTATAGACGTTAAATTAAGCAGGCAATATAACATTTGAATCGATTGGTGCTGAACCTTTCATGTTGATTTTTAAAAGATTTTGAGATATGTCTATCCTATGATATAATATGTATAGATGCATTGAAAGGTATAAAAATCCATCATGTCAGATGCAAACTGCGGGTGTAACATCTGGCTAAAATTTTCAATTAGTGCAGAATCAAGTGTAAAGTAACCCAATTTTTTTCCTTCTGAAAAATTGTGGAAAGCAAATATGACGGGGTTTCTGCACCAAGTGATTCATTTAAGACACGTACAGGGTAGGTAAATTTAAATCTCTTTGATTATTAACACAAAGACTGTAAATAGAACTAAAAGGTCACTTAGCTTCAGATATTACATGTTATATGAATTGAATTGAATTGAATTTGCCTTATTTTACATGTCGAGACTGAGGCCATGAGGCCTGCTCTTCCGTCTGACCACGCAAATTTCATTACACTCCTTTCACCAATCATGGGAGAAAGATGTATTACTTTGGGCTAATTTAAACAGGCGATTGAATTGTTATAGACCCTAACCCAAGTATTTACCGGGAGAGGGATGGGGGGGGGGAGGCCTCAGACACCCACCAATGATTTTCTTTTTTTCTTTCCTCAATATGTTTAGGAAGCTATAAATCATAGATATTGCTTATGATGTGCTTTTTGTTCAAAATATGATGCAATTGTTCACAAGTGTTGATTTTAATTTCAATTATTCAAAATATGTGGCTGTGGAAAAAAAATTCAGGACTATTCACTTGAAAAACTGAACACTCAGAATATTACATTTTGGAAATATTGTCGTACTTTAACCCTTAGCATAATACAATTTCATACATTATAATGTTATAAAAGATACATCGTATTTTTATACACATATGCATTATAAATTACATCAATTTATTAATTTATCAAAATCTCCAAAAACATCAATAATCTCAAAATTAAAGCAGTGGGCTATAGGGGATCCTGCCCATCATAATGCAGAGACTTGACCAGTTTATACTATGGTTTTGGCACATATTTCATAAAAGGCAGATTCCCCAAAGCACAAATTCATAATGAGTTTTTTATGGTGTAGAGTTCTGGGTCTTAACAAGCAAATTTAAAGCTTCCTGATGTCCTGGGAAAGTTAAATTCTAAGAAAGGCCAATATGTGAAAATGGTCAGTGGCGAAAAAAACAAAACAATTTGGAGTTGACGAATGCACAATACATACTTTCTTATTTCAAGTTTGTGTACAATACTTGATATTAGATAACTTAAGTGAGGGGATAGTTTAAGATAAGTAAGATAGGACGAAAGCTCATTCTGTGAAACTATTGCATAAATGTTTCAAAATTCCCATTTTGTAGTGTTGAGATTTTAAAAAGTTTTTATGCAGATGTAATTTTAAGGTGTATAATTTTATGAATTCCAATGATAGTTGTTACATTCAAAAACAGTTTACATCAAAATATACATTTTTAAAAACCATACTTGTGATGTACTGACAAAGAAGGTACGGGAGAACCTACTCAAAGAAAGACCTGGAAGGAAGTGGGAAGAGAAAGTTAAGAGTAAAGATGATGGCTAGAGGATGAAGATTGGAATGATTGAAAGAAATAGAGATTAGGTAATGAAAAAAAAGACCTAGCTATTACTACTACCCCAATCAACTTTACAAGTACTACCAAACTTCACTGTTAACATTCTAAGATCAAACTGTTGCTGACAGATATCTTATGTTCCTAAAATTATTTAGGTTGGGAAATGTTTCTTTTTTTCCTTTTTTATTTTCTTTCTTTTTATCTCCCCCCTTTTTTTCTTTTCTTTCTTTCTTTCTTTCTTTCCTGAAAATGATCCATATAGTTTTTTTTGCTCTAAGGAGGATGTCCCCAAGGCTTCCTTTACCACCTCAAACTCCAGAGAACTTTTACTAATTCTGAAAACAAGTTTATCAGCTTCTTACTGTCTGATCAACTGCCTCTAATCAAGAGTCTGTTGAATCTCAGGACAGGTACTCCCAAGAGATCTCAGAGAAGAATACCCTAATGTGGTTTTCTTCCTCATTAAACTTATTTTCAAATCTAAGCAACCTGAATTGGTGGTGTTAAATTTACTGTACTTGATGCAGTTTCATTCAGACATAATTTAATTTTAAAAGATTAATTTTGAAGAAGCACCAGAAATCAGCAAATAGCCTGCAGTGCAAGTCTTTAATCAAACAAATATATTTTCCATTTCTCTGAAGAAAGATTGTTTTCTTCTTTTGAAAATAGTTAATTCAATTATTTCTTACCTTTTTTTGAGTGTTATGAAGTTTCTCAAATTACTTAACATTTTCATCAATTACAAGGATACACAAAGAATTAAAAGAGAAAGTAAATTTTCTGCACGATATTTGTTATAGTGGATTTATGTAGAGGAGCGTTTCAAGTAAATCTGCTGTTGAAGATTTCAACCAATCAGGAGCTTGAATGTCACCAGTCCCGTCACTGTAGCAACATATAAACTCTCAATTGGATGAAACCATGAACAGCTAATTTTCTTCAAACACACCTCTAATTAAATGCAATAATAATGCACTGTTATTTTTCAATTAGCTGATAGAACACATGTAAAAACAGCATATGGTTGTAACCCAAAAATATATTTGTATTAAATATATTACTAGTTATTACTTACGTTGTTGGCATAATGGAGGATAGTAGCCTTCTTCACACAAATCATTGCATTCACCAGTGTATATATCACAGGAGCCTTCTTTACATTTTCCACAGAAATTGTGACAATTTGCTCCATAAGTTCCAGGTTCACATTCTGATGCATTTTTAAATCTTATGGTTAATATACAATGGTAATGGAAGTACAGAAATAATTCAGTGTTTTAGTGGTTGTTTTCAACAATAATGATCAGTTTCATAATAGCCCTAGTTCATGCAAAAGTAACATTCAGGCACTTTCTAAACAAAGATAAAATATGTTGTCTCTAATTGTTATGTTGTTACATTTAGTGCAGTATAAAATTCTACTCTAATTTCCTCCAGGCACTGATCACATAAATTTATCAATAGATCTAAGAAATAATAGGGATGTTGGTATACTCTTGGTAGCACCATTTAAACCTTTATAAATATTCTAAATATACAGTAAATATTCTAGGTTCATATTTTGAAGCAATTAAGTACTGGAAATCTTTCAAAATTTTTGTGCTTGTATGCAAGTGGCAGGTGCTCTTTAATAACTAGGGCAACATTCTCCCAACAACTCAATCATGGGAAAAGTTGGAGAATGTGTATTAAATCAACTCCTTTAATTTGTGCATATCACCAGCGCAAGTTTTGTAGACAAAATTAAATTAATGCGCCATGTAAAACAAATGATCAACATTTTTAGAATGGGCCCCCCTCATAGACCATCATCTAGCCATCCGCAGCTGGTGCATGTTAAAAAATGGAAGCATGGAGGTAGAATGAGGGTATTTTGAGTTAAGTGAGTGCAATATGTTCAGTGGCGGATCCAGTGTGGGCAGGGGGGGGGGGAGGCCACACACCATAAGGTATAGAGTAAAAATTAAAATGGGAAAAGAACAGGAAAATAAAAATAAGATACATAAAAAAATTGTAGGAATGTCTAAAATGTATCGATGAAGTAAGCTGTATATATGCTACAAAAATAATATACAATATAATAACAAATATGTTTATTATTTAACAAAAATCTATGATCCCCCCCTGGTATGCATTGGGTGGATCCACCCCTGAATGTGTACGGTTTCTTTTGACAAAGTTCACACCTATTAACTTAGCTGTCTTTCCTCTGATTTCATTACTGTTTTGTTTACTGGAAATACTTAAAATTGTTTTCGTGAGCACAATTATCTTCTGTTATCTATGTAAAAATAATAAAACAACAATAAAAATGTAAAACAAAAAATGTAAAAGATTTACATTTTTGTGTGGCCATGGCCCCCAATAAAACAATATGAATGTAACCAGAGATGCTACTGTAGCGTCGCGTGGTTCGGCGCCGCGGCGTCGGGCCGCGCCGGGCCAGCGTACGGGACGCGCTGACGCTTCGGGGAAACCCGCCTAAGCCGGATGCTAAGTGGTGGGGGGTGTGAAAGACGCGCTCGCCGCGCCGGCTGAAAACCTGCAGGAATCCAGGCTGAAATTCCCGAAAGGACGCGCGCGGATGCGAGGCTAAGAGATGTCGGTTGCAGCCTGGAAGGGCTAACAGCGTCGCATGACGCCCGCTGCTTGTTGGGTGCGGGGGCGAGCCAACGGATATAAGGCCGCACTGACAGGCGCCTCGTGGGATACGCTGGGTGTCGTAGGAAAGACGAGGTATCTCCAGTGCATTCATTGCACGTGATCTTCGGGTCGAAGATCGGTTTGGCGACAGGCCATGTAACTGGCAGGTTACGGACTCTATGCGTCCGACAGCTTCGCACCTCGCGTTGCTTTTTTGCTAAGCTGCTATGGTTCTGGCGAGGCCTAGGACGGTCGCGGGGTTTCGCGGCTAAGAGAACTGAAAGGTTTGCCAAGGGGTTAGTTTTGTATTGTAATCTTTGTACATTAACTGTAAATATACTCGTAAATATATTGTAAATATCAATCAGAGCAGTCGTCTGTGTTTTTTCATCCTAGTACGTCACACTACGGAATGGCACAGACTTTCTTGTAGCAAATTTCCAACATGCCAGTCCACACCAGTCCTTGGTGTGGACTGGCTTTAAGGTCTTGCTCCATTCTCTGGTCAGCTGCAATCTATCTCTGCATAAAGTACATTTTCACAACTTTTCGGTTTCTTAATAGTAGATACAAAATATGACTTCAAGAATATTAAAGGAGAGTAAACCTCGACCAAAATAGAAATTTTCGTTGAAAATTTTGAAGCTGTTTTTGAGAAAATCATATTTCTATTATTTTTTAAAATTGCAAATATTTCACGATCTATCACAAAAAATACAAACATTTTCAAAGAAGTCTACATGAACATAATGAAAGTACTATTTATGGGCAACAAATTTCATTTAAAGGAAAAATCTGTGTCTTGAATTTTATAATTGTAGGAAGATGCCGAAAAAATTCAAACTTTTGCACTTTTCAAAACTAGAGAGTTAACCGTGAACATGGGACCTATGCTACCTTTATAAGTAATTTTATTCTATTCTTACAAAAAATTTAAGGTTAAATTTTGGAGTCGTTTTTGAGAAAATTTTGAAAATGTCTGGGGCGCTTCAGGTAAAGTACCCCCAAATTTTAAAGAATGCTTTTCAAAACTTCAACTAAAGTCAGATTGTCAGGGATTTCTTCAATTGGGAAAAGATTGTATGTGTGGTTTAGGCGCGAGTAGTGTTCACAGACGGACGGACAGATCAGACAGACGAATAAACGGACGGACGGATTGGAATGATTGAAGGCGTTGTCATTGTCAACAATAGAACAATGACAACGCCTTCAATCATTCCAATTATGTAAATGTCAACTACACCTCACCACTGAATCAATGGACGGACGGATATTAAAAACAAAAAATACAACACTTTTTCGGTATCAGGGCTCAAAACGTGTATTTCCGATGAAATCTCGAAATCGATTTTCCGCAGCATTACATAACTTTCTCTATACTACGTATATTTTATTTATTTATTTATTTATTTATTTGTTTATTTGTTTATTTGTTTGTTTGTTTGTTTGTTTATTTATTTATTTATTTATTTATTTAGTCGAAAACAGTCAAGAACTGTATGTGACGTATGGGGGAGAAAATCATCTGCGCACACTTTCTTGAGTTTCTGAATCCCTTCCCAACAATTTAACTATTAATAGTTGAAAGATGAAAAAAATTAGTAGTAATAATAATAATAATAATAATAATAATAATAATAATAAATGAAAAAAGCGAAAGATTAACATTTCAAAAACTAGATGTTTTCGTTGCCGAATTATAGAAAACTTATTTGTAACGGTAAACGAACGAACGTATTTGATTTTTCTGTATTGCTAACAAAATAGAAACTCACCCTAAGCTCTACTACCACTACAAGCAAAAGGAAAGCTCAACAAAACGTGCGCGTAGTAAAGCTACATTTACGTTCAGAAGCAAATCAAGGGGTCATCTCAGCATTTGCTCAATGGATCAGGCAAACTGGACAAAAACCCGATCGAGATGGGGGTAATTGATCCGGAAGCTGAAGTACATTACTGTTACGGGCATTTAAGTATTTTTTTAAATTATACAATGCAAATGTAAACTAATTCATTATTCTATATCTTGGTTTTGTTAAAGTAAACATTATTTTTCTTTTTGACGGTCAGTACAGTCCCTAATTGTATAGAAACAGTTTTGCAGCAGAAAGGATTTTACTTTTAACATAAATTTGTGTACCATTTTTAATTGTTTAATTTTATCTGGCAATGCGTTGTAAAGTAACGAACATGTATTGTATGTGGATTTCTTGTAGTGAGCTGTTGATATTGACACTTGAACATTATTTATACGTCGAGTGCTGTAACTATAAATATCAGTATTACATGAAAATATTGTTTCACCGTTAAGTAAGTCAGTTTTGACTAATACTACAGATTCATAAATAGATAGGCAAGGCAATGGTGATTCCAAGCTCAACGAAAAAGAGTCGCAGAACATGTGGATGGCATTTTTTCATTATTCGGACAATTTTCTTTTGCAATCTAAATGTCTGGGCACTAAAGGATGAGCTTCCCCAGAATGTTATGCCATATCTCAGGCGAAAATGTATACTTGCAAAATACACGCAACGAACTGCATGAAGGCTGACAGAATTAGAAAGAATTCTGAATGCATAACATAATGAGCTTAATTTAGTGTTTAATTCTCTTATATGTACATTCCATTTGAGGTTTGACTGAATTGAGATACCCAGAAATTTTGTTACATTAACATCAGCAAATTCTAAATTGTTCATTTTCAATGACCATACGGATTGCCGGATTTGAAACACAAAATTGCATTGGAGACAGTTTTTCCTTCATTAATCATTAATTTGTTATTACGAGATAAATTTGAAACTTCTGAAATTGTACTATTTATTGTTTCTATTTTGCGAAGAACATTCGTGTTATCAGCAAACAGAATTGTTCTTTCATTTTTAATAGACGAGAGCATATCGTTTACGTACAACAGAAAGAGGATAGGACCTAAGATCGAACCTTGTGGGACCCCATGTTCAATTGGCAAAGAATTGGAGAGATAAGTAAATAATGTCCTTCCGTGCCAGTACGGTATTTTTACTCTTTGAGATCGATGTTTAAGGTACGAGGTTATCCAATCTAGGGCAATACCACAAATTCCATAAGAAGGTAATTTTGAGAGTAAGATGTTATGGTCAATAACGTCTGCTTTCGAAAGATCTAAAAATATCCCAATGGGTTCTGCATTTTGGTCTATTGATGAAGCAACATCTTTATGGAAAGAATAAATTGCAGTTTCCGTAATTTTGATTTACTGAAACCGTGTTGTGAGTCTGAAAATGGTTCGTTTTTCCTGAGAAAAGTTTCCATTCACGTATAGAAAAGCCTCTGTAATATTTTTGAGAAAACTGACAAAAGAGAAATTGACCGGTAATTTTGAATTTCATTTTTGTTCCCTTTTTTAAAAAGTGGCTTAATTTTTGCTGTTTTGAAAATATCTGTAAATATTCCTGTGCACAAGGAAGCATTGAAAATGTGAGTTAATGGGTGTATAATGGCAGGCACACGTTTTTAATAAACAATCCGGAAATTCATCTAAATCAGATTAATATTTATTTTTTAGTTTACTGACTATTCTGAGTATTTCGTTGGAAGAAGTTTCGTAAATAAACATCGTGCCGAAATTTGTTTGAGAAGCATATGATGTTGAATTTTGTGGCTTCGTCAGTCCCTTCGTGAGATCAACCGAAATTCTAGAAAAGTGTTTGTTGAAGATATTCACGACTTTTTCTTGATTACTTGTTTCTCTTTCATTATCCTTTAAAACAACATTCTCTACAAAATGTCGTGATGACGTGGTCGTATTTTATGCGATATTCCCACATTGCTTTAGTTTTGTGTCTATCGTTCAAAATATCCTCATTATGTTTCATTATTTTTGCCTGAACTATTATTTTCCTTAAAATTCTTTTATATTCTCGGAAGAAGACATGGAAACCGGGTGATATGTTATGATGTTTAGAAATAGAGTGTACGTTTGTTTTTACACGATGTTCTAATTCCTTGCATGATCCAAGTATTACTTTTTCGTGAAATGTTTAATTTTCTCTTTTTAATAGGAAAGCACGCGTTAAAGTGAAATGAAAGCTTTGAAAAAAATAAATTATATTTTTCATTTGTGTCACTAGCGTTATAAACTGCCTCCCTTGATTCCTTCAGCAAGTAGTCCGTAAATAATTTTGTGTTAACTTTAATAAATGCTCTGCACATGCGTGTTTTATTTATTGTGTCAGTATTCATGTTATTAGTAATTGTAAGAATTTCAGCATCGTAATACCGTAACCTAGATTATTCGTTATTATTTCAGTATATCTAGTTGTGTTTTACATTATAATTTGATCTACTGTTTGCATTTAAGTTATTTCATGGTACGTTCACTGTAATATCTAAATTAAAAGAATGAATTAAATTGAGAAACTGCTCTTTTCCGGGGGATTTTCTCAGAAAATCAATATTGAAATTCTAATAATATAGATTTCCTAAGAAATTGGAATAATCTAAAGCTCGCTTTGTTGGAGGTCTGTAGATGCAAAGTAAGATAATTTTGAGCGTAGTAAAATGTACAACTGTTATTTCAAAAACTTTTTCAACTGCATATAAATTGAATTCCGACAAGACGGTAGAATCAATATTATTTCTTACGTAAATACACGAACTCGTGTTGTGTGCCCTTATTTGAATCCCTCGCTCTACAATAAGATCCTGCAAGGTAAAAACTACGAATTTGGAGTGTGTTTAGATCATTATGAGATAATCAATGTTCTGTAAAGCAAAGAAAATCTCTTTGACTCAGATCACACTGTAATGCTGCCTCGATAAATTCAATTTTATTTGAAAGAGATTGCACATTATGATGCATTATTGAATCCTTTGCATGTATCTACTCGGATGTTTTTCTGCTGCATCTGACTGTAGTTGCTATTTATTTATCTCATTTACTCGAGGTGTGGTCGGAGGAAGTATCGTGTCCCAGCAGTGTTAGGAGGTGAGGAAGGAGGGATATGATGTAGGGGAATGAATAATGTAGTAGTACAAGGATTAGGTTCAGGGATAAGGTAATTGTCCAAAGGGGTCCTGGAGGATGGAAGAGAACTAGGCATGAAGGCACGAGTCTTGGGTGATAATGCTGAGGCGTAAGGATGTGTTTTGAACTTCGCTACCGAGTGTATGTTTTCCGACATGTTCAAGTGAAGACTATGCCGGGTAGCGGTTTTTTGAGAGAAAGTTAAGCTCAAATAATTTAATATGTATCTTCTCAGATGCAGTTTTAATTATTACTTGCGTATCTAATTTCTTTGCACAGTGTTGGTTTGTTGTACCAGAAGGGCAGAGTCGATTGCATAATGTTCGTGTTTTGGGCACGTTGTAGTTTGTCAACATGTTGCTCAGGTGCAAGTGACCACCAAATTGATGTCATTCTGCCCTCCTGTGATGATGACTGTATCCCATTTGGTGAGAATTTTAGGTGGGTGTCCAATTCACTGATCACGTCGGCAACCTCCCGTTAGGTTTAAACATATACATGACAGAGAAATTGATGGAGCTTTCCCACTGAGTTGGGAGGAGATTTGTCGCCCATGGCGATCTGCTGTAAAATTAGTAATTTTTTGGTGGGAAATGTCCTTGTTTACTTGTGGGCTAGGCTGCGCAACTCTACGTGTCTTTGCTCTCTTTGCGCTTGCTAGCCTGTTATGTCGGATTGTAGGTGGACGTCGATGATGGAGGGGGTAGTGAGGATTGGGAAGGCAAGGAAAATCATTGTCATAATCTAAATACAGCACCTGTTTTCTGTAATGATTGGTAGTGATGATTGTGTTCTTGCTTTGATGAATGGTTGCAAGTTTCTGCGGTGTTGCCTATTGCTGTCCAAACTGCTTGAACGACTAATTGACGAAGAGGTCGTTCCAACCAATTGTTTGAACGACCTCTTCAAGCCTTCGGGCATGTTCACTTAAATTACGTTTACGTGTAAAGGCTTTCAGAAGGTCGGCTTTGAGAGGTATAGAATAGAAAGTGTATAGCGAATAGTAGCCATGCGTCACGAATGCGTATCAAAATGCGTAGTGCCATGAGAATAAATAGATGAGAAATCAGATTATAATGTGTAAAAATAAGCTCTGTAAATTATCTTTTTTAATTTACGTGTATTAAATTATTTAATTTAAGTTCCGTATTTATTTAAAAAATGAAAGTAATGTGATTGTAATTAGTATTTATATGTTATTGGTTGATTGCGAGTAGAGTTCAATGTGTTTACTTTAATATATTCGTTAAAACTGAATAAATAAATACAATAAGAGTACTATACTTTACCTCTTTAAAGGCCACAAAATTCACCACTTTGATATTCGAGAATTTGAAAGCACAAAGTTCAAGATTTTCCGTTACTGTTATAGACGAAACTTTGAATTTTGATACTTTTCACAATTATCACAACACTTTCACTAGTTGTTAAAACCTTTATGCAAATCTAAATTTACTTGTGCAGCAAATATTTATTAGAAGTCTTTGAACTCGTTTAAATGCACGTTTAGTAAAATATTGGAGCACAGCCTGAGCACGTCAGTCACGTAAGCAAGCAACCAACCAAGGTTTTATATTACTCCCGTATATACATATGTATACGAGAAAGTAAAAATTGCACCTATTATAAACAAAAACAAGGATAAAATCCCTGTACACTAACTACCGTTGTAGTTTGTCTCCGTTCAAAAAACATTTTCAGTGTCAGACGAAGACAGAAATTTGGGATTCCCTTCAGGACACCGCGTAGTGCTCAGCGACCAACCCCCCCACCCCACCCATCGGTTGCCGCACCGAAGGCCCTGTGTTGAAAGGTGCTAAAGCGTTGAGCCGAAGAGAAAACGCAATATATGGGCAAAAAGAATGGTGCAATACCTGGGCCAGTGCAATACCAGTCGCCGGAGAGCAAGCCTAGGCGCTCTCGGTTTGTTTTTTCGTGTTTCCGGGCGCGTCAACTGCTTTGGTCATTAGTCCCGTTAGTGTAGTGCATGTTTTTCGGGAGATGGTGGCGGTGATCTTCCCCGCTGGATGGCGAGATCCGGCACCGACCTACCGTCGGCTAGTGGGGACCCCAACCAGGACTCTCCCACCAGCGGGGCACCGCCCCAATCGGGACAAGCTCTAAGCTCCCGACCGGTCTTCCGGAATATGTGGTAGTGTAGTGCATGCTAGTATGTGTGTCAGGGGAGGGGATAGGACAAGAAAAAGGAAGAAAAGATTGCATGCTGTCCGTGGTCAGGTTGTTACATTACTACTCCGGCATTCGACTGGTGTTGATCGGAGAAACCACGGAAAACTACCAATCAGAGCAGCCGGCCGCTATCTTTGGTTTCAAAATGATTTTCTTATCCATCGATATTGCTGCAATATCTTGAAGAATTGAATGCCATTAAAACGAGAATCTATATTCCTAACATATTATAAAATATTTTTCGATTATCAGGACATCGTGCTACCGTACGACCTAAGCACGAGCCGCCACTGGTGGCAATGCCCGTCTACCCATTGTCGCCATCGCACCATGGCCCACGTGGTCAGCAGTTCGCCAAAATGGCCATCCGCCTTTGCGCAGAGCGAATCAGACCTCGCTCAAACTCGTCCAATGGTAAAAGACGCACAAGTGCGACGACGTAGTTTCCCGACCTTTTCTCCCGATTCGTCTTTATCACAGAATTTACCGCTTTTTAAACCCAGTGGCGAATCCTCAACATTATTTTAAGTATACCACACTTTATGGTAGTTACCTCTACCTCTACTGTTGAATTTTTCTGAAATCCCAATGCTATGAAATTCCGTCCTTAATAATTTTTCTACAAGACAATTACACAAACCACTAACTTCTGGATCATTCACACACTCCATTTTCATAAAAACTTGAGAGAAGCTTTACTAATGAACGAGCAGAGGACTATTCATCGCAATATTTTACGGTGCCTACCGACCGCCCAGATGGTCATCCTCCCCTCTCCCCGCCCTTGAAACATAAGGAGTCATAGGTTATCGCGGCTTGCATGCGGTCCCTTCGCCTGCTCTAGCGAATTCTCTGGACAGTATTAAGAACTGTTTGAAACTTCTCACTCCACAGCGCTTATGGATGAGGAATACTGACTAGCTCTCGGTAGCAAAATAGAGTCATTTTTTCGTATATGTTTTAAAGATTTCAAAATCTCATTATCGTTTTAGTTGATTATCAGACATGAAATATTTATTATACACTAGAAATTACTAGGTATAGAGAACGATTTTCCTAAGGATGAGCCAAAGGACAGCTAGTGCAGGCAACATAACTTAAGGTTCTGTGGTCATTGTGCCCTTGAGCCCATTAGACTCCCTTCCTGCATTCGTTCGTGTGCAGTTGGCCAACTTGTAAATGGCATCGACGCTTCTTTTATGATGTCCTCGTCCGACAGAAATATAATGCGCCACGAGAAATAATTGAAATTAGGAAGTGCAGTGTTATGTGCTCTTCTGTAAAAATTATTTTTTCTATTAACATTACATTGAATTTACTTTTTGTGTGATAAATATTATGTTTATTTTAAAACCGATAATTGCGACGGATGCACGTGGTTCCGGCCTTTGTGCTGTGTGGCGAGCTCTGATTGAGAGCTTTCTATTTACATTCGTAGAATATTCTTTTACTGATTGTGAGAGCATGTTAAGAGATTTTCCACATTCGAAATTAAATTTAAATATTTTCTGGACTCGCGTACGTGCATATACCTCAGCGAAATTCTTAGACTTCTGCATAGGGATGTTTTCACAGGAGCCATTAGCACTTTACGAAGGGGCGTGGCTGAAGAGCGTGGCGGAGGGATACTTCTCTGAATTACATGTGATGTTCACTTGTTTTCGCGAACTGTCACTTTGGCTCATCCTTAGGAAAATCGTTCTATACCGGCGGAATACGCGGTGTATTGATTATTCGCTACTGTTTAAAGCTCACGGTGTGATGATACCAGGGCCACTCTTCTGGTCGCCGCCATTACGTCACCGGGCGCTGATATCCATGACGTGTTAATCAGTGTCTACCCTATCGCCCTTATCGCCAGCGTCGTTCGTGCCTCTTCCCGGTGCTGCAATACTTTTCCTCCCGCCAGTATTTAAATTTCATAACGGTCACTTCAGTGGGTAAAGTAAAAAGGCTGTATTTAAGTTTAAAATTACTGCATTACTGGTATCAAAATGTAGAAAATCTTAGGTAGTTCTGAGAAAAGTGTTAAGAGTTCAAGTTCAGATGTTCATGTTTCCTGAGTTCAGAACTCTTTATTTAAAAACAAATACAGATAAATGACATTATACTATGGAACTATCTGAATATTTGCAGAGCAGGAATCTTGGTCAATAAACAAAATAATTTCAACGTTCTGTGAAAAAATATACAGAATGAGGCATAAGACAATTAACCGCTGCACATTTTGTCTGTCATCCGTGTATTTGAGTAACTGTGTGTGTGTGTGTGTGTGTGTGTGTGTGTGTGTGTGTGTGTGTGTGTGTGTGAGTGTGCGTGCGTGCGTGCGGATCGGTCACTCACGGCTAGACATCGTCCCGCGCACCAATCGAGACATTTGAGGCGGCTCTGCCCCCTGGTGGGGAACTGATAATTTATTTTCGAATACGGCCAGCAGATTTTAAGAAATTTCCAAAAACCTGTTTTAGCGCTGCGACCTTAGTGGGTGGATCGCGATTTACAGCAACGCCACCTAAACAGATCTGTGTAGGTGGCGTTGATTGAACCCCAGTACCCAGAGTCAATTTTCTCTCCACGTCGGGAGAGGGAAGGAGAAAATGGGATATGGAAGGCAGGACAACGTCTGTAGGGGTCCGCTAGTAATCTACAAGACTTTATCATTATTTGTTGTCAGCATTACAGTGTTGTTAGTTAGTAGTTCATAATGTATATATTAAGAGAATTAAAATACATGTGACCAATATAATCCAGGCTGTAACCTTTTCCAACAAGTTTTCTTTTTTATAATTCTAACCAAAAAAATTCCAAAGTTAGCAATTATATCTTGAGGCATTCAGAAGGAGGGGTGAGGAATGGGGCAACATGCCCCCATTCCCCCCAATTTTTTATTTATTAAAATGCAATCAGAAATATATTTACCTCTAAACCAAATTTAAGGCAAAACTTTATTTCGGATGTATGGAGGAATGAATTCTGTTTATAAATTGGGGGAGGAGGGAACGTTTTGTTTGAAATAAGGGGCCGATGCGGATCAACTGCTCTAGGCCCCTGGTTTTCTCTGGGCGCCCCTGCAATTATCTATACGGAAATTTTCTACATTTCAAAGTAGGTTAAATTATGCGTAACAACTTTATTCAATATTGATATATTCTAAAACTTTTCTTACAAAAATAATGCTTATAAAAAATTCCATTTGATACATCATTTTTCTTTTCTCCCTTGAAATAGTATATTTCCAAGTCCATTTCAATTTTTTAAATTTAATTTATTAGTTCTTACCTTTTTCACAGTGTGTCCCTGTAAATCCTGCAGCACAATAACAATTCCAAAAATTATCACAAAATATAATGTTCTTGCAACCATCTTGAAACGATGAACATACGCCGCTACAATTCTGGCCAAAATGATTCGGTCCAAAGCTTATAGAACAAAAAAGGATTTTTTCTACGACTGTGAAATAATTTAAGGCTTTTTTTAAATACTATAACTAGTGGTGCTAGTTCGGCACAAAAGTTCTCGCATTATTTCCAGAACATCATTTCCAGCCAAACAAGGGTAATTTCACATATAAATTGAACATCCAGAACTATCAACAATATATGGCATTATGAATGCATTCCAAACGACGATATCATTACCTTATGTATATCTGTATATGAGTATGCGTACATTCTTCCAGACTTTAACAAACTTGTCCCTACTATTTTTAAATGTAGAAAACATTGTAACACTAACGTTAAGTAAATACCCCTCCCTTATTTTTCCCTTGTCGCCGTTCAACAGTGAACTTTTCAAATATCCATTGGGCATTGTTGCCCAAGGCAGCGTACGGAGGTAATATAAAATTTGTTAATAAAAGTCAAATAAATGTTCATTCAAATCTCTGGTGCTATATTTTTAAAATTTTCTTTCATATTATATTTAAATCGTATTTTTAAGAGGGAAAACCTAAATGGACTAATTTCAATTGAGGTTGTTTGAAAGAAAATAGTCAATAAATTGAGAATACAAATAGTAGAATAGAGTAAAAATACAATTAATATTGGGATTTTCATTAGTAACTTATAATAAAAATTAAATTATTTTTCTTATCCTTTTGATCCATTCCTGTTCTCCGAGGGTTTTTCTCGTGGCTCCTAGTTGGTGGGACAATTGTACATATTTAATTAATTTCAGGCAGACATTACGCGAAAAATATAAGTTTTTTTTAAAGAAATGTAAGCGAGATCTTGGACGAGAACATGGTCGCTTTAAGGGGGAAGATACAGCTTACAACAGTTAAATTTTAAATTATTTTTCCACTTATTTTTTCTCCATTAAAGTCGTACTCCACAGCAGTGAAAATGAACTGACACTTAGAAATATCTTTCTTCTGCAAGGAAAAAATTGTTTTTAACTTAATTTTTTTTTTTTGAAAAATCAAAATTCAACCGTTTTTTTTGCATTGACTTAGTGTTTCCCTGATAACACAAATAGTTTTGAAGATTATTACAAATTTCTTCTTTTAATTTGTTGAAAATAATTACAGGTACAAAACCATGCTTTTTCATTTAGATCTCTGGATAAATAATATTTTTAATTAGAATCCAAATTAATATGCTGATTATTAATAGTTTTTTCAGTTTTATAATTTTTATTACAAAATCTATAGATCAAAAGGGTATGATTAAGCATGGTTTTGTAGATAATATTTGGTTAAGTACATCCTAAAAATTTCATAGCTTTAAAATTATTAGTTTTTGAGTTACAAGGGAAACGGTTCTTAAAAACGGTAATTCTGAAAAACAAGGGGCAAAGTTAGATTCATGAGTTTTGCTTACTTTACTACTCTAATAGATGCGTGATGCAGCGACATACTTTTTAAATCATAACTCAGAAACTATTGCAGATATCGAAATATTTTTTTCATCAAAATATTCCTGAATAATTAATGCATAGACAAAAATGTTTTCAAAAATCGAATTTTTTAAGGTTTTAAGGTGTATCTTCCTCCTTAAAGTATCCGCAGAACGGCGCAGATAGCTAGGTTTGTTGACGAAGACGACAGGTACGGCTGTGTTGCCTACCTTTTGACATCACTAGCCGCCACTGATAGCCTATGCACAACACATTCCCTGTCCCTATGAAAACTATAAAATATATCCGCACGTCCAAACGATATTATAATAATTTTATTGTAAAATTCTCAAATTTAATATAATTTTCCGCACGTCTTGGTTTATTTCTAAATTCTATGACTGTTTCTAAATTCTATGACTATGCAAAAGTTGTGCAGCATCCAAAACAAAATTTGTGCAGCTACAGCAAGTCCCGTGGAAATATATGCCATAGAAATTGTAAACGTCTAGGACCCATATTTTTTTCTTTTAACCCCTTATCTTTTCTTCGTTGATGTCCTCTAGACCTCAGTCAAATATCTTGCGATCTTCCCGTGTCAAATTTCCCAAAAATCCCCCTCCCCCTATAAGCTGGTCTCAACTTCAAAATTATCAGCCCCGATTACGCCCTTGCCCGGTCGAATGATTCCACCCCCGAAAAAGTTCAATTTATACCCAATTTGCCCACATAAAAATATCTGCAATATCTTTCCTTCCCTTAAAATTTCCCCAAACAATTCTATCTCATTGTCTCTTTCCCCCTCTCAAAACCCCTTTGATCAGTTCAGAAGGGGTTTAAACAGAAATAAATCTTCTTATGATTCTCCTCAAGACCGTTTTAAAATTTACCTTCATTTTTTCATAACATTTGATCCTTCTCTCACCAGCCAATCCAACGTTTTTTTATTTTTGTATGCCCTATTGATCTTAAAACTTTTCCACCCAAAATTTTTTTCTTTCGGCATAAGCCTCTTTGCATTTAGAAAAACAAAACTACATTGTTTATTCACGGTTTTTCTAACTCTACCCCTTTGATATTTGAATGCATTTCCCCCTATTTTACAAAAAAATGTTAGTTTTTTTTAACTGACATATCGTATTCCAAACCATTGATCTGCTTTTGTCCCATTTTTACCAAACAATTAAAGGGAATGTCTTTTTTTGTTCGTATGCAGAACAACTCCGTCAGGAAAAATTAGAATCATCAACCTCCAAATGAAGGTTTTGGGACACCTCCCTTGAGCAAGTGAACAATTTTAATTTTATCTTAAAATAACAAGTAGTTTCTTCAAAAATAAAAAATTTTAAAAAAGTCCCAAAAGGATGTTTTGCTTTCAAATTTTAAAAAGGATATCCCCCCAAATAAATTTCAGAAAGTCTTTGATCCCCAAAAATTCGATGGTCAAAATACCCCATATAATTGGCCAAATCATTTTCAAATATTCTTTTTTTTTCCCCACACATTATTGGCCCCGATTTTATGATTTAAAGAATTTTGATCAAAACAAGGTAAAAAATAAAAAGAAAACAAAAAATAATTTATCGCTAACGACACACAAGAATAACGTGCATTAATACTTTTTCTTTTTTGTATCAAACAAATAGCTGCAGCTCTAAATTGTTTTAGGCGATTTGATACTTTAAAATTTACTTCATAGAAACGCATCATTACCAAAAGCATATTACATTATTTTTTTTCATCTCTTCGACTTCCGGATCATATCTTATTGTCCCGTTTTTTCGATTTTCTTTTGTTTTCTTTTTTACACTGAAAAGTAGAATTTGACCTTGTTCGGGAAATTTGGGTTTTTTATATTCCATCTGCCAGGTGTGTTCTTTTAAATTCGATGCTCAAAAAAAATGAAGTTTGGGAATGGAAAAATTGTTGAAATAATCCCCGGGTTTGCGAAATAAAAACGTTCAATTTCGACAACTGTCCGAAATTTAATGCGCTCTTGTTAAAAAACTTTTCGGAAAATTTTTTACTAGTTGGGCCGTCGATTTATTAGGACTAAAAAGTTTTATAATGTAACTCTCCCAAGTGAAACAAAAAAGCTGCAATTGTTGTTTTCCCTATCAAAGGGGGGGAGTATTTTAAAACAATTGTGCGCATTTGTTGGGAAAATAACTACCTACAGAGGAAATTTAATTCTACATATCAAGTGTTTTACTGTCGGTTACGGGATATTAATTTTTCCCCATTAAACCGACAAACTAAAAAAAGTATGTTTTGTTGTATGTCTGGGAAAATGAAAAGTTTTTTTTTATTTTATTTTCAACTCTCCGACTCAGTAAAAAAACCAGCTTTTTTTTAAATATGAAAAATTTTAGATAGTGCTGAATCTCCCGGATTGGGCAATTTCAATTTCATTTATGTTTTTATCATTATAAATTAAAGAAAAAGACGAATTAAAAAAAATAACTAGAAAGGAAGCTAGTATGATTATAAATTGCAGAACGTAAAGGTAGAAGAAATTGTGCAGTTCCGATTTGAACCAGAAAATGATACTTTGCAATAACAATTTAAGAAAAGTTTCATTGGTGTCTCTAGAAGCTCATCTCTTTCTTCTCTAAGAATAAACATAGTCTCTCCTTATCTTCATCCTAAAAGTTATATTAATATTTTTTAATTTATTTTCTCAATGTATCTTGATGTAATAGATAAAATGTAAAAAATGCTTTACATACGATACTTAAAATCTACATAACTGACCTCAACGATCGTTCACGAGTTCACGACAAGTCACGAGATATCGTGACTGAAGTCCCTCAAAGAACCGACACCTATTCGACTTACTTCAATGAAAATGCTTGGAAACGATGCAGCAGTGAAGTTATAATGTGAAAACATTTCTTCTGTTAAAGCTCTCAAACTCACACATTCCTTGTGGTGAAATAGATTTGGGCTCGACTCAGTGTACAGAACTCCGAGATTCGCAACGTAAGTAATTATTGTTATAGTATTGTGTTACCAGGATGCTATGAAGAAAAAGAGTTGTTCTTTGTTCTTGTGTAATTAGAGAAATGCTTATGTAATTATAACAGTAACATTGTGTGTGTGTGTATTGTATACCCCATCTTTATTGTTCATGAAACCTGTGGTTTAATGTTTCAGACCACTCCCTTATTTCTAGGTATCAGTTAAACACCTGATCATATTGTAACCTCGATCTATGTCAGAATTTGGGTGATGATTTTCGTTTCACTTCCTAACATCAAAATCACCTTTTGATATATAAGTTTTAGGAATTGGAATCTACCAATACATAGATATATTTCTTCTACTCAGTAAAATCTTGTTGATGCGCCTGAATCACTAACCAACCAACAAATCTATAGTATATAAGGCTAGGGTGAACGGAATTTCAAACAATGTGATACTACAGAGTGCGAGTTGACTGAATCAGGCACTATTGCGAATGAAGTCAAAGCCGTTCCAAGGGTTTTTGGTTTGCAAACATTGTTGTAAATAAAGATCAGGTTGAAGTTTTATAAAGAAAAAATTCCAAACAACAGAATTGTAAACAGTGTTATTTTTACCTCGCATAATTTAAATAAACCAGTAAACTCAAAACTGTGAAATTTTCTAAAATAAATAAATGCTAAGTTGGTAGTATATTTTATTTACCATCCATTTTTAACATGTTCATTAGCCTGAAGCACATTTCCAATAATTTTTGCAGTTATTAGCGCAACGTTGTGAATAATTAATATTACGTTAGATTTGCAATATTTCGATCAAAATCTGCAAACTAATAACAGATGTAGGCTAATATTGGATATCGTAAATGCTCAGATTCTTTCCTGACGTTTCGCAGAGATCTATACCCAAAATTTGAACTCCTTGTCCTACAAACTTTACAGCTCATTCCTCTGCGCTTCAACGCTGAACCACACGCGGCGGGTGAAAAACGCCCATAATAAGCGATACCATCGCTCGTGAAAGACCACTTCCATTTTACTGGAAAACATAATATTTCATCTTCCGAGCAGAGCGAAGACATCCACTGCAGCAATCCCTGGTAACTATCGTATATTTTTTCTGTACTTTGTTTGCAGGAACGTCGTTACGCAAAGATTTGGTGGCTGGACGATTGCGACGAGCAATATTTAATTAACAAATGGATTTAAGCGCGCCACCACTGTGATTTTCTTCAGTTACCACACACACGCAAGGCCGCTTGATGTGCATGACATGATATCGGAAAACAGTTCCATCATAATTATTCCAGAGGTGTGTTAACGATTTGTTAGATATCACACGGTTATTGAGTCATTTCGTGCTCTTGAATGGTGTGCCTATTACGAAAATGTAATGCATTAATATTAAAAATATTTAATCAAGTTACTAATATTCTTGAAAAATTACTCAAGCTGAATAGTCTTTATTTCAAAGTACGTTTACAAAATCTAAAACCTTTGTTTATTCTACTTCAATGCTAATTTACAGTATCAGATATACTGTTAACATATCAAACATTTTTAATTAAAAAATTATATCAATGCAGATCTACATTGAATTAACATAAATAATTATTTATTAATATTATTATTTATTTAATTTCTAATTAAATTTCAATTCAAACATTATTATATATTTTTGTATTTAGTGTAATAATTGAGAAACCATCATTATCAAAATAGACAGTATCAAGAGACAGGCAAATATTTATGTAATTGAAAATCATTCAAAGATAAACAATTTCATAAGTTTCATTTTTATTTATTTAGTGGCATCTTTTTTTTTTAAGAATCGTATTACAGTGTCCATGGATGCTGATAATGGTCATTGGAAATGTAATATTGTTTTCCTATTGTATTCATTTCAGTTTTGCAATAGAAGATCAAATTTCAAATAACTAATCACGATTCATTGAGGCACTCAATCTGTATCATTCTGCACTTTTAGAAATACTCTTCTCTCATATAAAATATACATCTTTCAATCATAATTTTATCATTATCTCTACAACCTCATTGTTAATATATAATAAGAATAAATGCCAAACTCTGTTGAATCTAATATATTTGTACCAGCTCTCTTTATTGATCGAGTAAACAATATTTTTATCTTCTACAATATACTTTCTTTAGTCAATCTTATAAACAATTCAGATACCGAATGACAATATTACAAATCTGGCAGCTGAGTAACCTATTAGAGTCGTGTTCCAGACAACGCTCGACGACAGAACTCACGATCTTCTGGCTGGTTTTGCCGCCGGGCGCAAGATTTTAAAGACAGAGTCCTCCTCATCACATTCTACAAACCAGAAATAACGCGGTCTCACTGCGCCGATAGTCATTTAGATCGCTGAAGAGCTATTAGGTGGTGAGCCTTCCGTGACCGATAAACGCAATTAACAGACCCGTTGAAATTTGGCAAATCGCGGTGATAACCAGGTTTGTTGTAAACTCGGTTATCACATATAAATAAAATTATTATAACCTTTTATTTATTGCGTAAAACAGTTAAAAACTTTGTGCTGACGTGATCCAGGAAAGTGCAATTTATTATGATTGCTTTAGCTCTGGGATGTCTCTTATAACTCCTGCCATATTATTTGGTTATGAATACGTAAAGCAACGAGCGTGTTTGGCAAGAATTGATATGAAAATATTCGTTCCAGATAAAAGAAACTAGTTTCAAGCCGACATCGGCTTCAGATGTTATTATTATCCTTAATGCTTTACGTGAAGAAATGTACTGCCGCGATAAAATGGAAAGCAATTCTCTCATATCCTACATTTTGAATGAGCTCAAAACATACATGATGAAGTGAAACATGAACAAGAAGCCACAGTCAACATGGGTATCTTTTGGGCCCAGGAAGTAACGAGGTACCATTACTTGTTACATTCTTGTTTTGTGTTTTAAAATTATACAGTCTAAATAGCAACTAACATATTAAATATCAATAACAGAATCTGTTGCTTCTCTGTTTCGTGTGTCGTTCAATATTTTTAATACTGTCTATTTATAGAACTTAAGAAATTGAATTCTTTTAATGCCAACACTTTTTCCACCTACGAATTATTGCGATAAAAGTGTTGGGGATTTTACCAACAGTGTTTTATATTTTTAGTTCATATTTCACCCATCCACGTGCATTCCCATCATGAGCATTCCACATGATGTTGATCCATCTGACACACTTAAAATTTGGGAAAATGTAATTTTTGAAATGTCAGAATTGGAAATGCGGGAGAAAATCTCTGGCATTTGCAACTTCCATTCGGAGATTTTAATAAATTATAACTAAAAATGCTAAAAAGTAATCAAAAATACTACTTTGGCTGTATCAATAGTAATGTCACAATGCGGGACGTTAAAAAATGATTACATATTATATTTCAGGTATTCTGCGCCAATGTTTTATGCACTTTTTTGCCATAATTTGCAGCATCCATGTTTGTGTGAATTTGGCATGTCAATTTCGGCGCCACTGTTGCACAACTGCATGAAGATTCATCGTTTGTGTGCACTGGTTCACATTGCGATAGTATAATCAGTAAGGCCAGATCCGCGAATACTGAGGATCCCCAGCTGTCTAGTGAGGCATGACTCGTCGACAGTGAACAGTTGAAGAACTCCTGGATCTACGTTTACCTGTTCAAGTCTGTTTAACCGCTTTGTCGACACATCTCAGCTGTTTCTGACAATGTTGAGGTATAGGCCATCCCATTGTTGCACACACCTTCATCTTCAAATCCTCATGGATGATGGCATAGGTCCCCTTAATGGATATATTGCCTTTTTCACAAATCTTGAACTGATTCGCCTTTTCGTCATTATAAGTCATTGACACTGGGCAGTTTTTTATTAATGCAGTTAGTTCTCTTGCATTGGAACTCTATGAAGTTCAAAGTTCTTGCCGTCTGTGAACGTTGATACCCACCAAATGTGGATCTGTGACTTCGTGATGACTCGTGCGGTTACTGACCTCTTGTGGATGCCTGAAGTATTCGTTCGTACACCTCCGGTCCTGTCATGTTGTACATACTTGTCAGCATCCACGTTATTCACCTGTTCCAACAGCTTACTGGCAATCCGAAAAAATTACTGCTGCAATGAGTTGCCTATAAATCAGTAAAACCAATCCAGTGGCTGCTAGAGTATAGTCTATCTTCACATGCATCAACATTTCAAACTGGCTACTTTGCAAAAGTTATAAAGGAGTGTCAATCAGTATTGGTGACTAAATACAATGATAGTTTTACATTAGTCTAATTTTTTAATGTATCCATATTTCTCTCCAAATTGTGCAAAACTACTGAAACATTTTAATATTTTCAAAAAATGTAAATGACATTAATTTTATAAAGAAACTAATTTCAGCTAATTTTGAAGATAATATCTTTTAGTATTGTGAATGAAGAAAACGGCACCAAATATGTTTCGTTCCACTGAAAAATATAAGTTAGTGCTATTTTTTAAAAAGAGTAAATGTCAGTCATTATGTAAATTTAAACATCATATATAAGTACTCCCAGACATCAAAATATTCATTTCAAATTCAAAGGGCCATAAAAACAATAGTTGATTGTAGAATATAAATTTTGGGTGAAAATCCTATAACGGTTTAGTAGCTGATGTTGTTCACAGACGGCAAGTTTTGCCTAAACCTATATTTCAAAAAATATCAAGTACCCCAAAGCTCAATTCCAACGATACATAGTTCACAACTAGCTTACTGTGTTGATACAGATAATCGTTTCATTTAATTGTTTATTAGTATACGTATCTTTATAAATGAGGTCTCTGAAAGAACAATTTCACGGAGACGACGGGTGTAAGTTGACGTTATTAAAAATATGAAGGATTGTTTCACAAAATAAATATTCACCTTATCAAATCCAACCACCACACTCATTGTATCTTTGAATCTGTATCATTAAATAACTCCACGAGGGGTTAAGGGCCTTAAAACTAAAAAATTTTGGCAGCGCAAGGCCCTCAAAAGAAATATTTCCTTTCCATGATACAGGACGAAATCAGTCTCGAACATACTTTTTTACTTTTTTTCTGGTTCGACGATTTGCTGATTCAACACCCTGTTTAAAACCTGTAAAATCTGCAACTGTATATGAAATTAAACTAATTACTCGATATTATACATGATTGGAGTTACACGGTGTTCTTCTCTGCTGTATTAACGTTAAATAAAGATAGTTTGTATTGCAAGAATGTATTGCATTTTATCAATTTCAAGGGACATAGAACATGCGTCAGAATGGGTCTGAAGATGTGTACAGGCTTATTATGGAAATGAAAAATAGGAAGAGGATGAGGTTTTACGTGCGGGAGTTCTCATCCACTTTTTGGAACTATAGCCACCCAATACAGTACTTCTTTCCAAAATATCGTTGTTTGTTGTCGCAGCATTGCAATACTTTCTCTATACAACCTTGTAATCATAATAAGTAACATTTAATCTGCGTCATTGTATTACTGCAAAAATCTGACTCTTTGCAGATGGACGATGCGGCATCAACAGTTACCTCAGCCCTCTGAACAAAATAACTTTTAAATCCTTGTGGATTTCATTGCGTCGAAAAGACCAATTCTTACCTATCATATAACTTTTATCATTTCTTGTGAGAAATAATAATAATTATGGGTCTAAACAATCCCTGAAATAAAAAGCTGGAGATAAAACCAAAGATGAGGAATCAAAGCCTGAGAAGAAAAAGAAACATGAAAAACTGCTAAATCTGATGAAACTGAAAAATTCAAATGAAACCTGGCAGCAACATCAAATATAGTGTCTTCATTATTATAAAATATTCTGAACAGATTTTTTTCTCAATGCGGTGTGCAGAACCATGCATTGAAACTGCTTCCAATTACCTGAACATGACTTCATTGATCAGAAAAACCGTCAAATCTCAAAATCAGATAAGGAAGCCGATGATAATGAAGAGGCAGAGACTTCCAGACGCGTGCTGACACCTGCTTGAGCTTAGAAGCTGCAAGTAGATTTCTCGTTTTTGAGAGACGCAAAAGAAGACACGGAAGGCCAACGGAAATCAAATTTATCGTGTACCTAATGTTTAGTGCTGTGGATAGGATTTTACATGAATTTTTATTTAAGTCTGTATCGTTTCATGTTTATTTTCTGAAACCTACTAATTCGTATTTCTACTTGCACCGCTTAAGTGCTTAAATTTGTTGAAACATAAATAATATCATTAGATTAAAAGTAAGATTCAAGTTTAAACATGAGTGAATAGTGGAATAACAATTTTCTTTAATTATTTACAAATAAATTCATAATTAATAAACAAATTCACGCATATAAATAATGTATTATCGACGATACACTTACACAATACATTTACTTCGCGTAAATTAAACATAGGGATAAAAGTACGTTATCTCGATTGTTATCTCGAAGTGGGCATTTGTTCAGAAAATTGTGTAAGGAACGTTTTAGGGTTGATCGGGCACGGTTCCTTTGGTTCCTTTTATGATTCATTATTTCTCACTTGATTCCCTAGTAACTTTGCGGTTGCGCGGTTCCTATAACAACTGGATTATTTATATTCAGTATTTAAATGAGAAGAAGTCACCTGATGAATTTGTTGGCGTGGGTGTATTTTCAGATATCAAGTCGTCTTCAAATAGGTTTGTGTGTCTACTCCAGATGGAAGGTATGAATTTGCTTAAAAGTGAGTGTTCCCTTTAAAATCGTTCTCTGTAAAAAAGAAGTGGGGTATATAATACAGCGTGAGCGCCGGGCGACAACGGAGGCGCGAACAGGTGCTCGAGCAGGCGAGGGCCGGAAGGTACGCGAACGTAACGCGTTGGATCCGTAGGGTGGTGACGTGCTGTGGCACGTCATGGGACCACTTGGTTAAAAAATGCGTTGGTTAAGAATGTGTATGTTCTAAAATTCTGAATTTGTAGCATGAAAAATACGAATAAATCAGTTCGCCCAATGAGTACGTTTGCTGCAGGTTATACATTGCAGGGGGCTTTGGAGCAGGGGTAGCTATTCTCCCGATCTACCTTTATTTTAAATAATTATATTTATTGCTGTAACGTAACAGACTTAACTACGCACGACTACTAAGTATAAACAAGGATTCAGTTCATGGAGTCGATTCTCTACAATGAACCGAATCAGTGAACCGATGCCGCCCTAAACTCCCGGGATTCCCCCACCGGTTTTTGTATCGACGGACCTCCACCCTACCCCGTGAATATGTGGGTTGGGAAAAATAAAAAAGTTGAATATATTTCCAAAACCAGTTTTACGTAAATGGAACACCCGGTATAGTTTCCTCTTCATCTTCCTGCCTTCCCTGCGTCATTTTATCGAGCGAGTTTGCAGGACGGTGTTTGGCGACAAGCTCAACCGCTTGCCTCACATTTGCCCGCAGCGGAAATCAAGCGCAGAGAAATAACGCCGCTGTGGGACAGCGTGACGTACCACTTCGTGGGCGCGCAACGCCACGGTTGGGCGCGACTTCCTGGGACGGACAGCTTCGGGCTGGAAGCACTTCGTGGCCGCGTGCGCGCGCCCGTCGGCTACCAGGGCGACCGCAGGCGGCGCGCGACCGCTTCTGGAGCGCCGACGCAACAGGACGGATTCTCAGCCTGGACGAGTTCATTATGCTCGCTTATTTCTTCGACCACTCAAATTGCGTACGCCTCGCCAGCTGTAAGGCTGCGGGAGTAGTGAAAAGGTCGCATCGGTTCGCAGCACTTTCAAACTAAAGATTCGAAGCACAGCGGCTTCACAGCGTATTTTTTCATCAAGTATTCATAAAACAGACGATGGCCTGTATATTTAGCAGATCTGTAACTGAAGCTGCCAGTCAGAGAAGTTCCTAGGTTTGACTGAGTCAGTGGGTGGGGGGCAGTAGCGAGCTGGGCCAGAGTACAAGTATTCATAAAACCGACACGATAGCCTGTATAGAAGCATGTCTGTAACTGAAGCTGTCATGGTGAAGTTCCTAGGTTTGACTGGAGTCAATGGGTGGTCAGTAGCAACTGAGGTCAGGGTTCCGGAGTAGTGTATGTTAAGCGCTGTAAAGTACGGTATGTGTTATATCCTGGTTGATGACGTTGTTCGGCCTACGGTGGAAACATCTTTACAGCGTCGTCCTACTCGCCATTTGGTGTTTCCCTCTGGAAGTATCTCCCTCAGCGAGACGTCCCCCAGCCTGGACAAGCTCTGAGCTTCCGTCTGTTCTCCCGACTGTATCTCTGGCTGTGTGTTTGTAAAGCGATGCAATGAAAGATGGTGACGAGGATGAGAAGGAAATGCCAAGCGCGCAGTCCTGATTCTTTTTGTTGAATGGTGATGCGGCATTCGCCTGCGACTCATCGCAGAATCTGTGGAAAAATTACAATGGAAACAGCCAGATTGAGCACCAGAATTTTTTCTCCTGAGGTAGTTAGCAGATTTGACTCATTTTTGCGGCTAGTGTGTGAATATCAGCCCTCCGTCTTAGGAACTCAAACCCTAAGATCCCCTGATAACAAACAATGAACTTTCGCTCATGGTTTTGACTCGACTGTGGTTAATTTTCGACACCAGTAAATTTTTTCACTTCACAGATAAAAAATTCCATAAACTGCCTACTCTGATTCAGCCCGCGGTTTCTTTGTTTTTGTTCGTACGCAGGAACTCAGGGGAAAATTCGAAAACAATTACCAAATTTCGAGCATGACTTAAAATGCAAATATTTGATTTTCATACTGCGCGTACACTCAGTGCGTCACTGAAAAACATGTGAAGCTGACGTCATACGACAGCAGCAAAGTTCCAAGGAAAGATTCACCCATCATTAATATTTGCTATTCCCATATTGCGGCATTGTACATTAACTTTCGGATATTTCAAATCGTGTGTATCAGCTCATATGAATGAGAATACAAAATGACGTAGATTCTGAAAATCAGCCTCCTAGAGGCAATGTGTTGTAGAATTTTAGCAAGCAATGTTTTCCACGTTTATTTTTTATACGCATATTTTGCGTGTATCAGGCTGGAAAAAATTGCAGAGACAGGAAAACATAGTTTTAATTTGAAAATGCTGTCAATGAATTTTGATGTCAAATTCATTTTAGAAAATTTTTTTAAATTCATTTTCGACATGATGGTGTTGGAGTACTGTTTCATTTTTTCTCTGAAATGGATCTTATAACATTCTATAACATATATTTTTACAAATTCAAGGAAATTGTTCTACCCTCCCCGTCCATCATTAAACTTCATAGCAAATAAAATGCAAATACATCTTCATACATTAGAAAGTTGGGCCTCAAAATGGGGTAGCAATGAATCACAAAATTAGCCGATAAAATATTCACATTCATCATACACTCCTTCCACAACTAAGAATAAATAATAATATCATTCCATGGACTTCAAACAATAAGGCAGTTAAATCTTAGGACTTCATCTTGAAAACCACCCTCAACTGGAAAGCTCATATAGATAACACAGTTCAGGAAGCCAAAGTCAAATTATTCAACTGAAACCGTTTTATAAACTCAAAGCTGTCTTTACACAATGCCATAATCATATATAAATCAGATCATCAGTTCTCTCTGTTCGCCTGTCAATATGGACAATACGCCAAATATAACTTAAGAATTACTAGATCATCCAAAAATCTAAAATTCTTAAATTCATTACCCAATCTCCATGGTTCACCTCTGAAGCAACTATACCGAATTAAACATAAGCAATCACTCATCATATTTCCTACCTCGCCAATAACTTTTTCTTGAACTGATTGTTGAATTAAAGCAGAAATCTTAAACTAGGAAAATACAGAACATAAACTCAATTAAAAACAGATATCCTTTACATGTTTTGGACATTTTCAGCAAATTGAATAAATGTACTCTATGCAGGTCCTCGTGAGATGACGTGCTAGTAATAAAGTAGATTAAATTCATATAAGCCATGTTAAGTTAAATATACACTGAAATTTGTAATTTCGCTGAAATATTAAAAACCCTCCCTCCCCAACTGCGCTAAGTGGTATGGGAAACTGATGTAGTAACTCCGGGCGTTCAGTGTTCATTTAGTTCACAAAAATTACGGATTTGCTGTGGCATGGCTGACTTCAGAAATATACCCGTACTTCTCGTTTTGTGTTTTACTCCACCAGAAATTTAGTTTACAATTAAATATGTTCTAACAGGAAAATGTTGAATAGATTGTTTGCTTGGAAATTTTACAAAATGAACTACTTAAGTGTTTCTTAAAATTACCACTTTTGAGCTCCTAATATTTGCACAGGAAAGATCAAGATGTTATAGCCATGCTTTATAGGGATGCATTAATAACTTACTGAAACATGGTGACATCTTGTGATGATTTCTTGTAACAGTGTCCTTCTGCTCACCCAGGAAGTCTGGGAAGTTGACGGGTCTAGGCTTGTATTGCATCTGCTGCTACAGCTGAAAGTTCATCAAAGATCTGGATGGAGGGCTGACAATGTTCGGACTGAGTGTGAGCAGGAAAATAAATTGCGTGCAGACATGCATCCATGTTAAGTTTCCTCCATTTTGAATACAGATTGATTGTGTCTAAAGTGGTAGTTGACAAATACTTTCATATGTAAAATATTATTGACTTTACTTTATTTCACAAACCATAATAATATTAACTGTTTATTAGCGTGGTAATTGTGTACTGTTGCAATTACATTTCAAACACTATGTTGCGTTCTCTTCAAGAATCTCGTTGAAATAAATACTAATGTAATTGACATAAATATAATGTAATTAAAAAAGTCTTCCATTTTGGAACTTTAAAATTATACGTATACTTTCCCGACAGTTTGCAGAGATGAATCTATCTAAATTTTCGTTTTTCCTCCTTCGGCTTCCTCTTGCAATACCTTAACCCATTAAGTCCCATTGTTCTCTTTTTAGGAACACACAGATTTTCTTTCTTGGAAGCAGTCTATCTCTCCTGATATTGGGGAAACAATTAAGTAGGGGAGAGATAAACTCTCACCTAACCTCAGGAATATTCAATCCAGATTCCTTTTGCTGTGTGGCTGTGTGTGAAGTCAGCATATCAAAGTTTTCCAAGAAGTCGTTCAGGCAATAATTTATTGTTTTCTTCATTTGTTGTTTTCTACGAAAATCTGTACATGCAGATACATAAAGAAAACGTTGAACAATACTTTTAAGGTTATAAAGCAATCATAACTTCGTTTATGAGTGGCAAACTTTATTTTGATGTTCCAATTGTAGACATTGGGAAGATTTAGCGTATTCTGACCAGCAAATATTCTGTTTTTATTTTATTATTATTTTATTTAATTTATTATTGCTAATATGTTTTCTGATTTTATATTTTTATAGACCTTTCTTTAAAGACTATTTAGATTTGAGAAAATTCCTGATGTTATGGAAGAATTACAGCAGATGACGTGATAGATCTCGTTATTTTGCCCGCCAATGACTGTGGCTGGAGCACTTATGACGATAAAGATGCTGACCAAAAGTAATTGCTTTATTGAACAACTGCATGCATCTTTCACAGAGTATAAGTGCCAGAAATTTATACTGTAATATATTACATGTGGATGAAACACGTGTGGACATTTCATGTGTAAACCCTGTGAACTTAAGTGGGACTATGGAGGATGTGAAAAATAGGAGACAAAGGGGCTTTGAAAAGATATGACATGAAAACCAAGTGTGAGAGAAATGCGTTTTTAGCTGTTTTAAAAGAAAACGAACAATGATATAGAATTGAGTACTGAAATTGGATTTTGCGTGATGCATAGGAGGGCAACCGAGAAGAAAAAAGATAAGTCACCTACACTTTATATCATGGATAGAAACTAAAACAGTGTCAGCAGAAAGGAAGAAAAAGGAATGTAATTGTCACAGGGTGAACATTTTTGTTGTAAATATTAATGTTCTGTTGTTTAATTTTATTAGTTATATAAATGAATAATATAAGTTTATTTTTCAATACAAACGTCTAATATTTTTTTAGTATAGTAATTTTAGCTGATTATGCAAATATTCTTATTCAATTCGTCCAAATATTTCCATTATGGAAATAGTTTAGAGAACCATGTAGAATTGGTGATTTGTTACTGATCTGTCGTAAAAAGGTCAGGCCCTATTTAAAAAATAATATATTTCGGTACCTCACAATACACAAAGTATCGATAAAACTGATGAACAATAAATTCAGTGCTATAGCCTACTCTTTAAAGTAGTAATACGTAGAAAAAGAGAAATAGTTGCAGAAAAACAAACTTTCATAATATTCTTCCTAACAATGAACTTCTTAAGTTGGAACAGACTAATTCACACCTAATGGTATTCATTAGAATGTGCTGTTCTCTTAATTTTTCTGAGTGAAATTTTGAGTATGTTTGTATGTGAAACGAAGCCCTTTGCTGGTGCTCAAAAATAATTATCTAAATTTTGAACGCGATGAGATATTTTCAATTTACCACATTTTTGTCAGGATTCACTTCTAAGAGATATCAGTGTTCCAAGTAAGTTTATTATGGTCGAAAGCTGAATATGTGCCATTAGTTTCAAAGCAGATGAGAAGAAACAAATTTCCAGCGCTGTAAAGAATATTTCTATATGTTGCCGATAACAATAATTTGATTTCTGGAGATCAAATGGCAAAATAAAACCCCTTATTGATAAAAGTAAAGCTTATTACTGCAACAATTTCGCATGTTACAAAAAAGTCGGTATAAAGAGCGGATGGTCCCATGTTTTGAGGACAACTGCAAAAATATTCATGCGTGGAAAACCAAATAGATTTAGGTTCAGGCTGTAGGTGCTGTGTTCTTTTGGTGAATTCACATTCAATATCGACCCATGCTGTGGAAAGAATCAAATACAAAGTATGCATGAACAATACCAGGCTTATATTTTTGCAATTTTTTAGGATTTGGCAAATGCATTGCTCCTGCACTGCATGATTTGTAGATCCTATATCTTCCCATTGTTCCATTTAGAACAACAGTAAAATTAAAGCAAAAAAAGAAAATACTTTTTGTGCTTCAATGTGTTTATGTTCTAAGTAGTTAGAAAAATAAAGATAATAGAAAAATTTAGGTTTTAGTGGTGTTGGGACTTAATGGTTGGCATTTATAGCATAAATGGTGGCATTTATGTCATGGACATTTAATGGAATTTCTATTAATTTCATTTTGGGGTGTTTGACGATAATTTTAAAACAATACATTTCCATATTTTCTGAGCTATTCACCTAGTATGGTTTTACGAAATTACGAGTCACTTTGTTGATAGCCGGAAATGTTCTGTTCTTCAATCTATGCTGCATTTGGTTCTTTACTTACAACAAAGGAAACTGGAAAATGGAACTCACATAACCAGGCTAGAGATCAGTATTTTATTAATCACAAATTTCACAAAGAAAGTAAAGTATTTTAATGAATACACTCTTTCTTCAATCTTTAGAATAATTGTTCTTTAATTATGTTAAGTATAAGGTGTGGTAAAGTTAAGAAAAGCAGACCTTCTAGATTTAGATACTAAGGTAAAGGAACGGATGAGGTGAGGGTGATATTGCAGATGAACAGTAGGTGATGGTGAGGTGAGGTGAGGTAAGGTCAGGTGAGACAAGGATAGGGAACAGTGATGTGAAAATGTTGTTAGGTGAGGTGAGGGTGAGGTAAAGTAAGGTGAGGCTGAGGTGAGGCCAGGCAAGAATGTGGCGACGCATGCAGAGTTCGACAGAGTGCGTGATTGTGGGCGAGGGAGTAGAGTGTATTAAAATGAAGGCGAAGAGATGTGTTACGAAGCGAGGTTAAAGGTGGGCAGTTCACATTGCGCTCTGGTCGAACACAAGGCAACTTAACGTTCGCGTTGGTGCTGGAGCACTGAGCGGCGGAGGAAGCCGACGGAGCGCCCTCTGTGAGCGAGCGCTTCGTTGGGGCGTGCGCTGAAACGCGTGCCGCGTGCGCGCGCGGCCGCCGCCCTGGCTCCGCCCCTGGGAACCCGCTACGAAGGCGGCGCGTCTGACATCATCTCGGCGGCTGCGTGAGCGCGCACACGCACCGCGACCAGCGCGTAACGGGACCTGCGCCCGCGCCTCTGAATGGGGATGACGCACTTTGCGTGCTCCCTGGACCGACGCGACGCCACGAGAATCGCCGCCCCGACGCCGCCCCCGACGCCGCCGGCCGCCCCCGCCGCCGCCCCGCCGCCCCCGCCGCCCCGCCGCCCCCGCCGCCCCGCCGCCCCGCCGCCCCGCCGCCCGCCGCCCCCGCCGCCCCCGCCGCCCCGCCGCCCCTGCCGCCCCGCCGCCCCCGCCGCCCTCGCCGCCCTCGCCGCCCTCGCCGCCCTCGCCGCCCTCGCCGCCTCGCCGCCCTCGCCCCTCGCCGCCCTCGCCGCCTCCTCGCCGCCCTCGCGCCCTCGCCTGCCCTCGTCCGCCCTCGCCGCCCTCGCCCCTCGCCGCCTCCACCCCGCTGTGCACCTCCCCCGCCACCCCCCGCCACATCCGACGCCGCCGCCCCTCTTCCCTCGCCGCCTGTTTCATCTTGCGTCTGCACCTCCGACGCAGCCTTCTTTCATTCATTGATTGAGTATATTGTATTTGCAGGCGCGTCAACTGCTATAGGACATACCATTAAAGTCGTAAGTATAATGCATGATGTATTCCACGGTGGAAAGAAGTGGGCGGCTCCTCAGTGCACCGATTTGTGCTCGTTCTGCGCGCACCAGTTTGCGTCACGAGCCACGTGACTACACGGACCCTTCGTTTGAAAACCTTGTCCAGACGTTTGCCGCCATCTTGCATGGAGAGCGAGAAGTGTTGAGAATCATTGCAAATTGGCATAAAATATCCATTTTCAACGGCGTCCAACCGCAATAACACGAAGGTGTAATTAAAATAAAGATGCATTATTTTAAAGAGCAGTGCTTCATAAATGTTTCAGTGACACGTAACAAGGTGATAATTTTGGTACCTGGCTGCGTTGAAAATTTCCGGTAATATAGTGACGCGTATTGGTGCTCATGGGCTGAAGTCGAAGCGACCACAAGAGTCACCCATCTCTTTCTTCTTTCTAGGGTTTTATCCAGCCGACAGCCGGTTACTCTTTACGTCCCGATGGGACGCATATTCGACTCATACACTAGACACCAACACACTTGCGGGCTCCTCTGATCTGGGGTCAGCAGAACGCGAGCCCTCCGCCACAACACATACATACAAAGACAAGGGACAAACAACCATGCCCAAGGCGGGACTCGAACCCGCGACCCTTCGGACCGAAGCGCTGAGTCGGTACTCGCTCTTCGCCACCTCGCCATCCAGGTCAGCCTCTCTTTTCTACTGGTGTATTCCCGGTCTAGGCTGTAGTCCCCTCCAACGGGTCAACCTACTCAACGGCTATCCTCTCCAGAAATCTCCTTGTATCTCCCCAGCGGGACACGCCCAGCCGAGAGAAGCTATAAGCTCCTAGTGGGCTCCCAGCATGTGTGGTGCAATAGTGCTTTTAAGCTACTGTGTGGGTAAAGAACGCTAAGATCGGACGCCGTCCGTTGTCGTTTTGTTGAGATCTACGCGGGCATTCGCTATATTTATTGGAGAAACCATGGAAAAGTCCGATAAGAACCGTCAGTTGCTAAATTCTCTCCAAACAACAGCTGAATTCGACATAGCTAAATAGCTAGTGTCGAAAATCCTCCACCTTGGAACTCGAACCTAGAACCTCCCGATCAGAGTGCTCTGGCACCAGTTGACGATCTGAATCCATCTCAACCGGTCCCTGAGACCGGTCGGTGGTTAGAGTTTGTCCGGCTGGGGCGGTGCCCCGCTGGTGGGAGAGTCCTGGTTAGGGGGAAACCCCACTACCTGACGGTAGGTCTCTCGCCATCCAACGGGGGAAGATCACCGCGCACATCCCGAGAAAAAAACCATGCACTACACTAACGGGACTAATGACCAAAGCGGTTGACGCGCCCGGAAACACGAAAAATTCAAATCAAATCAACCGGTCCCTGCTTTGATCTGAATCATGCGCTTGGAATATCTGTTCCACGGATACCTGCCACCGCCTCAGTTCTCTTTCACTGCCATTCCCAAATGGAGCTCCCTGCCTGATAGCTTGGTAAAGCCCGAGAAGCCCAGATACTCGCTCTACTTCGAACCCACCTGCCTTCGCTCTCTAACTCTCACTTCTCAAAAGGCACTGATGTTCTCTCGGGTCAACACCAACACTTCGAATCTTGGGAGTGGCGTAAAGCCATTCCCAAATGGAGCTCCCTTGCCTGATAGCTTGGTAAGCCGAGAAGCCCAGGTACTCTCTAGGGCAGGCGAACCCACCTGCCTTCGCTCTCTAACTCACTTCTCAAAAGGCACTGATGATCTCTCGGGTCAACACCAACGCTTCGAATCTTGGGAGTGGCGTAAAGCAATTTTGCAGGCTGTGACGAAATCGAACAATTACAGAGACCTTTCTACGTGAATATATGCTTCTAAGGTCAAAATTATAAAGCAATTATAATTTATATATTTTTTATATATATAATATTTTTCAGAAATGGGAATATTTTTCAGAAAATGCCGAAGTTCATTATAACACTCGACGTAGAAATCATATTCACCAGGTGACAGTATCAACAGCTCATTACAAAAAATTACATACAATACATGTCATATTTTACAACACTTTGCCAGATGACATTAATCGATTAACTTCAATAGAAAAGTTTAAATTCAAGTGAAATCGTTTCTGCTGCATAACTGTTTCTATACAATTAGAGACTATACTGAGCATCTCAAGAAAAGTTCAATTAATTTTAACAATAATAATGTCATTATTTACCATTTGAACTGTATAAATGTGTACAACCTGTATAAGTATTAGTATTGCAGCCTCGTTGACCCCATCTCGATCAGGTTTTCGTCCAGTTTCCTGATCCATTGAGCAAATGTGAGGTCCTTGTTTTGCTTCTGGACATAAATGTAACTTCATTTTCTGTGCACGTCTTCTAGAATTCAGTGGAAATACAATTCTTCAAATTATCGTTTCCATGTTGTCGCGGCAGGATTCTAGGAATTCTAGAAGATGTGCACAGAAAGTGAGTTACAATTATGTCCAAAAGGAAACAGGCCATCTCGTTTGCTCAATGGATCAGGAACTGACGAAACCTGATCGAGATGTGCTGCCCGGAAGCTTAGTACAATAGTTGTTACAGGTTGTTTATACTCATTTATACGGTCAAATGGTAAATAATGCATTATGTATCATTGGTAAATTAATGTTACTTTTCTTTGATGCTCAGTATAGTCTCTAATTGTATAGAAACAGTTATGCACGAAACGATTTCACTTGATTTGAACTTTTCTTGAAGTAATCGTTAACATCTGCAAAGTGTTAAAATAATGTACATGTATTGTATGTGAATTTTGTAATAAGCTGTGATCGTCACCTGATGAATATGATTTCTACATCATGTTATATAATAGACTTCGCATTTTCTGAAAAATATCCTGCCATATGAGCAAGTCATTTTTACAAAAACCACTGATTCGTAAATAAAGACACGGTAATGGTAGAATTCTTAGATTAATGAAGAGAGGCTTAATGTATCACGTGGTGGGATTTAGTTTATCTATAATTCGTTTTGTAATCTAAAAGTCTGGGAGCTATAAGATGTATTTCCCAGAATATTATGCCATATCTCAGGCGGAATGAACATTCATGAAGTATACAACGAGCAGTATGAAGGCTATTACTTTTTATTAAAATGAATTTTTATTAATTTATCATTATAAGTCAATTATTGACTTCTATAGATGTAGTTTGCTTTCTTTGGGGTGAATTAGCTTTGTATCAATTTAATAAGTGTTATATGAATTATTTATTGATAATCTCGTAAATTAACTATCGTAATTATCATTCCATGTGTGTAATAAATTATAGATTTATTTATAATGTAGTCATTTCCTCAGTTACTACAAATTTAAAGAATATTTGAAGGACTAAAAAATGTTAGTAACTCAGCTGTGAAAAATATGTTTTAAGACATGATTATCAATATTATTGTAGGTGTCATTTCAATTTTCTCATAGATAATAATGATTAATCTTTATCTTACAGTAATAATAACTCAAAAACATTTTTCTAAATACTTCAAAAGGTGCAAAACGTGCATACTTAAAGTAATGCACGTTAACAAAAAACGTTTTAATCAAACCGTGAATTGAAAATCGAGCTTGTCAAGGTAACTAGTTAGAGTACAATTGTTGTACTACTCCATGTTAAAAGTTCGCTGTTTACAAAAGATAAGCAACAATAATTTTCCGTTATCTGTACCTTTTGACTGCGAAGTGGAATTCATTAAGGTGCAAGCAGTCAGATGTTCACTCATTACAAAGTAAATAGTTTAGTTTACGATACTCGTTTTGCACTTTTCTTTCGTAGCTTCTTTCTACCCAAGACAGCTGCTTCCGGAAGAATTTTTCTCCAACTCTTGAATCTTTGCGCGTTCTTCTGGCAAATAGGTCTACTTATGCTTCTAATTTACTATGGTTGTCGTACACAGCACCCAAGTACAGACATAGTTAGAATTCCAACTGTGCCCACCTTCCGTGCAACCACATGTGTATTAAAGAAAACATGTAGATTACTCGCGAGTTACCGCAATAACTACATGTGATATAGTGAATATCTCAAGAGGCCCGACAAGACAATTACTATGTATTCCACCAGTGCATAATGTCCGTTACCCGGGCCAGGAAATGATGAATTTTGGTTCTAACAAGGGAGTATAAAGACGTCACATGATAAAACATTCCTCGAATTTGTTCAGCAAATTTACTACCTCTAAGTATATTTTAAATGGATGAAAATCGGTCATTTTAATTGCACCAAATGCCTTCATTTACAGATGCAACAGTTCTTAGTAGCCATCCTTAAGTTGGTTGCCTGGAATGAAATTTGCTTGTTCGAACAACTGTTATGTTTCTTGTTTCTTTTCCTTAAATTAACAGCAACTAAAAAATATAATTATCATTTTTGTTACGTTTAAACAGAATTACACTTTTAGGAGAGCAATTTACCTAATCAATAATGCTAATTTATCCATTCTTAGACATCCATGACATATACTTTTCACCTGCATCAACTGCTTCAAAAATACTTCCTAGAATCCATTGCATTTCTTTTCTGAAATCTCCCCTTGAGGTAACTAAGAAAGCAATCTTCATAGAATTTATTGTATTATTAATGTATTGTATTATTAATGTAACCTCGGAAGAGGATGTACTAGTGGTACTACAACAGCACGTATTTTCTTGTATTAGTAACAATTAGGTAAAATTATAATACCCCAATTTCTGTCCATATTAACACATCTCAGCCACCATTTGTAAAATCATTACCAATCGTAGAACGTTGAGCGTGAAACCTTCGCCAATACATCAACATAAATCAGACAATCCAAAACTCCGTTCCAGTTATCCAGAAACACCGCCAATATGAAGTTATTCTGAGAATTTCATACTGTAAATGTCGCAGCATTGCCGTTGTCTTCCGACTTAACTCTGGATAAATTCTAGCAAAAGAAGTGCGGGAAATTTGAATTTGCAACTTCGTGCAAATATTATACAAAATTAATCATATTTTCAGAAAATGTACAGGACTTCCCTTAAAGGTGCCTTAAACTAATTTTGAAGAACACATTTCAGTACCGTAAAAAATCTTATAAAAAGTCATTAATATTGTAGTTTGGCGATGTTAATTTTTTGCAATTTTAAAAAACTGGAAACAAGGACATTTTTGTAATCGTAGTTTGTTATATTTCAGAAAAAAATTTAAAAACATTTGGAACAGATTTTGAGAATTTTTTTTCAAACTAAATGTCTATATTTCACGTAAAAGTACGTGAAAACTGCTCATACTTTCCAAAAATTTAACATGATCTTATTTCAAGGTGAGAACACATTTCATTAATTAAAAAATCTCTAATCTTCAAAATAGTAGTTGTATGAAGACACTGACAAAATGGTGAACTTTTACAATTTTTGAAAAGTCAGAGATTTCAACAAAAATTAGAACTGTACCTTTTTTAAGCGTCATTTACGGTGTCCGAGGTCCAATTTTAATTTTAAAAAATGGTAGCCATTTTTGAGAAAATTTCAAAAATATTGAGACTTCATGAAAACTACTTTCCAAAATCAAAATCTCGCAGTCTTGAAATCTTTCAGATTGACCGCAGAATATCACTTTTGTAGAAAATACACTGAATGATTTAGTAGTGTATTTTGTTGACCACAGATGGACGAACCAACAAAGAGACTTTGTGCCATTAATCGAGTTTTCAGAATCAAGGACTCATGAAATATGGATTCTCTTTACACATGTTAAAAAAAGGAATTTATTATTTATTTTTATTACAAAAGATTTCTCCACTTTTTCGTTACCAGGGCCCGACAATAAGAGTTTTTCTGTCGAAAAATGGCCGTTTTTCCGCAGAATAAAATACTTTCTGCGTAAGCGGTATGCAAAGAAATGCTGGACGTAAAGGATACGCATACGTGCGACCCAAGCAATGTTTCATCGTATTATTGAGCACATTCAGATACTCGAGGCAAGGTTCTAAATCCACAACTAGGTTACATAACAAGCTAATTGATTGATTATTTTTTATTTCCAGGCGCTACAGTTATTAGACCCGCAAGTGTAGAGCATGATCTATTTCAGGAGGTGGCTGTTTCTTTCCAATTTGTATCCCATAGCAATTTGTAATAAAAGTTTCTGCCTCTAGAGATCAGCATAATGCAAACATAGCTTGAAAACATTATGATAAATAGTGTTCTGTTGTCCAGAAGAGAGCACATCTTAATTTTTACAGTTTGTGAGTTAGTAGTTTCCTATTTATCACCATTGTATTAATAATGAAATTTGCAAAATATTTCCATCTAAAATATGTAAAATAAGCGAAATTTTCTTTATTTTCATATTATTTATAAACTCCTATAAACTGTTTCATTTTTGTGATTGTAAGTATGATCACCACTAAACCGCTTTGGTGCGCTGGAGAGGTAAAAATTATTAGTATGTCCGTCCTCTTCAAAGTTTGGCGTCCCTGCTCTAAGGCCTTCCAAGGCCTTTAATGTCATTAATCGGGTGAGCGCTTCGCTCTGTATTAACTCCGCCCAGCATTGTCTTCCTTCTCCGCCTTACCCTAACACCAGCCACCAATCAATCGGCGACGGGTCACTGTGCCAACTGCGATCAGCCGAGTTTGACGGCACACTCCCCAGTCGAGACCACAATTATTCTTCAACGGATGTGATGTTCGACGAATTATGTCTATAAGATTTGTTGAGGTATTTGACATCTTGCGGGCCTTTTCTGTAAGTGGTTTGTTGCATACAAATTTTGTCAGAAAATCAAGTGACAGAATGCAGCGTTGGAGTAATTTCATTTTTTTTACATTTTTCCTGAATTTTTTGTTACTACACATTCAGCCGAAATAACAAATGGACATGGTGTTATCTTCTGTATTTTCCACATGTGTTTTATTTCTAGGGTAAGACTTGCATAGTTAGCCATTTTCTCGGCCTCTGTTGTCTTAATATGTGTGTCAATGGTATGGCAATATCAACAAGCATAGCTTCTTTCCAAACTATATCGGGTCTATTGAAAGCCACAGTTTTATCTGTTAATATGTCCCAATAAATGATGGTATTATTGCTTCCTTTGCAGGTTCTGGGGTTTTACGATAGAGCTCCATTATTTAACATTCCATGCTTAGAGAATGTGTTGAAGGACAATCTTAGCTAGTTGGTTGTGTCTCCCCAAGTACGGACTGTCGGTAAGTGTAGTGCATCCAGCCGTTATATGTTCAATTGCCGTATATGTTCATTGGTGCCACATTTCCTGCATGAGTCAACCATGGGCATGCTCGTGCAATTTTCACAGTTCCTAGTCGGCATACTCTATCTTGCATTGCCATTATAATTCCCTCGGTTTCTGAGTGTAAATATCCGTCTTATAGCCTTTGCAGTGAGTATGGTGTTTCAACATGAGGTTCATGGACAGCTTTAGGAAATTTGCCGCGTTGCCTTTTGTTGCCAACCTTCTAGATATCCTTGAATTGTATCTTTTGGTGTTGCTCCTGCTGCATTTGCCGTTGTTCCCGTGTTGAAGGCACTCAAGTTTAGTGGAGTATAACCATCATCTGCTTGTACAGACATTTACATAAAGGCATCTTCAACAAGAGTAGCTTTTGCTTCATTTCTTCTCCCTAGTTTTCTGCAGAGATTTTCAATGTTTAGAAGTCCCTCCTCTTCAGGGTAGGTATAGTCTTCTAATAGATGAGTTTGTATGAAGACACCTTACTTTAGTAAGCAGCCTTCTGGTCAATCTATTTAATTTAGCGAGGTCTGCAGACGACCATTCGAGAATTCGAAAGTATGGAAGTTTTAGGAATTGCCTAAGTTAATTACTATGATTTGTTGTTTTTTCGTTTAATTTAATGTTCAGAACTTTGTAAGTCTTGATATATACTTATCGGTCATAGCTTTCTTCATGTCGGAATGATCTATTCGGTAGCTTTGATCATTCCTGAATAGTTGTAAACCTCATCAGGTGAAAGTTCTAATGTTTCTAATTGGTTCATTTTGGCTTCGATCATGCCCTTTTATTGTCAATTATGGCACATTTATCTAGTCTAAAAGGCATCTTTATATCTTCACTGAACCCTTTCACTATCTCTATTAACGGGTTAATTGTCTCTTCTCTTATAGAGTTTGTGGTCATCAACATACAACAATGAAACAGGCATAAGTGTTTCTTTTGACTCATTTGTACCATTTTTTCTGTTTTTAAAGGGTTTGGACATAAGGTTCATTGCTAGACAAAACAATAATGCTGAATCTCCTTGGGAAAATTTTCCCCAGTTTTAATATAGACCACTCTTTTTTTCCGAACTCACCCATATCTTTGTTATCTATTTCCGTATCATTGCATTAAGGTCGGATTTTCGGAATATACCCGAATATATCAATAATCTTTTGCAACGAGCTGTGGAGGACAGAATCAAACCCTTCTGGTAATCAATATAGATCATATGTTGATTGTGTCGCCTTTGAACTTTTTTTCAGGTGAGTGTGTCAATTGTCAGCTGACCCTTTCAACCCATCGATCTTACAATTTTGTCGCTTCTAAGACGGAATAGTTCTCGCAATGTTCATATATCTTGTTGTGATTATCAACGTAAAACTTTAAAAAACTCGATTGATCGAATTTTATTATTATTATTTTTATTATATTATTATTATTGTTGTTGTTGTTGTTATTGTTATTATTGATTTTTTTATTTTATAAACATTTATTCATTTTTCAACTATTACTGTTGAACGTTGGGAAGAGATTCTAGAGCTCAAGAAAACGTGTGCAGATGATACTTCTCCCCTATGCGTCACATACAGTTTTCTCTATTCTTTGACTAAATAAATCAAAGCAAATTAAATCAAATTTAATCAAAAATGAGAAATTATAATTTAAAAATTCAAACCCTGATTCCGTTAAAATCAAATATCGATATAATCGTATATGAACAAACGTATTGTATAGCGAGTCGCCTAAATTCTATACTCTGTGCTTTCATGTTTCTGTTTGAAAATATTACCTTTGCAAGAATAAATATTCGTTTTGTAACATGTTTAAGCAATGTAGTACATCTATGTACACTTGAGAATGTATTGTTCGATTAAAATGTTCAATGAATGGCAGATGTTGTAGTTCCCCTGCTTGATAAATGTAGGTGATTTTAAAATAGAGTTCAGTGGCGGCAACAAATCGTATACAACTCTCTAAAGAATATAAATGGTATATAATGTAAATGTATATTATAAAACCAAGTAAAAAATAGTACATAAATATTTTATAGATTTGTTTATCACTTTATTCAAATCCATTTAACATAGGTTGATAAACAAGTAAGCTTTGTGGGATGACTTTCGCCATCGCCCAACGCTTTATTCGCCCTGAATCAAGAATCGCTTCTCCGAAGGGGGAGCTCTCCCCCGCCAACCGCATCCGTCAGCATCTCATCCGTCAGCTGCGCTCCGCATCCGCCCTCCCCTCCTCCCCCCCTCCGCCTCCCCCCCGGCTCCCAGCGCGCATCGAGCCACCGGAGGCGGCGGCGGCGGCGAGTCCGGGCGGGCACGCGCCAAGGGTCCACGCTTTGGTAGAATTCGTCGCGCGCACATCACGCAGCCCCCCCTCCCCTCCCCTCCCCTCTCCTCCCCTCCTCGTTCCTCCCCGCCGACGGCCCCGCCTCCGCTCCATTGCCGCCACAATCGTCGTCTTCGACTCCGCTGCTCGCGCGGATACCTCACCCATGGCCTCTTTTCTTGAACCTGGCAATACCCGGTTTTCAACAATTGAGCCGGTAAAAACGACCACAAACCTTT
>CAXIVR010000007.1:100668569-100678819 GCA_964035755.1 Teleogryllus oceanicus
GAATAGTTCGAGAAACCAAGAACCCTAAAATTACACTGAAATCTGCTGAATAACTTCTCTTAAAACTGATTTCCCATTCCTAACTTCAAGAACCGAGCCAATTTTCCCAACCCTCACTCCTAAAATTCTCGAGTGTACTGAAAGGTTGTACATTTTACTGCACAATAGTGAATAGTTCGAGAAACCAAGAACCCTAAAATTACACTGAAATCTGCTGAATAACTTCTCTATTCTCCATCCAGGATCTACTTAATGCAGTGCAACTTTATTTTGGGAAGTAAATAGAACATTAAAAGTGAAGGGAAAAATAAAAACAAAATAAATATTACCATTAGAATTCTTTATTCAATAAAGCATACAACAGGACATTAAACTTCAAATATGATTTTGAACTAGTTCGATGCAAGTACATTCCAACAAAAATATGAGATTTATAAAACTAAAACTGAATTTAAATTAAAAAAAAAAAGACTCGTGCAATGTGCAATGTACAAGTGTCTAAATAAGAGGCATATTTTAAAACTTACGTTCACACAGGCATATCCATGCTGCACACTGTTCAGGAAAATAAAACAAAATACTTCAGACCTTAATTATTTGGAGTGTCAGAATGTACAATTATCACAGCATTTCAGATTGACTAGGGCGTAAATGGTTCATCATGGTTTATTACTAGACATAACCTAATGTAATATCAAAATTATAAACATTGCTGGTAGCACCACAGGTGCTGCATTTAAATTGATTGGATATGGATTATATTAAGCATTATTTTTAATACTTGACATGAAATTAAGAGACACAACCATCATAAATTTGTACCAAGGTTTTAACTTAACCATGCTGCCTTGGGGAACAAGGCATCTTTTCACGCACCTTGTTAATCCGACACTTTTCACTCATATCTCACTATAAGCTAAGATGCTTAGAAGCCTTACACTGCGCTCTTCTCCAAGAAGTTAAAATTCATTTTGATTGAAATAGTAATAGTAGTAATACCGGCAATGTCAAAGATGTGCAACACTAATCTGACCTCTATCTTGTGTATTGTAATAAAAAAAAAAGTTATTAAGTCACCCATGTTGCACCTACACAAGCAGCAAGGTTTCCACTTATTTGGTTGAAAAGTGGAAACTGCATGACATCGAGAAGATTATCAGTGCAAGTTTTCTTGAGTTCCAGAATCCGATCCCAATATTTTAAAAATAATTGAAAGACTAATAAAAGTAACAAAGAATCCAAATTTTCAAAAAAAAATTGCTCCCCCCCCTGTGTTTTCAAATTCCTGCTTCCTCCCCCTGCTCCCATTATCAAGGATTCCAGGTTTGCTCATCACCCAGGGTTCAGTAAATTGTTTCCAATCAGAAGTAAGACTTAATTCTATTCATCATTAACAAAAATGATGTGAAATTGTTTTCAGATCTTTATAAAACAATTGACACATACCTACGAAAAGCATCCAACCCTTGATTGTTTGCAATTTGTCCCCTGAAGTAAAATCCTGTAAAAGAAATATTTTGTAAGAGAACTTTTCATGCAAATCTATTCAGTTAACCTTTTTAAAAATGATCAGTATCCTATTTATCAACAAAAAGTTCAGAGATATGCTTGTTATTCAATTAATGAACATCATTTGGAAATCAATTTTACTTCAAAAAGTCAATTCATTACAACATACCATAAATTATCAGGATAGCAGCATCAAAAGCAACAATATAAATCAATCTGAAAGGAAGAAGATCGAACATTAAAAATCTAAACCTACACACAAAATAAGATTTTACTGCACATAAAAATCAGATTCACCAATCAATCACAAACCTCAGACTAGGGCGGTAATAATTCATCATTACATAGTTTAAAAAGGGTATTTACTCAGAATCCTGATAAGATTTGTTGAAGACTAAATTTAGAAAAAATTTAAATATAAAATTGTACTTAAAAAGTTAAATACATAAGGGCACTAAAATAACTTTCCTTAGCTTTCTGTATTGTGAAGACCCCACTTGCACATTGTGTTGTGTACTGTGCCATTTAACCAAATATCAGTCTTCCCCTTTAAAATGAATTAAAGGGCATGCATTGCTAAATCTTTATTCATTAACAAAATAATATTTACATCTATATTTATTTAAAAAACAACTCGCAATGTACAATATACAAGTGTCTAAATAAGAGGCACATTTTAAAACTTACGTTCACACAGGTGTATCCATGCTGCACACTGTTAAGGAAAATAAAACAAAATACTTTAGACCTTAAGTGCATTTGAGAATTCCACACTTCTGTTTCTGAAGTGTCAGAATGTACAACAATCACAGCATTTCATATTGACTAGGGCGTAAATGGTTCATCATAATAGTTTTATCTCAAGAGATAAACTTTATGTAATATAAAAATTATATCCATTGTTAAAGCATGCTTACCTTCAAAAGAGAAGATTTGTTCTCTTGAATTTAATACTATCAGGTCCAATGCCCTGCAAGAAAAAAAAAGTAACGCTAATCAAGATTGTACTTCACATTACATTTTCACAGTTTGCTGAAGATGGTTCAGTAAGTAGATCTCATTCACAACTAATAAGACAGGGATAACTTAATTCATCATTAATAAAAATAATGCAAAAGTTTTTCCTAGAACCTTTTAATACAATTAACACATACCTGCATTAAAGATTTCCAATCCATCATTTGTAACTGGCTCTCTAAAGCAAAATCCTGTAACAGAAATCTTTTGTAAGAGTTTCTCATGCAGATCTCATCAGTCAACCTTTTAAAAAAATATCAGTATCCTTTTATCAACAAAAATTCTTTTAATTTTATTTCAAAAAGTCAATTCATTAGAACATACCTTAAATTATCAGGATACTCAGCATCAAAAAGCAACAATATAAATGAATCTGAAAGGAAGAAAATCATAACATTAAAAAACTATACCTACAACAAAAACAACGTTGTACTGCACATAAAAATCAGATTCACCGATTAATCACACATCAGACTGGGGCGGTAATAATTCATCATTACATAAATAGTCCATTTAAAAAGGGGATTTACTCAGTAAAATCTTGATAAGTGATTAGTTGAAGGGTAAATTTAGATCATTTCTACTAATTTAAACATTAAATTTTATGTCTGGTTTAAAACACCCCCACACACACACAAGGCACTAAAATAACTTTATTACAGATTGCAAACACTGCATTCTCACATTGTATTGTGGTTAACTCTACCATTTAAGTAAATACCAGTCTTCCTCTTTAAAACAAATTTCATGGAATGCATTGCTAAATCTAGAGCAATCCATTAATAACTAGCAGATAAAAATAAAAAACGTGTTAGACATTTAGATTAATTCTCTATCTAATCTATATGAAAAAGTGTTGCAGGTGAATGGTTTTAAATTTATGCAAATACAATTGAAGTATAAAAGACTTCTTTGTTGTGGTAGAACAGTGTTGTGCATATCTAATAAACCATAAAATTAATAACCTTATTTCAAACAAACAAGGGGGCAAGTTATTTTAGTTACTCGAGAGGAGAAGCAGGCACTGACCTATCTTTTAATTAGGATTTTACTAAACAAGAAGAAAGTTTCCGAAAGGCACCAGGAAATAAGATTTAAGAGGCTCAATCAACAAACCTTACATTATCAGTAAATTAGCATTACGGTTTTCCAATGATTTAAAAAGTTAAATCACAATTTTTTATTCCTTCAGAAAATTCAGTAAAATCTAAGAATTTATCAACCATTATTTTGCCAGGCCACCTCATTACAACATATCTAAAAATCACTAAAATGAACAGGACTTACCTTAGACTCTAAGGAATTTTCCTCTAAACAAGAACCTGAAAACAAAGTGAAAAGAAATATGAGCACCATGACCAATATTATAATAACAGTTACTTAAAATTGATGACTCAGGATAAAATGTAATCAGAAGTCATAATTACCATTAGATTTAATCATCACTGAAATTATTTTAATAGGTTTCTATTAGAATTTGAATTTATTAAGTACAATTTTTAATCCATCCAGTATTAGGAAAACCGGAAAGCAGCTTTTTTAGGATACAGGATTTAAAACATTGAAAATAATGCAAGAAGTTTTACCAAGTCTTGTTAATCCCAGGTCTGGATGTCAATTCTAGAGCTGTATAAGTCCTCCAAAAACCAACCTTCCTTGATCAGGTTTTGCTGTAGAGACCTGCCATTTTAGCCTAAAAAATCAAAACAAGCCATAATTTTTTTCGCCCATGGATACAAATTTAAAGGGCATAAAATAAACCATCACTACAGTTGTTTTCTTACAAATCAGAACCTTTAATTTCTCAACAATTAAGAACAAAGTTGGAATTCTGCAAGATTTTTTCCTATCCTAATTTATCTCTTCGACTCTCCTACATTCAATTTAAGATGAACTCAACAACAACCAAAACAAAAACACTTAGCTCATTAATCACCTTGAGGTCATAATGAACAACTATTCTAACCCTATTTACATTTATGCCTTACCAGAAAAATTGTTTAAATGAGTGCAGGAACAAATGGATCACAGCTCCTAAACAGTTTAATTATTAATGACTGTATTATGGTTTAAGAGACCTTACTTTCAGTCATCTAATGAAGAAATAATTTTTAACTCAATTTATGAAATATTTTAAACTTACTCTTTCAATTACGATTGGTATAAATCTGTGGTTGGAGTCACAGATTTCAAGTGACAGTTTTTCCTTTTGATTTAACTAAAAATCTTCCACCTCACATCTTTCTAATATAAAATGCGAAGATTAATGTCCAATTTAATGCAATCCTATTACATTTACACTTCTGATGTCAACAATATTCTGACAGCTTAGATAAATGTCCCGGTTCTTCGGTGCATTTGCAAAATACAATGCAACATAAGCGGAACGTAGTCTCTCTTCCACACCAAAATCCATCAAATTTATTTTAAATTAGTGGATCAGGGATGTGGTTTTCACTCTTAGATTAGATTCATGGATTCTCTTAAAACTTACCTTTTAATTCAGCCTGGATGGTTTATATTTCCCAGACCACCTGCCAGGTCACCACCCCAGATAACCTGCACACAGACAATTGTTGAAGTTAGAATATGCAATTTCGTCATCTTGCATGAATTACAATTTTTATGATCAGAATTAAAACATGAATCATTTCGATCATACGAACGAGATCTCTTTAATCATCACGGTGAGAATGGATATTTGATTTGCAAGATGCACACTATACGGCAGTACTCTATGCATTTCACTCTATAGAAAACCAAACTATTTACTCCTATGCGTATCAAATTGAAGTAGCATTATATTAACGTAACTTAGAAGTGGAAACAGTTGAAAAGATAACATTCATAATGAATATAAAAAGTAAGAAAAGCATCTCTTAGGCTGTGGGCATTCCAAGGTTCCATTACTTATACATACGACAGTTTAAGATCTGTTGAAATCTATAGTTCTAGGCATCATCCATAAATTAGTTACAATAATCAAAATTATAGCACTATTTCGTTCTTACGACATTCATCACTACGATGCGAATGGATGAAGAGACCTGCGAGCACGCCACGAGGCACGTCGCCATTTAGACTATTTCATATAACAAGTAAACTGCTGTACGTGTGCTCCTACACTTCATTAAATCTAATCTTAGGACCTTGAATTTACGATAAAAGCACGCTGCATTTTTCCACACGTACCTTCAAATTCATTTCAGCACACACAGATCTTCCGTCTCGCATCTCCATTCACCTGCAGCACAAACTTCCAACAACGTACAATCCTTGCAAATGAGACTCGTGCCGATTCTGCGACCGTATTTATACTGTCGTTCGTTTGTTTTGGTTCAACGGAAAATTGTTCAGTCTGCCAACTTTGTAACCAAAAGTGAGAAAATTAGTGAAGTTTTTTTAAAAGAAATATTGTTTCTCCAGAGCGTAATACCAATAAGCGAATTATTACATTTTTAGTACTTAAAAATAGACAATTTACGTATCCGGGCCGATCTTTCTAAAATCAAAACAATACATGAAATTGGGAAAACGGAAAGTTGGTTAATTTCATCTTCAGATAAAAATGCAAAATGGCGGGAATGTGATGCTACTGTAATCTGATAGATAGAATTATAGACATTGACTACCTCTTCCACAGAAATGGATGACATATCTGAGAAAAGAAAAATGAAAAACCGATTTCAACCATAGTGTCCAGAGCACAATTTGTTGATTTCATTCCTAAATTCCGAATTACTTGCACAATCATTCTATTTCATGAAATGATTTATATTTTTCATGACTTAAAGAGTTTTAAGTCCAGGAGCATGAATGTATATGTATAGACAATTAATTAAATATATCCATAAATTAATAAAAATCTGAAGATGGTGATGAAACGTTGATTAAATTCAATCAACTTCAACGCTGCATAATGACGTCAAAATATGGATACGACACATACGCATCTTGCACAAATCTATAATAGGGACACAATGTGAGGCGATGTACACTGTACATGGCTTATTAAATACTAATTAAACAAATTCTACTTTGTATTCAGAACAACGGATGGGTCGCAACGAAAATTTGTTATTTTCTCCACGCGGGCCACCGATTGCGCTAGTTATGAAAGCTGCCCACGTGGAGGATTATAAGGGAATGGAGTTTTGAGAAATTATAAATGAAAATTTCCATGTGGATGGCTTATTTCAGTATTATTTTCTGTAAGGCCATGTAATACAATTTCTGCTCGTGTTCTAAAAGTGATGAAGTCGCAGAACCAATAGAACACGCATTTTCATTGCATTGTATGAATAAAACCCGTAGATAAAAGATTTATTTTTTCTTTTTGATTATCAGCTGAAAGCATCCATGTTATTCTTGATTATTGCATTAGAAAATTGAAAAATATTTTATTTATATCTTGGAGTTATTTGTGATTTTGAAATAGAACTTGTCATCATAGATGTACTCTTATGAAATACATTTATTATTATTAGCATTAAGCATTAAAGCATTTGTGACACAAGACTAAACCCTAAGATGGTCATTTATGGATATATATGCGGTCCTTCATTAATGATTAATTGCAGAGAATCTTCAAAATATGAGACATTAAGAATGGATCATTTGTTATTTACATAATTTTATTAACATGTGAAAGATAATTTTATTGAAATTTAAAGAAATATTAAGGTGCTTTATCAACATTATTTTTCTACAGGTAACCTATAAGGTTACCTCCACATAATAAAGTACATATAAAAATGCCCTATTCACTTGCTGGCACTTAAAGAATAGATAGTGTTTGTCTTAATACGACGTGAATAATGAAAACCAATATCTCTCTGTCATTTGCTACTTACCTGTGCTGATAATCCCAACTCAAAGTACAAAAACAGCTTTACTAAAATTTCTATGCTATCTGAAATGGCATTCAAGTGACTGTAAGCAACTGGAAGAAACATCTTGCTAATCTCGACTAGACTATACAAAGTTTCCAAATTGTGGATGACAGAATGTGTTATTATTCTTGAATGACAACAAAATATTCACCCCTAAATTTTCTGGGCCTCACATGTTGACTCAGAATGTTTGAATAGGCACAAGTTAGAAACTTATTGGAAATTAGATTAAATTATTTATTTCATCCAACTGGTCATAACATATTGTAATGGGACAAGTCTTTTTATATAATACAGCACAATATAATATAATACAATTAAGAACAAAACATACACACAATAGAAAATTTTTTAACAGTATACAAACATACTTAACACAAGTAACCCTTCAACCCACTAGATTAATACCCCTTACATATACAATAATTACTTACCGTACCTAAACAAAGTAAGATGTATACATACTCCAGTTTAACATATATTTTATACTAAACAGCCTAGTATTTTACAAATTCATCAACACTGTGAAAGCGAAAATTAGATAAGAATTACAGGATTGCTTTGAACGCACCTGGTTCAGGTAAATCTTTGAGGTTATTGGGCAAATGATTGTTCAAACAAAGTCCAGTCCAGAAGAAGTTATTTTTACATGAGCGAGTGTAAACAGGATTACAAACAGATCATTTTTATTCCTTCTATTATAATGAGCAAGTGATTCCTTTGTATAAAGATGTGAATTGTTTTTTACAAACATTAAGGTTTCATAAATATACTACATACATGGAAGTTGTACAGGGAAGCAAAATTTTGTTAAGAATAATACAAAAGAGAATGGAGAATTATATGGAAAGAGAGTTGCCACTAGAACAGGCAGGGTTCAGGAAACGCCAGATCACAAGGAATGAAATCTCAAACGCACATTGGATGACTGAAACAACACTGGAAAGGAATCAAGAAATCTACATATGTTTCTTTGACTATCAGAAAACTTTTGACAGCATAAACCATAGTAGAATGTGGAAATGCTTGTAAAGAATGGGGATAAACAGCACCTCTCGGAGTTGATCAAAGACATGTGCTGACCAAGAGGCAAAGTTAAAAACTGAGCAAGGTGAGACAGAATGGTTCCCTGTATTGAAAGGAGTGAGACAAGGCTGTATATTGTCACCAGCATTGTTCAATGTTTCACACAATGAGAGAATCTGGACTTGAAGAAATGAAAACAGGAATCAGAATCAGTGGAAGGATTATAAACAACCTCCACTATGCTAACGACACTACACTTTTAGCAGAAACCAAATAGGATCTGATACATCTCATTACCTTGGTGAAGAAAAGCAGCGAAAATGTAGGTCCAAACTAAACATTAAGAAAGCAAAGGTGATGTGTATAGGCAGACAACATAATCTTACAGTTGATGGAAAAATAACACGTTGCACTGAATGAAGGAGGGGGAGGTTCAGCATATTAGATTACGTTTGGATGTGAAAGATGTTATTTTTACATGATACGGTTACAATTTCTTGGGCTCACTGATAACTAATAACAGATCCAGTAAGAAAGAGATTGAGAGAAGAGTAACTTTGGGGAAAATAGCAGTGGGAAAACTAAAAAACGTTATGAATGAGTCAGGAATATCACTAGACACCAAAATTCAACTGATTGAGACAATGGTATTCACTATAGTTTTATATGGTTGTGGAAGTTGGACCCTTAACAAAAGGGACAAGATGCAAAATTACATATTTTGGTCACAGTATGAGGAGACATGATTCCCTACAAAAGACTTAATGTTGTAGGAGGGCAAAGAACAAGATGGATAAAGGAAGTAGTAGCAACTATGAATCTGAACTGACAAAACATATTAGAAACTCTACAAGATAGGACACTGTGGAGACATGCAGTCAACAAGGTGACAACAAACAGGAAGAGACCAAATGAAGAATAAGGGATGGCAAGACCTCACACCTCTTGCTAAGAAAATCCATAGGGATCTCCAGAGGTCGCTTGCAACCTAATAGATTACTACAACTAAACATGCTAGTTAAAGGAAGTATGCATAGTGTTTTAAAAAGTTGTCTTCAACTTGTGTTTCTACTAACATGCATCGTTAATCTAACTGCTCTTTTTTGAAGTTTAAAAATTGATATGTCATGAGATGAGTTTCGAAAGAAAGTTATTCCTTATGATGAGGTGGAGTGAAATTGAGCAAAATACAATTGATTGCCCTTATCAATGATTATTAAAATTATAAAGTCAAAGCAAGTTATATTCATTTTCATAGTAAATCTAGCTCACTCTCCATTGTATCTACCTCTCTCTTTTTCACTCCTCATCCTCTTGCCCTTTGTATTATGATACTAACAAAATAATTAGTGTTAAAACATTGTACACTATAAACTTTATCCAACATTTCACATCCAAACTTAATCTAATACGCTTAATCTCCTCCGCCTTAATTCAGTGCAACAACCTAGTATGGTTCTTGCTCTACTTAAGAATTTTCCTTCATTCCTGCATGTCTTTCTTGTTTCTTTCAATTTTTGACTCTCAACATTTTTACCTTTTGAAGCCTATCTAACATCATTTGCCTGCCTAACTCATCACCTTCTTTTTTAAGATGTTGTTAGTAAGTAGCTTTCAGTTCATGATCTGGTTAATGCCTCTAGTAGAGTCCATTCTTCTTAGCTATCATAATCAAACCAATTTTTGCATTTTACATCTCTTGCAAAGTTTTCAATTTTATCATGACTCTTTATACTTTATAATTTTGTCATTTGTTTTCATCTCCAAATTTCTTCATTTATAGTAGTGGTCTGAAAAATTTCAAAT
>CAXIVR010000007.1:100678919-100702669 GCA_964035755.1 Teleogryllus oceanicus
AGCACTTCACGCTGAAATTTCACTGCAGGGCAGACTACATAATAGCCCAAATTTTGTTGATGGCGCCTGATTTTCGGGGGGTGCACTCAGGTCATTTATAGAAGGTTCCCACAACAAAGGTTACGTCTATTAATATTATTATTATTATTATTATTATTATTAAGCAACTAGAAGATGTAATAAGAAAACTTTTCGTTTTTAATTTAATTAAACATCCTTATTTCATTTGCAGGGTCTGCTCGGCTGAGTGACAACATTTCCTGAGTTCGTGCTAAAGAAGAGAAAATCCTGTAACACGTGTGTAGTCAAAATCTCGGTTTTGTGGATCTGATGCGAAACCAACTGGAAGCAAACGCTGTGTATGTGAACAAACATAGCGCTAAACCATGTAGAATTTTTTCAAATCTGAAGAAACCCTGTCAACATGTATGTAGTAGAAGGTTAGAAATTTTAAAACCTTCCTTAGTTTTTGGGAACTTTATAGAACGTAAGAAATGATTCAGAATTTCTCAAAAATGGCACAAATTTTTGTTTTAATTTAAGAACAGAGTAAAATACTTATAAAGGTGGCAAGGTCCAATTTTCAAGAGTAACTCTGAATTTTCAGAAATTTTAAAGTGTGCTTTATCATCAACTTCTTACAATTACAACATTAGTTAGAGACTTTTCCTTCAATTAAATTTGATGTGCATAAATAGTTCTTCATTTAATGTGAGATTGTTTTGTAAATATTAGTAGTTTTGTGCAATTGTGGGTGAACTATTTGGAATTTTAAAATGACAAAAGAAGATTTTCAAACGCTCCACTTTTTCTGAACAGTATTATACTTATGAGTACATGCACTTTAAATAATGTCAAGTAAATTTTCTTGAAAACTCAATACTTTTGATTCAAATGAGCTCAAATTACTCATTTTCAGAATAGCTCAAACACCATTTTCAAAGGTGGCTTCAATTTTTCTTAAACTATTTCAACGAATAGTGAATGTACTTTTAATATATATAATGTAATGTTCATTTTTCGTATTCTTTGTTTTCCAAAATTGCACAAATGTTTTTATTTTCTAAATCTCATGCCAGTAATATGCACATTTCAATGGATATATTATTGAATTTGTGAGTGGAAGTTCTTCAAATTACTTCAAATGAAGTTTTAAAACTCAAATAGATTCAGAGAAAAAGAGCTCAATTTGCATTTACAGTAACGCTTTAACGCCTTTTTTAATGGCTTCAAATTTTCAATGAACTTGCTATTTAAGACAAGGTTTTAGCCTTCTTTAATACTCTTAAATAATATTTGGTTCACTATTTGGCAATCAAGAGTTGAGAAATGGCAAAAATGTATTTTGGCATAGATGCCAGCTGGCAAGAGATGAGGGAAGATCGAGAGTCCACTCCAAAGGAAATTAGAAAACTTAACTTTGAGAAAGCTATTCTGTAGCACTTCCAGTTACTATATGTAATTTAGTAACCAAACTGCAGGACCACTTTCTGGAGACATGTACAAATTGAAGTTTTTGGGATTCAATTTAATAAAAATTCATTGAGTGATAATCATTTGGTGTTTCTGTTGCATAAATTTTTATCTCAGGTGTTTTGCCCACTATCTGTCTTGGAACTATGTATGTCTTTGTATAACAGTTTGTATTTTTACCAGGAAGCATTAGATTTTCTAAACATATTTGATGGTTCTGAGATGTCTGTTGTATAATCTCCTGAGTATGATAAGTGCTTTATTTAGTTATATTGTTTTGCAGAAATTGTGGTTAGTCACATAACATGATTGGAAGACATGAAAATATTTTAGTAATTGAAAAACTGTTCAATATCTGTATCAAATGTTGAGTAATTCTGGATATAAATCGACTTTGATTTTCATCCACGATCCATTCACAACTAGCCATGCTTTGGACAAATATGTAGCCTGTGATATCGGAATATTAGTGAAACATACAAGTCCAAAACTCTGCTTTGAGATTATGAGCTAGAGAATCATGTAATTTTTTACTTGTTCATCACTGTACTAGGTAGGAGGTAAACATGTTTCTGTAATGCAGTTTAATGTACATTGCTTTTTGAAGAAAGAAAAGACAGATTTTGTGACTGTTTGTGCAGATGCAAGTTTCCTGTTTATTTATAAAACTTATCAATAATATTCATTTGTATTGTACTTTAGTAGCAATTTGATAATAGGCTGAAATTTGACAGGTGTTGATAGCTGAATGTCATTTTAATAATGATGCAATATTAAAGAAGTAATGTCACTAGTTATATTTGGACAATTGTCTAAATCATGGTTTCAATATTTAGTCAATGGCAAAAATAATCTTATGTCTGATTACTGCTCACATTTATTTGTAAAATTGTATATTGTTTATATTGTGTATGACTATTTAATAATTTAGAAATAAATATTGTGTTTATAAATAACTTTATTTTGCACTACCTGGACAATAATTCATTCAGTGATCTAGATCCAAATCCTAATATTTTAGTCTTCTTAATTGCTCAGCGTATTTACATAAAAATAATGTATCATTTGACGCCATTTTGAAAACAACTTCATTTTAAATGTCCGTCGTCAATACGCGCCACTCCATTGGTAGAACGCCTTCGACGCTATTGGCTCAAACGGGGCCAGATGGCGGCTTCTCCATGAAAATTAGAAATTTGAATAAGAGCGTTGGATTAACATTGAGTGCCGTCTCTATTAGTATACTCTGGGAGGATTCGACAACGAGGTTATAACCTCCTTGCGTGATACCTTGTTCCATGAGTCCACTCCCAAAGAGCTCTCAGAGAAAAGCTCTGTCTGTCATAGAAAGTGTAGGCGTTCTGTGTTTTGTGACGTTTATGACCATTCGTGACGACGAGGACGTAGTCTGTGCAACATCCTGTTATTCGTCCACGAAATACTCAGATTGAGATATAAACAAACCAAATTATCGATGTTTCAGTGTGTTGCAAACTCATCAAATAGTTTCTAAAATGCGAAGAGTGGTGTGAATATGCAACAACATTCATACTACATAAGTTTATAAAACGTGTAAGTCGAATGAATAACGAAATGATTTTAAACTCGAAAATTGGTATATGTTCCAGTTCCAACTTCATTATGGAGGAAATTAAGTGAAAGAGTTGTATTCTGTTCTATCGTCTATGATTCAGTCTGACAATGGATGTCATGGTCAGATCACAAAGTTTCTGTTATATCTGCATCTGCAATACATGTTTATGTGATGAAAATAATGGTAACATAACCTTTCAATAGTCTCTTCCTAATTTCTAATAATTAAAATTTTGTTTCATAATTTTATAAGGTGAAGAAATGTTATTCAGAGGAAACTTAAAGATGATTGATTTGTGTGTTCTTGACACAAACTCTTACTGATTCCTGTCTTTATTGGCAGGGCTTCATTTTCCATCAAAACATGAAGAACAAAATATGCACTGTGTTCTTCATCCCTGGTGTTAATGTCTTCCTCAGTTGTGAATTGTAGCAATTACTGATCGGTGTTTGATCAGTAACTGATCTATTACCTGCTGCATTTGGAGACTTCAACTCAGATGAACTCACTGATCTTTTGCAATCCGTGAAGATGGAAAACCGTGAAGTATTTCTGCATGGATCAGGAACCTTTATTGCGACCCACTGGACTGCGTTGTAAATTTGATCAAGTTATTACAAGTGCGCCTGGTGATTTTGATGGTGATTCTCCATATGGATGTTCTAGTGACAGTGAAAATGGTGACAAAACAAATGTATATATTGCCTGGGAGGATATAATTATTTGAATTGTAGTCATGATAAACCTTTGTTGTAATGAAAGGTCAACCTCTTGCATTAGATTAGATCATAATTGATTGTAGATTTATTTGGATTGAAATGAAGATGACAAATCTATGTTCTGGAGTCTCAAGAGTGACAGAAGTCCACCTGAGCAGGTGCCACTTAAAAAAGATGAGAAACATGAATTAAAAGAAGTTCATTCACATGCTTTTTTTGATATCGATGATGACTATGCTCCAGATTTAGTTCTTTCTGCAAAAAGAGGATATGAAATTTGGCTCAGAAGCAAGAGAATAACTATAGCTACCATGATACTATTCCTCATCCCTCTGCCAAAATTATTGGTCAGTCATTATTCATTGATTTAGAGTTAGAGGAGTACTTTGCACCTAGTGCCAGGTTGTAAAGATGATAACTGTAGAAAAGACTAGTACTTTATTTGTATACCACAAGAATAAATGGACAGATTTAAATCCTGATTTCAAAGATTCTTCAGGAAATAGTTGGGGATTTATGGAAGACTTCAAGAAGAATGAAAATCTTCATTTTGGAACTATGACACTTAGAGCGGGAGACTTCAACATGGATGGGTATCCAGACCTACTAGCTGTACTTCATCATGGTGATAGAAATGTTGCTTACCTTGAAGAATGTCCCATGAAGCAAAAGGGTCATGTGGAGGTTTCAGCTGACATTTAAAGTTCATTGGGATACTTTGAGTACAGGGAATAAAGATGCTTCTCTAGTTTTGTTCTATGATTTATACCAGGATGGAGTTTTAGATATTATCGTAGCCTCCCAAGATCGTTGAGGCTTTTCAAACACATTGATTACGAGTGCAAATTTTGTGAAAGTCATGGTATTGGCAGGAAAAGAAAGAGGAACAAGTTTACCTGGTCCTAGAATTTCTATTGTACTACCACACAGGAGGGAAATCTGCGAACAGCTGTTGCAGCTCAACTGCCTCAGTCTGCATACTTTGCTCTTGGCCTGCCAATTCCATTTTGGATTGGGACGGACACCATTTGTGGATAACCTTACAGTTGGAGTTGGTGGAAAAGCAGAGAGTGGACACAAATAATCCCAAATTCCAGATGGTTGTTATTCCAGATCCACCCAAGTCCCTTCAAGGTGGAGAAAGGTTGTTTGTGACACCAAGCAAATTGATATTGCTGAGTGTTGCTGCTTGACAGGCACTTGTTGTTTGATTGTGCTATAATTGTTGGTCTATACATGAAGGAAGACGGAAGATAGGATTGAAAATTGCAAGAAGCTCATAGATTTCATTTTGATGCTATGTAAAGATATTAGTCTATTTGACATTGTATTTGCTTTTTGAGACCAAAAAAGACTAATTTTAAATATCTGTATCTTTGACTTATAAAATACATGCTGAGGCTTGAATTGTGAATTTTATTTATTTTGTGTTAATTACTGATTTGTTTCAGTTCAGTCTAGTCCAGAATTGACTTTCTTGTATATATTTGTGTATTATATTTGAAGATTGTAATGATTTCATGTCTATGAATTGCCAGATAATTTTAAAGTATGGATGTTATTTATTGTCTTTGAATCTATCCATATTACTTGGAAAGGGAAAACAATAGTAAGCAAATGTAACTTCTTTAAGTAGAATTTATCAATTTTACCAAATAGACAGATTTTTCCAAGTTTTTTATTCAGTTGCACTAAGAGTTTAATCAAATTTCATGCAGTATTTCTTTGGTATAACAAATTTATGATTTCAGAATAATTATATTTAATTATATGGATTCTGTGATGTATTTACTATTGTAAGTGAATATATGTATATTATTATAAGAAGAATAACAATTATTGTCATACTTCAGTTGTGTTTTCATTGCTATATTATTATGCAACCTTATCCTTGCATTTTCACCAGATCTTGTCGATTCTTAATCTTACTTCATTGTGTAGATCATGCTACAATTGTCATGAACTGTAGGTTCTTCAAAATTTATTAAATACTTTAATCATTGCAGGAGATTTTTCTTTAGAAATTGCACTTCATAATAGCATACAACATTACAACAAATCAGAATTGTGAGAATTACACTGGATACGGTAATGTTAATCTTTATTGAGAAGTGATACTATTATTTGCTTGTAGAAAAAGCTTTTATTTTGCTATTGATGTCTCATCAAGTAACAGGAAATTATGCATGGACTTCAAAAAGAGTGTCAAAGCTTGACTATGCGTACATCATCTAGTGGCCACCATAAGCATCATCTTCCTTGAAATGGCACCTTCCCAAATGTATAGGCAATTCTGTTTCTTAGGACAATGCCATTTAATGATCAATTTAAGTGATTCAGTATATTTTGTATTCTCTCAATTGTGCAAAAGTTTTATTTTTATTTGTGAGTTATTGTTAGAAAAGAATAAATAGTATTATACAATATACATTGAGACATATTTTCAGAATACATGTCAACTGCTTTATAAAGCAGGCCAAATAAAATGATACTCCTATGTGTTGCTGCTTTGATAGAGACAGCCTGATAGTTGCTATGACCGTTGGATGATATATGTTCTTAATGGGAGGTGTCAAGTACCTTGAGCTAAGAATAGAAAATCTGTGATTGTCAAATTTGATCTCCTCAAATCCATTTTCTTTTACAGGAGGTGGTCCCTAATCCAAATGTAACAACTGGAGAAATGTGTCTGAAAAAGTAAAATCAAACCAAGTGATGATGCTCACGGCTAATGCAGGTTTGCTTCTTTTAACTTTTGAAAAGATTTATGAGTTTAAAATTGTATTCTGTATCCTATCATTTTGATGGATTTTATTGTAAAATTTTTAGACATTATCGCTTTGTCAGTTTAAATATACTAATAACAATACAAATTTAAAAGAGGTGGTTTGGTTGTCTTAAGCAATTTGTTAAGAAACGTTTTGTAGTATATAGTAGGTATGTAATAATATTTTAAAATGAAATGAAAAATCCTCTAACAAAAATTGGGTTGAGTATTTTCTGGCAATTGATGACATTTTGAATTCAATTTTAGCTATAATAATAGAGTATAAAGATATATGGTAAAATTTAGCTATTAATATTATTTGTATAGTTAATTAAAATTTTGTTCAGCCCTCGTTTGGGTTGTTTCTTTAGTTAATAGGATAGTATATATGAGAAATATTATTAATTTTCTCACGCAATGATAGGAAAAGCCTTCAATAAATCCTTTGCTCAAGATTTTGAATTTTGAGAGCTAAATCTGTCTAGTTAGAAATTCTTTCTCTTGAAAACTATTGTTTTTAATATACTGCTAGAAACAATTGTTTGTATCGACTCCAAATTTCCCAACCATGTTGGAGATCTCATATAAACATATTTTGGATGATGTGATATAAATATTAATAATTAAAATTTTTGATTCTTCTGCAAATTCATCTTCAAATTCTGCAAATTTGCAGATTCCTATGATGTGTCAGAGGAGTTTACTTGTATTTTTAATGGATAGAATTAATTCTATCCAAGCAAATATCATAAAAAGTAATGCTTCATAAAAATCTGTCAGTCACGTTGAGTGTCCTCTGAGAAGCACATCTCATGAATTGTAAATTTTACTGGAAACAATATATTCTGTAGTACTTTGTGCTCATTAGAAAACATACCATGAAACTCATGTTTTTTTTAATGTTTTATAAAAAATACAAAAAATATAGTCCCTAATAAGAAATTTGCTATTTAATACTATACAGAAATTGAAATAGAAACAGAAAACAATATAATACATTACAACAATGCCATTTTTTCATATTTTCTGTTGATTAATAATTTTTGGGAAGTCTAAGGGTTTTAAAGTTTACATTGATGAAGATGCATGTGGTTTTAAATTTTAGATTGTTTTTGTAGTTTATGATCTTTATTTTATGTCCCTTGGTGTTTATAGACTGTCAGATCAATTAATGTTTCATCACATGATTATACTAGTGAGTGTTAATGTCAACAATTTTTTTTTTCCATCAATTTTTTCAATGTGAGTTTAAATAGAATTTTTATATGTCCTTGTGATGCAGTATTAAAGGCAAAATTGAGTGTCTATAAACACCAAAGGATGTAAAATTAAGAACTTAAATTGTATATTATTTTATGGTAAATGTATTTTGCAACAGAAAAGCTTTCAGTTGATTTTTAAATGTATATTGAATTTAGTTGTGAGTTGCTTTCTTACTTTCACATTGGGTCCCTTTGAACGTGTTATTTCTCTTAAAAAAATGAAGGCTCTGCAACTGACTTTCACTGAGAGAAACTATGTGCAATATTACTTGAAAATAATTCTGAAGAATTCATAAAATTAAAGTATTTAAAATATGGATCTAAGAGAGAAGCCTATCTACTGGCTTTATTTCAACATTCTTAATGGTTGGTGTAAAATGGGCTGCTTGTTATGCTTGTCTGCTTTGTTTATATATGGGTGTGCTGAGCTCCAAAGCAGGATTCATACTTCATTCGTGAATTATTCATTAATAATAGGTGTCTTTAAGGCATGGATACAAAATTTGATCTTCGTTTGGAGCAACGTGATGCATATCGTCTGATTTTGGACTTGAAACTTGCTCTCATTTCCTGACGCTAGACCTCCTGAACCTCGCTTACTTATGCTCAATGGGGTCCGGCTAGCATGTATCAAGACCATAGGTAACATTGTTTTCTTATGAGTTATGTAACTAAGAAGAAAAATGTATCTTATAATATCATACTTTCATTTTCTATTTCAGGTGCATTATTGCCACATTAACATGCACGGGATGTCTGAAACTTCATGTACCTTATTTCAATTGTTGGGTGGAAGTGACAGACATATCACAGTATTGGGTAAAGAACTGCAAAGCACAGTGGTCTGACAAAGTATATGAGATGAGTACTGCTACAGAGTTGCAACATTACAGAAGCGAACTTCCCAATTGAAAATAACAGGTTGAATTATTTTTGCATTAGTTTTTATTTTATTTTTACTTTCATTGTGACTGACAATTCACAATCCTATGCAAATATATTTGCCATGTTTTTATATTTTCAGTAGTAATGTAAACAATTATTAAATAAATGTTTAAGTAATTTAGTACAAATAATTCTACTGAATTTTAATAGATGTAATTTTCAAGAATTGACATTGTTGTCAAAATATTGTAATGTATAACATGCTATCTTTTTCTTTTCCTCCTATTTTTGATCCTAGTATTCTTTTTGTTTTTCATTATTTCATTTTCATTATAAAAGAAAATTTACACTTTAAAACATGAGTTCTAAATTGAAGAGAGGAAACCTATTGCGATAGAAATATGTCTCAAATTTCCTTTTGAGTAGATCTTAGGAAACCATGAAATGTGATTGAGACAAAGAACTGCAGTCTGCACTGCTTATATAAATTATACGATTGTGTAGGATAGTGTTACATCACACTAATATTCATTTGTCAATATTCACAGTTCCTCCTTCTTTTCTCTATCTTTTTCAGTCATGAAGACTTGAAAATGTTAAAATATTAATAATATAAATGTTAAAAATATATTAATTACTATGTTGTGATGCATAAATTGTTTAGCATTTAATTATAGAATTTATTTTTACTTATAAATAAAAAGGGGTAGTTGATGTAAGAGTGGCAATTTATTTAGGTGGCTTGCTTTACAATTTTGTTACAGGGGAAAATCTAAAATCATCCAATTTTGCATTACATGACTTATGGAGGACCTCTATAACTTTAAATTTTGAATTTATGTTGATGTTACAAAATCAAATTTACTTTTTAACATTGTTTTCAGGCATGGTGTGGGGAATATGGTTAAATTGGGTCGGAAAGATATTCGATATAGCTACAATTTCCACTATGGAACATTGGCTCTGTGGAAAGTGAATCACTTACCAGATTTGGGCATTCCTGCCCAAAATTATTATCCTCAAATATTAACCATGTGAAACAAATATGTATAATGCTAGTTCTTTGCATTGGATGCAGTGACTGAAAACAGATTTCAGTTATAGTTGGGATTCTAATGGGTGTGTGACTGCTGTTACTTTTCTTTGATGATTTTAATACATCTGTATCAGTACTACATATGCAAGAAATATGGAAGGAGAAAGATCTTATGAAAGTATCTGGCATTAAAAATCTGCCACATTCTCCTATCTCATGTTAAACAGAGAATATTAGGTGTAACTAAAAGCAGTTTTTATTAATATTTTGATCACACAAGAAGAGGTTGCATCTTATTGTCATGTTCATCTTGAGGCCTTCCTGACAGGTACTTCTTTCATAATCAGATTTGAAATGAATATGAGTAATTTGTGTCGATTGCTTTTAAAAATATCTGTATTGTCTTAATGTTTACTTTTAGGTTTGGAGGTGTTTAATGATGATTCATTTATTGTTTGTTCACTCTCTGGTGTTCTATGTAAATTTCATGTAAGAGTAGATAAAACGGAAGAGAATTGCAAGATATTTACATCTAAAAAAATCCTAAAGTCCAATTTATCATGGCAAGATGTGGCGTGTTTTGGTATATCTAAAAATTATAATAATGGCTTATGGACTCTGTGTACAAAGTTAGTCCTGTTTACTTTTATTAAATTATTATACTTTATATTTAATTTATTGTCAAATTTCTTCTTATATTCTTATTACTTGTTTGTAGCCTATGTAAAATGTATGACCATTTAGTCAAGAGGAGACCATCCCAAGTTTTGTTTTGTACTGTAAGTGAGGATGAGGATGATATCATTAAGGATTCTATTTATGAAATTCCTACAAAAATTGCTTCTTCTAAACTGCGTTTTAATTGGGAGAGCTTGAAGTTTTTAGGTAAGCATTAAATGTGATTGAATAGATTCATTAAAAAAGAAAACATTAATAATAAAGTCAGGATTTTCATGCATAATTTAATTATACATACAAACTTACACATGCTAACAAAGCATCTTAAAATATACATGTTTCACAAAATAAATGTGCTATGAAATTCAACAACCATGCACATTTAAGATAAAATAAATGATGTACAATAAAATTTAAGTGTTTTTTAAATTTTGTCTTTGGTCCCTTTTTCTAACAGAAACGCTTATTTTTTCAAAGTTTCTTCAGTTACATGCAGCTGCTTTGTTGGAAAAAATTGTTTGGGTATAAAAAATTACATTTTCTGTACAAGTTGTAAAAATTCGACTTGAAGGATGTACATTTTTTTACTAAAGGAAATTCTATTACCAGTTCACATTTACAAAGTCAATTTTAATGTCTTCTTCGCAAATTTCTTTCATGAGAGTTTCACCATTCTGGTGATGTCCTCACATGGAACAGTGTCCAAGCCCTTAGCAGACTGTTGCAGCACTGTGAACCCAATTTACTGTACCTGTTCATGGATCGCTGTCTGATGAGTTGCCAAGGCACTTTCTCTTCTTGCTGTAATGTGATGGCATGTTTTTCAATTACCTTTGGTTATGAGCACAAAGAAATATTTTAAATGTAAATTTTCCCAGTTTGCAAAAAGAGTCACTATGTAGCTGCTTTTCTTCCAAAATTCCAAGAATCATAAAGTGTTCAGCTTCACAACGAAAGATGTAAGAGTGTCATTTGTTGTCAGATTCTAAGACTATGTTGTTTATGTGCAATATATATTAAATTTAATTATATATATTATCATACTACATGCAAAATCTTATTAAAGTACTTAATATGGTAGATGCTTAAAAGGAATATTATATGAAAAATATATAAACATTCTGAATGTATTTCTAGAAAAATTGAAGTTCCAAAGTACATTATGAATTTTAACATAACGAAACACATGTTTACAAAGTTCAAGAGCTCAAGTAATATTAAATTAAAATATTAATTTGTATGGAATTCCAGTCTCTAGTTTTTACAAACCTTTTCGTATCAATTTTTTGATCGGGATTTCTTTCAATTGCCCTTTGACCATAATCTTTACAGAGAGTAAACATAATTTTAGATTTTCTTGTCTTGTGAGAAAGATTTAGAATAGTAGCTTTTTGTAATGGAAATTGGGAGTAAAATTCTACTCGTGAGCTAAACCTATTGCTTTATGACTGAGACACACAAACACAGTGTAACAAACAGACACAGTATTTGTAAAAAGCAGTGTAACAAATAGGCACTACCTCTTCTGTACATTGTCAGTGATTAAGAATAATTTATTCTAGTTTTTTTACCTCAGGATCATGATAAAACTTTCACAATTGCATTACGGTCATTTTAGTGCAAATGTTGATGATGATGGGGAGGGAAGAGTGAGATAGAAATAGCTTAAGAAGGGGCTAGAATGTGAATAGTTTAGACCTCAGTTTAAAAGCCATGGGTTTTGCTTGCTGCTCTGTGAGTGTCATAAGGGCCCTTTTGATGACTCTGAACCTTAGGTATCTGGGCATATACTAATGTTCCCCTTTAGGATGCTGGACTGATAGATTACTATTAAAATTAATAAAATAAAGAAAATATGCCTATCATTACCAATACAATTCACTACCCAAGATTGTCCGATTTAGGATTCTGCTTTAAGAAAAGTGTGACTGCAGGAACTACATCACATAAAACTGAAAATATTTTTTGCTGAAATTTGTAATGAAGCGTTGAATTCATAAATCAGCAAGTATTTGAATTTTATCTTCAAGCACACAAACCCAGATATCCCCAATGGTGTGTGCATGGTTTGTTGTGAGAAAATTTCACCTGTGCGTCTTTCCTCAAAATTTGTCCCCAATCTTACTGTTAAGTGTAGTCAGCATTACAAATAATTTTCCTTTTTAAATTTTCATAACATTAAAATAAACACAAATAAAATTAATACATATCTTGTTACTGCTATATAATTAATTATCGAGTATTTCACGTCCATATTTTCCAAATATTTCTTCCTGTTCCAATTCTGTATTATTCATAGAATTATATTTTTTTCTTTCCAATATAAAACACACAAACACTCTCAAGCAAAGGGGTCATCCATAAATTATATAATGCGAAAGAGGGGGGAGAGAGAGAGAGTGAGGCAGCAATCTGCTGCACAATTAGGGATAGGAGGGTGTTAGTTTAGTGTTATGAAATACTGGTTTTCTTTCTTTTTAACATTTTCTGAAATAATTATTTTTATTCAGTCTTATATGAAAATATTAAAATCGTCTCCTACATTATTTCAGTAGTATACATACCTTTTGCGTCTCTCACACGCAACCAATCTGTTTAAAGAAAGAGAATTTCACGGAGACATGACAAATTGCACTTTGACTTTAAAAATATGAAGGATATGTGTTAACAAAACGCATTTATATATTCAGGTCAAATGCAACCTGCAACACTTAGCTGAATTTTCAAACTATATCGTTAAATAACTCCTTAAAAAGGCATTTTAGGGCCTTAAAAACTAGAATTTTGAGGCTAAAGGCCTCAAAGAAGCGTTTCTCAGACCGTATTCTACAGGATGAGATCTTTATGACTATTCTATTACATTTTTACTGATTACGCTTCGGATTCTACCTACCCGTCAGAGCCTAGAATCTGCAACTGTATGTGAAATTAAACTATTTACTTGACATTTCATGATTGAATTACAAGGTGTACCTGTCTGCTCAGCAATAACATTAAATAAAATCGTTTTTATTGACAAGAGGTATTCATTGTTATCAATTACAAGGAGACATAGAACAAGTGACAGAGGATAAGAAAGTCTGGTAGAAAAGATATATTACAGGTTAATATGGAAATGGAAAAATAGGGAAGAGGGTGAGGTTTAACATGCAAGAGTTCTCATACGAGTATGCTAGTATTAACAATTCAAGTCTTTAATTATCAAAAAAGTAATACATAATACAAATATAATTAATACACATTTTTACTACTATATAATTTATTTTATTTATAAAGGTTAATTGAATCAATGTAACAGAGTGATCACCATTTGTGTCATTTAGTTTTTTGTTTTTTTGAACCCTTTTCAGGATGAACTACTTAAAGAACTGAAAGCTCACCAGCAAAGAGCTTGAATTTAAAAGGACCTGAGAACATGTCCACTACTGAATTGCAGATGGAGCTTTGCATCTAGAATTTGTCACACATTTAATTATGACAGATACAGTAGTTGGAAATCCAGAAGTTGTAAGATTCTTTATGTTCATCTATTAAATATAGTCTTCTATTAAAAATGCTTTTAGCAAAATATTTGAAAGAACAGTGTTTGGAATCATGTATATTAATTTAATGTACTTGAAAAAAAATTTATGTTATTGTCGTGAGGCAATTAATTTTGTTTTGTTAATTTGCTGACTTCTATTGAAAGCTTCATGTAACTATTTTCTTAAATCTATCTTGTAGATTTGATGTAAATTTGATTATGTAATCAATGCAATGTTCTATTTTGAGTGCTTTATGTTACATTATTGAAGAACTGATCTATGCCTCATGCATGAGTATATTCAGCTTCCTTCGGGAAAGGCATAAAAGAGAGCCTTTGGATCACAAAGGTCCAAACACTGGGCCTATTACGTTTGTGGCTCCAAACATGTTATCCCATAACAAACCAGGGAAAACTGATAAGAACAGTGAATCCCAAAAATTTCTGATTTTCAAATAATGATATACCTGATGTTTCAAATGACAGTGTGAAGACTGTTAATAATTCCATTATAAAATAGAAATAAATTTGAAATGGACACTTTGACGATGCACAAATGGATGCGCCAGTCAGTTTAAGTGGCTCTGTTGTGTATATGAGGAGAATATTGCCACAAGTGCAGCTTCTGTAGGATCTTTGATGATGCCATTAGCACTGATAGTAATAGTAGTTCTGTTGTTTCTGAAAAGGATGTTATTTCAAAGAGATTGCAAATGCAGCAAGGAAGAGTACCTGCCAATTTTTGAAAACAAAACTGGTTGCTACAGTGAACAGGTCATAAGTACCCTTGCATTGCCTGTTGTACCTGGTACTTTAGAGAAAGAGCAGGTGCATTCTAGAACAAGATATCCTTTTACATGTTTATTTTAAAATATTGGTGAATTTCACATTATTCACCTCATACAGAGATGTCAAATTATTAGAGAAAGAACTTATCTTGTAAACAAGAACTACAGTTTGTGTTCTGTCTTTGTGCATACTCACTCTAATTAATGTTTTTGTTTGCAAAATTTACTGTTATAAACATTTTGGCATTCTTTCTGACAAAGGGATGTTTTTCTTTCTTGGTATACATATATAATGATTCATACAGGTAGTAGAGAGAGTTTTGTATTGCAGCAGAAAATCAATTTTGAGATTTCAGCAGAAAACATGTTTGGGTCCCTGTCACTGAGAAACTGACTTTTCAAAACATCTGTCCATCCGTCTGTCTAGCTGTCTGTCCACATGTAAAGAGCTCTGGCACCAACTCTATTTATAGGATTGTTTCCAAATGAATAGTTCCTAGTTGATCTGGCCTCATTCAAAGCTCTGCAATTTTGAAAATCGTTTTAATTTTGGGGTTCTTACATGAAACCCCAGGACATTTTCAAAATTTTCAAACTCAGCTCCAAATTTTTCTTAAAATTTTATTAGAATAGAGTGACATCACATATAAAAGATGGATAAGTTTGATTTTCACTGTTAAATCTGTATTATCGAAGTTACTGAATTTTTCAGTGTCTTCCTATAATCACAGTATTGAAGAGACCAATTTTTTCTTGAAATGAAATTTGTTTTCCACAATTAGTTTTTTCATTAACATACTTTTTTTTTTGAAAATTTTAAGAATTTTTTAACAACTTTGAGTGAAATGTGGCAATATTGAAAAGTATTAAAAAAGATTTACTCAAAATTGCTCCAAATTTTTCCTTTAAACTTTTATAGGGATAATTTGAATGCATTGTAATAGATGACATAAAGGTTACTTATGTTGTGTTTTTCAAAAATAAAACAAACGTAATTTTTTTGATATATCTCTCACTTTAATATTTACATTATCAGTGATTTGTATATATTATTGCATTTGTGAGTACAAGTACTTTAAATAACTTCTTATGAAGTATCTCAAAAACTCAAAGGTTTGGGTGAAAATGAGCTTCGAAATGGACATTTTCAGAAACGCTCAACCAATGTTTCATTGAAAATTTACATGTAGAACCAGGTTTACTTTTCTATGGTATCCTTAAACTCGTATTTCAGTTTTACTATTAGGGACCAAAACATTGAAAAATGTATTTTAGGTGCCAATAATGGCAGCTGAGAAGAAGTTGGGATGAAACCCATAGGTTAAACTAGGTGAAGGAATAAAAGGCATCAATTGACTGTGACATTACAAGACAAATGACAAATACCTGAACGAAGGATTACTCCAATGTCTTAGATGTTCAATGCTCAAAAAGGCCTAAGAGACATGTTGCATAAAAGTGCAACAAATTAAAATTAAAGGTTCTAGCCTGAACGAAGGATTACTCCAATTTCTTAGAAGTTGTTTGCTTCTGTAGCACCAAATGTTTCATCATGCCATGTTCGTTGAGCTGCTCAACTAGTTTCATTTGTGGTTTTGTTTGTTTATTTAGTAGTTTCCAGTTTGTATTTTTGAATTTCTTTAATTTTTGTTAACTATTGACCTCATATTCTCGTAGAGTTCATGTTTGCAGATCATGACAATGTATTTACTTTAGTTTCATCACAATCTTTTTTTAAATTTTCATAATAAATCTTAATGATTTTTCCATTGTGCATAAAGACCTTCATTAGTAAACCAATGCTTTTATTGGGGTAAAAGTTGTTTCTAGAACTGTGCAACTGTTCTTGTTGTGTTTTTTCTTTCTTCTTTCCTTGTTTCTTGTTTCCTTCCTTCCTTCTTTCTTTCTTTCCTTCCTTTCTTTCTTTCTTCCTCTTCTTTCTCTTCTTTCTCTTCCTTTCTTTCTTCCTTCTTTCATTCCTTCTTCCTTCCTTCCTTCCTTCCTTCCTTCCTTCCTTTCCTTCCTTCCTTTCCTTCCTTCCTTTCCTTCCTTCCTTTCCTTCCTTCCTTTCCTTCCTTCCTTTCCTTCCTTCTTCTTTCCTTCCTTTCTTTCTTTCTTCCTTCCTTCCTTTCTTTCTCTCCTTCCTTTCTTTCTTTCCTTCCTTTCTTTCTTCCTGTTTCATGGTGCCTTCCACATTACAAAAACTGTGAGGATGTGACATTATAGTGACATAATGGTAGTGACATTACTCAAAGTTCAAAGTGAACAAAATTGAATACTCTGTGGATCTGTTTTTAATTATGCCAATTTAAATAAAATTTAATTTCTAATTGATATATTTTTAATGAAAGGAAAGGAAACTGAATAACATGGAAAATCATTTATTTACCTGAAAACAAATTCCTGATTATGTAATTGATAATTATTGAAATGAAGAATTTTGCAAAATTTATTTATCCTGACACAGATCACAGGTGCAAATGGATATTGATTAGCGTTTGGCACTTGCCTGCAAACCATCGACTTTCACGTTGTTGCCATTGCTTGAGCCGATGCCACGTATCCCTACGTTTGTGTTTTTGTGTCCATCTGTTGCTTGTTTGGATATTGTAAGGCATTTGATATTTTTATATTATTATATAATTCTGATGAGGTGGGTCTGGACACTACGATGTCACCCAGTGTTTCTGACCTAGAAGTCCTAGAGTTCGAGTCCTCATAGTTGCAGAATTTTGACACTAGCTAGATAGCAATGTCAAATTTAGCTGCTATCTGAAGGAGAATTCTATAGCTGTCTGCTCTGCTCAGTAGTTTTCATAGTTTCTTTGATCAACCCCAGGTAAATGCCAGCGAGACCCTAATAAACTGGCCAAGGACCTTGCATGATCTTTCCTTCCCCTGCCCTGTCCTAACTTCACCCTTCTACACACACACACACACCGCTCATGCTCACACCCCTTTTACCACTCACTTTCTACTTACTCACTCACTCACTCACTCACTCTCACTTGCTCATTCTCTCACTCACTCTCACTTACTCTCTCACTCACTCCCCACTTATGCACACTTACCTCACGCACTCACTCTCACTCATACACACACTCACTCTCACTCTTTACACACTCTCATACACTCATACGCACACTCTCATACACACATTCACCTCATTACACTCCCACACATGTTGAGACACACTTTGAGCTTATCTGGGCTGGGGTATGCCTCTGCTGGTGGGAGATTGGGAAACCTGCCACCAATCAGGTCAGTGTCAGATTTCCACCCAGTGAGAAGAACACACTACCCCCCATGATAAAACAGGCACTGCACTTACAGGACTAATAACGATAGTGGTTCACATGCCTGAAAACACAAAATCAACAGTCAACCTTTTCTATTAGGCCTGCTAATTTATAATATTTAGTGCTGCTTTGGAAATCATTTCAGCTGCCTTTGAGTGGATGATTTTAATTAGTTACTTTTCTGAAATCTAGATAATGTTCAGAATGCTTGTAGGAATTTGAAAGATCAAAAGACACTTGCAAAATTTCATTTTTACAATGTTTTAATTCTTTACCAGTCATAATTATCATTATGCATCATCATTATTGGACAAAGTTTCTAGAAACTCCTTACTTCTCTGTGAAAATGAGCTCAAATTTCTGTTTTTTCGAAACGTTTTTAACATAATTTTCTCAAAATGTTTTTCATTTTAATATTTCTCATGCTGTTAATATTTCTTTACCAGTGATTTGTATACAGTATTGCATTTGTAAGTAGATGTGCTTCACATGATTTTGAGGAATTTTCCAAAACTCAAAAGTTTGTGTGAAAAGAGTTTCCCAAATTTGCATTTACAGAAACCCTAAAAGACATTTTCTCAAATTTTAGAATGAAATGCCCCTATAGGTGGATTTTCTTAATATTTTAAAGTCATGTTTCACTACCATTAGAGGACTGATAAATTAAGTATTTGTGAAAAATGTACTTGAGCATAAAGGCAACTGGAAGAGGTTGAGCAAAACTGGAAAACTAGCCTAGAGCAATGAAATTAGGAAACTAACTATGAGCAAATCTGCATTCAGTAGCCCCTCTATTTTATTTTTTATTCAAGAGAAAACTGAGATTATAAATGAGGTTCTGTTTAATTTTCATTGAAACCTGTTAAAATTTGAAAATCAAAGTTCACATTTTCAAACCTCTCCACTCTATGTTATTGAAGCCAGAGATTTTTCTCAATTCAATGGATTTTTGATATTGGGTACAGTGTTTACAAAGAATGACTATTTTTGCATAATGTACAAAATTTTAGTATTTTGAATCAAATTGTGCCAGTTTACAAAATATTTCAAGATACTATCTTAGACAGCTCAAATGCTCTTGCCAAATTTAGTTTTTTATTAGATTACAAAAACACGAATCACACATTCAGTTGGATCCATTTTCATTAAAACTTTTGAATTTCCCATTTTACTCACTTATAATTTTAAAATTTCTTGTGTTCCTCTGAATACATGTTGCAGGTGTATTTCAGGATTTAGTGCATTTTGTACACAAAGCTTCAAATGAGCTTTTAGTTTGTCAAAATTAAATGATTTGCTTTCCATGGTAATCTGGAAGCATTGCTTTGAATTAACTTGAGATCTAAAGAATGAAGAAAATATTTTAAAATGTTCTGATTTTACAAAACAGTATTTAATTGGAAAATATTGGAGTGAAAATGAGCTCAAATCATATCAATTAAAAGTTCTTTAAATATTGCATTCTGTATTTTTCAGTAGGATTCAGCAAATTTTGAGAAATACATTAATGTGAAAATGAAGTATTTAACTTGATGAAAATTTCACATGTTGTAGCCATGTTCACATTATTTGTGATGTGTGCTAAAAATCTTTTGTCAGTCGATTTTTCCTAAAATGTAAATCTGAGAAGATCTTAGTAAATGACATTGTGTATAGTTTGAATGTGAGGGTTTCCCAAACAAGCCAAATGATTAGTAGTACTTATTTTATACTATAATTATTTTAATTTGATATAACCAATAAAATGATAATCTGTTTGATCACTTGTTTATTTTATTTTTTAATAGTTAATGTTTAGGTACTATATTTTCTATGTAGTCAGTTATTGTGTTGAGATCCTTTTTCCCGCATGTTATTTGTTGGTTTGTTTGCATAGAAGGATGTGAAAAACAAATATTTCAAGTGGTTTTAAAATTATAGTAATGCATATTTTTAATTTACAAAAGTCGTTTTTATTATTTTGCAATATTTAATGTAAAATGAAATATTTTTTCAACCCATATTTGTTATTGCGAAATGTAGTCACAGTGACTTCAAAAGTGTAGTTTCACTCCCCCCCCCCTCATTCTTTCTGACCTTCAGCTTAGAGCCTTCCCATTTGTTATTTGTCATTTACTTATTAAAATGATTTATGAATATATGATATTTTGTTCCTAGATTGTGATCTTGAGCCTTTCTGTCGTTTTGGATTCACCTCTCTTTGTGGATGAAAGTTCAAGAAGCCTGGGTTCATACCTGCGTCCACAGGAACCAACTGATGAAGAGGCTGAAGATGAGTCTGAAGAGAAGGTTGAAGACAAGTCAGAAGAAAAGGCCAAAGGCAAGACAGAAGAGAAGGCCAGAGGAGAGTCAGAAGAGAAGGCCAGAGGTGAGTCAGAAGAGAAGGCCAGAGGCAAGTCAGAAGAGAAGACGAAGGCAAGTCAGAAGACAAGACGAAGGCAAGTCGAAGAGAAGACGAAGGCAAGTCAGAAGACAAGACGAAGGCAAGTCAGAAGAGAGCGAAGGCAAGTCAGAAGACAAGACGAAGGCAAGTGAAGAGAAGACAAAGGCAAGTCAGAAGAGAAGACAAAAGGCAAGTCAGAAGAGAAGACAAAGGCAAGTCAGAAGAGAAGACGAGGCAAGTTAGAAGAGAAGGCCAAAGGCAAATCAGAAGAAGGTCAAGGCAAATCAGAGGAAAGGCCAAAGGCAAGTCAGAGGAAAAGCCAAAGGCAAGTCAGAGGAGAAACCAAAGGCAAGTCAGAGAGAAAGTAAAGCCAAGATTGAAAGAAGGTCAAAGATAAGTCTGATGGAAAGGCCACAGACAAGACAGAAGAGAAGGCCAAAGACAAGTTAGAAAAGATGGCCAAATCCAAGTCAGGAGGGAATGTTGAGGAGATGTCAGAAAAGACGGAGAAGGCACAAAAGAAATTAGATGAGAAAATTAAAGAAGAGACAAAAGAGGGAACTGAAGATAAAAATGAAAAGAAAACAGAACAAATGGAATGTGAAGAAACTATTTGTGTGACAACTGAAAATCTTTCTGCAATTTCTGATGTTCCAATGGCGTTGAAAATTGAAATATTAAAATTAAAAATGTATGATATAAATTATAATGGATAAAATAAAAAATATTTAAAAGTAGAAAAAGTTGTCTTTAATTATTATAAATTTTGAATTAAATCAAAGCCATTAATTGGCCAGTATATTTTTTTTATCTTATTAGTAAATTTAAAATGAAATGAATGGATTTGAGAATATATGAAAATATACAAGAATATTACAAGAATTGGTCAATACAAGCATGCATTTGCATACCAAAATACAATAGTGAGCAATTATAGTTCTTTAAATTTAAGTTAAAATTAAGACAAAATAAAACTAACATGACATTGAATAGATATGAAAACGCTTTTTAAATATTTTAATTTGCTCATAAACATTTGTACATATTGTAATAATAAGTGATAATATACTTTGTCTTGTTTTACTAGAGAGTTTTGAAATCAATTTTTATTTTATTTATCAAACAAAATGAAACTTCCATGCTAGTACATTAAAATATGACATATCCTATTCATAATTAAATGAATTAAACGGAAAGAAATACGTTGTTACTTGTTAAATTTTCATATCAAGAGTAAGACAGAACAAAAAGGTTATTTTGCAAAAATATCAAAAACCCATTCAGATGATTTTGTTTCCTTTTCTGTAAGTATATTAAAAAAGATGTCGGATCAAAAGTTCAAATGAGGTACAGTTTGAAATTACTTCATGCTACAATGTTTTCTTCTAAACTTTATTGTTATTTTTGTGTCATAATAACTGACTAGTCATTGCACAGTAAATCAACTCTACCAGGTCTAAACCTGACAGAATCATAAATTAAGATTGGGAGATACACTCTCCAAAACTTTTCAAAACATTTCACATAATTATATTATTATTTATTTATTTTCTGTGTTCATTGGTATAGATTAATTTTAAACTATGCCAATAATTGTCTCAAATTAGAAGATACAAAAAGTACATAAATAAATAAATAAATAAATAACTCATAGACAATCAAAAGATTAATAAGTGAAATATATTATAATAAATATATTATTTATTATCATATATTAGTAATTATGCTTTAATCATTAAATATGTCTCTATTAATTGCTAATATTTACAAAAACACTATTTCCGTAAAGAATTCCAATTAATTTTGCGATTTCTTATCTTTTCTCAATTATGATTCCAGTTTCCTAAATAATGATATGTTTCATAACTCTGTTGGAATGGAAACTGTGGCACTGATTCATGGTTAGTATATGAAGCATTATCACTTTCTTCCAGTAGTCACTTGAAGAGAGTTATGAACATGGTATGTATTACACATTAAGCTATCAGCAACAATTTGCTGTTGATACTGGTTTGTGAAGTCTGATTGTAAGCAACAGCTCCTGGCAGCCACCCATGCCCCAAACTGTGTCCAACACGGGATGCTGCTGTACACTGGTGGTTCTGCTACTGTAGCACTGAAGTTGACACAAAGGAAAAAATTAAATGAATATGTTGAAGCTATTATTTTTGAAAATATATCAAAAATTTTTTATTGGTCTTTTGGGAGGAAAAAGTTTTAATTTGAAAGTACAAACAGGTGCTGAGTAGACCACCTCCACCTTCCATTTTAATTTTTCCCTATATCCACAATGGATTAAATTTTCTTGATGATTGAAGCACTTACTTGGTACTGTCCTTGAGTTAAGCCCAGAGAACTTAAAAAGATTAGCAGTAGCTTGACTAAGTCCTTGTGCCAAAATATTTACAATGCAGTTTCTTCCATTCCTTTCCTTCCACCAAAATCTGTGATAGAGCTGATATATAGTTAGCCAGTCAAGTGTTTCTATCTTTGACAACTTTTGTTGACTGTTATTACGGCATTGTTGAACTGGAACACATCTAAGGAAAAAAACAAAGTAAAACCAACAAAATCAGTTAAATAAGTAGGTAGTTAATTTTCTTTTCATTGAGCTAATGGTAACATTAGTATTTAGTTGAAGCATAATTTTGATTGAATTACTTCATTTTTACATCATTGAATTTTATTGTTGATGTTACATAAATATTTGATCATTTATTTTTCGTAAATTTTCCTGACTTGTTAGGAAGATATTTATTGAATCTAAGAGTACAGAAAATTATTCCTTGCTTCTGAATTCAACTTTTTTTTCTCTCCTAAAATTAATCTTTCTAAATATTTCATTTCATTTTTGGAAGTAAATCTTAAAATTCTTTTTTTTTTCTTCAATTTATTTACATACCAGCTGTAACATTAAAAATTTAATAATGATCAGTAATAAATTATTATAAAATGTTAATAAAATCAGTAATTTACTTAACTACCGTCTGAGTCTGTCTAAAGCTATTTAAACCATGCATTCGATGCCTCTTCTGGCATTTGCCTTATGGCGCGATGCTCTCATTTTGTGACCCTTTTAAGTGTGACGTTTGCTTAAAACATCTGTGTCCATCTTTTTTTGTTTTGTGGACCCAGATAGTGATATCGAGGATTTAGAAAATGTAACTAAGAAATATTTTAGTAGTGCATTATGTTAAAAAGCCTAAATGTGAACTGTTAGGGTAGAGCATGCCATATGGTCTAGGGGAACTCTAAGGTCCCAGCATTGAAACACTTTTTGGTGTCCCCAAACAGCACCCTGATGGTGGTTTCCCCTCCCGTCCCGCCCTTTACTCATGTTTGA
>CAXIVR010000007.1:100702769-100924170 GCA_964035755.1 Teleogryllus oceanicus
ACAGACATTGGTTTTATTATTAATGGCATAACAAGGAACACACTGGAAAAAACCGGCATCCTTAAATAAAAAAAAGATGTTTCTGGAAAAGCTCGTGTGATTCCCCACAGATGCTTTTGGGTTTAATTTTTTCTAAATATTTTTAAATTTTTTAAATTCTTTAAAAAATAAAATTTAAATACCAAACTTTCTTTTAAAATTGACAAAAATTTAGTGATTATTTAAAATAAAATTGTTTCGAGATCAACGAATTCTCAATATATTTTTGATACCCCCAAAACTTTTTTTGTCAAATTCCTCAATAAAAAAAATTAGTACCCCCCAAAAATCTATAATCTTGTATCGTAATTTGGGGTGGTAATTATCAAAAATTTCCATTAATTCCCTGTTTTTTTTTCTATTCTTTAACAATTCATTTTTTTTTATTTCTATATAACAAATGTAAACCCCATTTATTTATATTTTTCCCTTTAACTTATCAAAAACACATATTAAAATGCATTGGTGTTAATATTTTTTGTTGATTTCCTAAAATCTGAAAATTCCCCTACGGATATAAGGGGGTAAGTTAATTTTTATTTTGATTGTTTAAATTCCAGTCAAAAAATGTCATTAGATCTCAAATCCTTCAAATATTACTTGAGTGCCCATTAAAAAAACAGTCCTGAAATAGAAAAAAATTTTTAATTTTTTTTTATACGAAAAAAGATTTTTTTTTATTTAACATTTTTTTGAATCTGTTTTTTTAAAATTTTTTTTTTGTAAATATTTTTTATATCCAATTTCCCCTATTTATTTTCAAAAAGTAATTACCAACTGAAAGTTTAGAAGAAAAAAAAAAAATAAATATATTCCCAAAATTTTTGAAATAGAAATTTAAAAACATAAAAACCCCAAAAAAAATTGGTCAATAAAAAAATCCTTAATCCCATACTACAGTTTAAAAATTTAAAAAACCTTCAAATTTTAAAGTAAAAAAAAATAAAAAATTCTTTTTTTATGACTAAAATTTTTGAACTTAAAAATTGTTTCATTTACCCCTTTTCGATCTTGGGATCTTTTAAATGCCCCTGAAAAATGGGTCTCAGTTTCAAATATCAAAAACCCGATTAACATTTCCCTTCCCATCTTTATCAAAACAAAACTAAGTCACATAATAAACTTTCATTAAATCCTTGGGGGGAAAATTTTTTTCATTTCCTCTTGAAATAAAGTTCCTTAATCATCTGGGGTATTATGAAAAATCTTTTATTCATTTAAAATTTCTTCAGTCCCAAAACTTTCCCCCCGCAGATTAAACCCTGGTCGGATTTTTTCCACATAAAAAAATTTCTCCTTTAAAAGTTACTTATTCTAACAATTTAATCTTTGTGAAACCCATAATTTCTTCCATCTCCTCAATGTTTTAACGTTTTTTAAAAATTTAAATGTGAACTAATGGAAAATTAAAAAATTTCAAAATTTCAAAAAAATCTAAAAAAAATTTTTCTTTTAATTTTTCGTTATTATTTGAAGTTAATTTTTTGATGTTAGACCAGATTTGTCTTTTCTGGGTCTTTTCCCGTCTTCTTCAATTAGAATTATCGTCCCCTCACCGTAGTTTATCAAATCCCCAAAATTTTTGAATATTCCATATCTTTTTTTTTAATAAAATACGTTATTTCCCTTTTTTCCTGTTTTTTTTTTTCCACTTCATCGTTGAAAAAAGTCTAAATTAATTCTTAAAAGGGAATGCAGATGAATTAAAAGTTTTCTTAAAAGTAGAGCTTATTTCCTCGAGTTGTTGAAATCCCAGCAAAATTTCAAAATTTTCCCCATTCATAATTTTGGACTTCCTTCTGAACTAGAAAGGAAAAACTTTTAAGGGAAATTTGGAAAAATTTAAATATATTTATTTGCTGTACTACAAGCTGCGGGCATTCAATTCCAAATCGCCGCTCGCGCCCTTTCATTCCGTGGTGGAACTTTTTCAAAATTTGGTGCTCAAGAAAACGTTGGGGGTCCATTATCAACCGGATAACCTCGAAAGGGGGGTGCGGAAGGGGCGGAAAAACCATTTTAAAAATAAAAAAAGCATCATGGGGCATACGTCTCCCCTCTGAATCGCCATCTCACCACGTCTGGTATGGAGGAATGTCGTCAAATTGGTAACCTTCCCCAAACTTTTGGAATTTTTTAAAAGGTAAAATGATCACAGCTCAGGACGCTATTGTAGAGGGATGCATTCTCCCTATGAAAGTATGTCGACTTCAGCAAACTATGTTTCCCAACTTCCTCTTGTTAAGAAAGAATGGAAAACCGCACTTTGGTTCTCAGATTCCGAGCAAATAGGGATTACAATATTCCCTTTTCAAGTAATGTGAAATGCGCTCTGCTCTGATGCTTGCAGAACGTACTACACCACAGGAATTCACAGATTTAATGCTGCAGCATCTTCCAGAGCAACCACTCAATTTCTTCTCGGTTCTAAAACTGGATCTGAGATAGCACACCATCCCTACCTTTTTGCGAGAGTCCCATCATGCAGTTTCAAGGAAGGGAAAGATGAATCCACTGCCATCAAGTTATCGACCTATTTCAATCTAAGCTGTATATACAAAAGTACTGGAACGCATAGTGAATCAGTCTGGTCCTGAACTTTGTATGATTACAAATATTTGACGCCAATCCAAAGCGGGTTTCGAGAAGGAACCGGTCAACTTTGGACCACATTCGCTGCGCATGCATTCATCGTTCGTCTTGAGACATCTTATGGCCATATTATTCAGTATAAGAAAGGCCTACAGGAGCCCTTGGAGGCACGGTATTCTGCAAACCCTGCACTTTTGGGGATTTAGGGGGAAGCTCCCTATATTCCTCGAAAACTTCCTTTCGAATAGATCTTTCCGTGTTCGTGTGGGATACTCACGTTGACATTACTTTTGTATCATCGTCCGATGTTAAAGCTTTTTCTAAAACAGTCAATTTTTAGGGCAGCTGGAAAACAGTGGCACAATACCAACTGGAAACTAAATTGCAATAAAGTATTCTGTTAATTCCTGGCCGTTCCTCATCCCGACCTTCAGGCGTGGGGAGGTTGGCTAACTCCGTCTTCGTATTGGACACTGCCACTTCTCTCAGTTTTTCTCATTCAGGGTGAAATCTCCTCCTACCTGTAATTCATTACAGGGGCGGTTCTTTTGTGAAACGTCTTCCTGCATTGTTTGGTATTTGGCAGTCGGCAGGTGTGGTCTGGGCAACTCTACAGGGTGCTCCGGGATGACGAGCCCGCGCTCTCTTTATTGCCCTCAAGGGGCAATAAAATTTTGTTTCCTGGCCTCAGCTTTACGTTTTGAACTTTGTTTTTTTATCTACGTATATCTTTTATGCGTAATTGTGGCTCTTTTTTAGGGTATGTATGTGCCTCTTAAATTAGCTGGTAAACTACATCAGCAACACTTTTACTATAACTTCAATTTATTTATTTTTAGAAATGCTGACACTTAGGCGCCAATGACCTCGTAGTTCAAAGCGCCCTTTAAACCTAATCAATCAATTAATCTTTAATGAGAAAAACAGAAACCGGAATGTTTCTGTGGTTTATTACCGGACACTCCCCTTCTCTTCTGTTTGGATATGCCATGAAAGGAGATGTAAACATGTGGTTGCCAAATTGCCAAAACAAGAACAAATGCTCGTATACGTAGGTAGAAAGTTAAAATAGACTATATTTCACATTAATGATTTATGCTTGTGTGCCATTTTATCATGAATAGGAAATCAAAAGTTGGTCTAAAAAATATATTGTAATAGGTCGGGTTTCACCCTTCCTCTCCTCCTTATATATATATAAACCTGCCCACACGTTGGGCGGTCATATAGCCTGGGTTGGGCGGCTCTCTACGCCCGGCACGGTATACTATTACGTTTAATAAATTGCCTATAGCCCTTCTTACGAACAAACCCAATAAACACTAGCCTCGCGTTGAGTTTGCCACATATAATAACTCCCTTTCCTACTCACAATTGCCCCTCTGCTAGCTTACCTGGCCTTTTTCACTCACCTGGGCGTGGTCTGCGGTGCGTCTGTACAGACGCAGGCAAGATACTGCGGCACTCACGCGCGTGGATCAGTCCCACAATGCTACGTAAATGATTTACGAAAAACATGATTTTTGCGAATCACTGGCCCCAAAATAGCCGCAGGAGTTTATTCAATCACCTCCGTTATCATGTTTCTTTTCAATTTACACTATTAGTGCTGCAACAACACTAATTACCTCTGACGGCACACATCAATACAACCCAACATCAAAAAACAACAACAAAATAAACATTTCTCCTCCTCAATACACAATAGATATATATACCTGCCCTTTCCATTCCACACAAACTATTTACAAAAAAAAAAAAAACAAATACCATTCCATATAACTAAACCCAAGAATGCATTCTGTCAGATTTCCGTCTTAAAATCCCCTACCAATTCACGGCTTGGTCTTCGACAGAGCTTTCTTCAATCAAAACAAAACAGAACAAATGTCAAAATACTTTTGGCTCCCCACGTATGCTGTTGCCTCTGCGACAGTCAAAGTGTCTGGGGGTGATTATTCACATGTAGCGCCTCCCATTTATCGCCATCAATTCCGGAACACTCGCATACGCATCACAGTTCCACTCATGGTGTCAGGTTCACGCTGCCATCTTTTTTATAAAACCCTTCAAATTATTCGATCTCACTGGATTCCAGATCAAATTCCGCCTCTAATTATCAATGCAACGTCGCTCCCCACCGTTGCAAATTTCTCATTACCGCTGCTCATCTCATAAGTCCAGCGGGCGTTATAATTCAGAATAGTTCAAATTCCCCTTTCTTTTACTAAATTTTCTTTCCATTATTACTAACGCCAATAAAATATTCCAGTTACTATTCGGATGATGTTCCTGCTTTGCCCCTTTACAAAATTTCAAGAATCGCCGCAGACACATCCTGCTTTCACCAAGTCAGGCACATTCTAGCCGTCTTCTTCCAGCCTAGCGTTTATTATCGCACTTCAGCACACTTTTCCCGATCGCTCGATAACTGACGATCCCGCGTCACGCGCTAGTTCTCTCAAAATATTGTAATTTCTAACGTTTTCCGAAACACTTTATTTCGTTTAGTTTGATAAGAAATTCTCCCGGCAATTTCCTAAAATTTGATGTTCTCCCTCTTGTTTTCTTTTGGTCAAATCCTTTTATTTTCCCTGTTTTCCGTTTTTGAATGTGAAATGGAGACGCACTGCATTTGTTCATGTCCTTCCTCTTGCTTGAATTAATTTATCTGTTTTATTAAAATTTCGATACTTCCCGTCAAGATATTCAAATGGGATAAATTTTACCTGATACAGCTAATTTTCTTCTTTTCCCTCCCAGGGTCTAGTTTGATATCTTATCGCGTTTCTTGCATTATTCGAAAAACCCTCTTCTTCTCATGTTTCATCGCTCCAACAATGGACTCCATTAATATTTTTCCTTATGCACTGAAACATACGAAATACGAAAAATTTCAATAACTTTTATTGCCTGACATGATTTCACTGGGATAACTTTCAAAATGTTTCTAAATCGCTTGGATCTAATGTTTATAGTCCAAAAACTCACTTTTAAATTATCAGGGTTCCTTTATTCTCACCTCACTCGGTTTTATTTTTACTGCCATCTTTGCTGTAAATGTTTTGAACTGTTTATCATCCAAATGCACACACCATTGGGGATCGTATAAATCATTACAATATACTTGTTCTGAGATTTTTTGTTGTTTTCTTATGTTTTAAGGAAAATATTGCGAGGTTTCATCAGCTTTATCGACGAGGGGACTTTCAAAGAAGGAGCTAACCTGTGGTTTACTCTTATGGGTCTCACCTTGGCTCCCCAAATAGTAAGTACTAGCTAATTAGACCAGTTGAACTCGGCTCATTGCTAAGTCCCGCTAGCGTTTCACCACTGAGATCAGGTTCGATTCCCGTCAGATCCCATCAAGAGATGGGTTGGTCCACGTCTGACAGGGAATTGTGCAGAGGGCTCTCAGAGTATTCTTTTCTTTCACTAGACATTTTCTTCTCCCCGCATATCATTCCATTGCTATTGCATCCTTTCTCTTTTCTTCTCCCTCTTCTATTTCACATTCCTCTGTGCTGGAGCGCTACCCATGTGTTTGCCGTGCATGGCGGCCCGTGTCGGAGGTGCTCTTATGTCCCTGCTTGGTTGAGGGCCTGTCTGTTTAATTACTCCTCCTCATTATGCCGCTTGCCCTTGGCATCTAGAGATACGTGCTCTTACGTATTTTGGGAACATTCCTTGTAGGTCTCAATACACTTCTTTGGCTACGGACTCTTTAGACGGGCGGTCGAGGAGCTAACCCACCCCGATCAACCGAGAAACTGGACTTCGTCTTATGCACTGAACTCCAAGGTGAGCGGGGATCCACGGCGGTGGCGCTGCAGATTTACTATATCCCATGGCAACCTGGCACTCCGATGCGAATGGCATCACGCCATTCTAGGCTCCACGGTGGGTGGGGACCACGGGGATGAATCTGATATCCTCTTAATGGATAAAAACCTATCGCCGCCCTCTCGCTCTCTTCCATAAGGAATTGTTGGTGAATCAGTAAATCTCGAGAGTTTTTTTGTAATGAGTCAGACAGACCTACTAAGCCCCGCTTTCTCATCATGTCAAGTAAAGAGAAAAGTAAGAAACTGCTGAAGAGTGTCCCAGCCCAATCAGAGCTTGCCAAGGAATTGAAAAGTTTGGCAGTTTCCGTCAAGTTTGTCCGTCAGAGAAACGCCACAATCCTTTTTGAATGTCGCTCCACGACAAACGGGTCAGCAAGATCCTTGACCTCAAAAATAGCCGGCCTCCAGGTGCAGAGTGTCCGCCCACCTGACCTTAGAAACCTCTACAAGGGTGTGGTTAATCATGAAGACTTCTCTATGAATCGGAAGAAAATTTGAAAACCCTCTTCGAGCTATATGGTGTGTCAGAAGTTTACAGAGTTGCGGAGAAGTAAACGGGGTACTCACTCCTACCTCAAATCTGATTCTGACCTTCGACCGTCCATCTCTACCAGAAATCCTGCTTAGCTTTACAATCGTGTCAGGCGGTGTGTTTCGAGCCTCTGCGCTGTTTTAAATGCCAGAGGTTTGGCCATACCAACCTCGCTGCATAGGCGCCGCAGTCTGCGTGCGCTGTGAAGGCCTGTAATGGCTCTAACTGCTCCGCAGGCAAAGTGCGTAAACTATTGCGAACATCCATCAATTTCAACCATTTGCCCCATATTCCTAAGAAGAGAGATCCAGAAGATCAGGGTCTCTGAGAAGTTTCCTTTCCGAAGGCACGATGCGTTACCAAACACGAAACCCGTGGACATGGCCAGAGAGTTTCGCTGACACCGTCAGGTCAACATGAAAATCAACTCCCCTGGAACCAGAGCACCTAAATCCACTTTTGCGCGATGCTGCCTGCCAGGTGTCCTTTGATATCAGCATTACCACCCCAAATCTGTTGTCCAGTCTGAAACGAAAACTGCAACGCTTCGATATTACAACAAACACAAACGCATCAGAGAAGCCAGGACGGCAGGCCTATGGCTAGATCTAAGGTACTTCTGTCTCAATGGACAAATGGTGTCCCAATGCATGCGACCCTCTCCAGCAGTAGTCAAGATGACTCTGCCGGGAATGAAGTAACTCCACTTGAACCAACCAGTGCTCTCCAACAGAGAAGGAAAAGTAAAGGCCCGATACACACAACCCACCTGAGACTAAAAAACCTAAGAACCTAGAAACTATGGCTCTCCTCTCATGGAACGTAAATGGCTTTCGTACCCATTGGACGGGTCGAAGTTACTAATGTCTATGCATAGACCCGTGGTTATCTGCCTGCACGAAACACATCTCCGTTCTGAGCACTCCCTCCCACTACGCGGCGTTGACTATGGACTTCGCGTCCATTGCGGAGTCGCCACTTTTATCACAGACTCTCTGGTATCTAATGAAATACATACGAACCACTGTCCAGAGATCTTGCGTTCGTGTCAATTTCCAGACTATTTGTACCATTTTGCATCGTTTATATCCCGCCTGGAAAAGTCGTGTCACAGAAGAACTGGAAGATGCTCTCATGTGCCTGCCTTTTCTTATTGTGGGGACTTAAGCGCCACAACCCTGCCTGGGGTGGCACAAGGTCGCGCACGAGGCCAGGTTGCCAGAGAAATATCATAGATAGCAAAACTTAATTCTATGGTCTGGCGAAAGCACACACTTTTCAGTAGCTAACACTTTCGTCCGTGGACCCTCGCTCTCATGGTCACTGTTTCCTGCATCTTCCAGTGGACTGTCATGGCATTACCATGGCGGTAATCACTTTCCCCATTCGGGTCAACCTCGATATTCCAGTCAGATGTTGCCCGCCCTCCTCGCTAACTTAAATCCACCGAGCTGGAGTGGGAAACATTCAAGAAAGAATTGAATATCAGAGAAACAGCTCAAACGACATCGATCACAATGGTTGCCATTTAACGCGCAGTCCTTCCATGCGGCTCATTTTATCGAAGTCTTTGAGACCTTTTGGCATCCCTGTGCCATGGTGGAACTGATTATACCATCGCGGTCCGTGATCGGAAGAGGGCATTGGGAAAACTTAGTAGGTTCCCAACCATGGAAAACATAACCATTATAAAAGATCTCGAGCAGAGCTAGATTAGCGATACAGGAAAGTAAGGCTGCGTCCTGGAGGCCTACATCTCGTCACTCTCTTGCCGTTCATCCCCCCTAAACTTTGTGTGGAGAAAAGTCCGGCAGATCAGTGGAAGACTCCTTACGCCATCTATCTCAGGGTTTATGGTAAAAATGGCAATATCTAAACCTCCACAAAAAATAGCTGAAATGGCCTCATTACGAACCATCTCAGCTCCGTACACTATCCTTCTGGCTTTCAAACAACGGAAAGAAAAATGGAAAACTGTAAATTAGACTTCTCGAGTCGCGCGGAGGAAGATTACAATGCCTTTTTCGCTATGGACGAACTCTCCTGTGCCCTCGCTTTTGCGGGAGATTCTGCTCCAGGACCAGACCAGATACATAACCAAATGTTGAAACACCTTCCGGAAAATGCTCGTTCCTTTCTCCTGGGCATTTTCACAAGATTTGGGCTGAACACGCAATACCAAGACTTTGGCGTGAGGCCATTGTTCTCCCAATGCCTAAAGAAAGAAAGGACAGAACAACCCCCTCAAGTTACCGCTCAATCTAGCTCGCAAGCTGTGTGTGCAAGCTTTTAGAGCGAATGAAGTATTATCACATGGTCTGGCTCCTGGAACAAAGAACCTATTTACACCTCTCAGTAGCAGCTCAGGAAGCGCAGGTCAGCCATGGACCACCTAGTCACCTTGCTACGCAGATTTCCTCTTCTTTCGTGCTACGTCAGCACCTGGTAACGATTTTCTTTGATATAGAGAAAGCATATGACACCACCTGGAGGTACGGTATTCTTCGCACCTTGCATACTTGGGGCCTTAGGTGACGGCTCCCTTTGTTTCTAGTAGTTTTCTTTCATGAAGATCATTCCGCGTCCGCCAGCGACGTGTTATCCTCTAGTCACCCAGTTCGAAAACTGGTGTTCCCCAGGATCGATTTTTGTAGAGTCCACTCTGTTGCCATTACCTCAATGAGTATTGCATCAGTTATCCAGAACCTGTGAGGCATCGCTGTTCGTTGACGACTTTGCAATTTTTGCTCCTCAAGAGCCCATTTGCAGTTGAGAGGCGGCCACAGCAGTAACAAAGCAAGAGCTGCAGGAATGGAGCGATGAAACAGGATTCAAGTTCTCTACCTCAAAACCACTTGCATGCAGTTTGCAGATCCATACCTCAAAATCACTGACCTTTTCTTGGAGGACATAGCTTCCATTCGTTGAATCCAACCTTCCCTTGGGCTCATTCGACAAGAACCCTAACCTGTGGCTTATATCACGTAAACTGGGGCCATTTGTATCACCTATAGATCTCCCTCCACACAGTTTACTGGTTGCTCTTGGGGGCCTGGTCGTGTTGTCTCTTGCATTTGGTATAGAACTCCTCATCCGCTATCTTGGATTCGGATGCATTGTGTATGGTCAGCGTCTCTCAACCTTGGCCATTAAATACACCATACACAATGCCGGCATAGGATGAGTACAGGCGCATACCGCACAGGGTCAGATTGGGTGCCTTCTTGGCTGAGGCTGGAGGGCCATCTCTAGGCCGAGGCGGGATCTTCTGATTGCCTCCTATGGCGCGAAATTATCAAATGTTGATACTCCCCTCTCCATGTTCTCCATCAACCCGCCGGCCTCATATGCATAGACCATCGTTACCCCATCCTAGGAGTCCGTCTCCGTATGCTCTTACAGAAGCTTCATATAAAACTACCCAACCCTATGAGAACTCCCTTGAAACCTTGTTTCCCCTTGGAAACTACACTGGCCGATAATAAGACCGTCTAGCCTTCCTAAATCCCTAACTCCCCCCAGTACATTCTTATCAGATTTGGGGCGATAAAATCTACGTATCCTGGCCACTACTGCTCATTTACCACCAGTAAACTCTCCAGAGCAGCAAAGTCGGATGCTGCAGCCTACCTGCAGTAAGATCCACGCAAGGTTTTCGATTAGACTCTTCGTACAGCGTCTATACCGAAGAGAAGTAGCTCTTGTAGGCACTAAAATATGCTGAATCGATAGCATTAAAGAAAGTTTTGATCTGCAGTAATACTAAAAGCTCTCTGGAATCCATTTTTTCATTCTCGTCTTGTGATCCACTGACAATGACCATCTAACACAAAATCCAACATCTATTAGTCCACTTTTTCTGTTTAGTATTGTGTTGGGTCCCTGGACAGTACATGGGAATAAGGAAATGAGTGCACCAGGCGGCAAAGTGCCTCGAAAGAAAATTGGACATCTTCACAGTCCCACGGAGACACTAAGCTCTTTACAAAACGCTCTATCCGCAGTGAATGGCAGCAGTGGCATAACTCAGATTCCACCAGCTGCGAGGATAAGGATTCCATAAATTCTTATTTCTTCCCTCATCTCGTGATGCTCAGCGAGAGGAGATCATTTAACAACGCCTCCCAGTTCCGTCACTGTCATTTCTTCCACGGTTATTTCCTCCACGGGGACCCTCCCCCTGGCGAATACTGTAAAAAAAATCTTACCGTGGAGCATGTGGTTTTACATTGTGTTGAGATAAGAGAGTGCCGTCGAAGGCATGACCTTGCTAGCTCCTAGCGATTCTTAGAAATGACAGATCTTCTCTCAGTAGCTTTTGGCTTTGCGAGAGACTGCTTGTACAGCCTTATCTGAGATGATTAAATTGTGGCTTTTAGCGAGATTTTAAAAACCCTTTTCTGGCACCTTTTTATTAAAACGTCCTTTTTAGTTTTACTTTATTTTTCTATTTAGAAATATTTAAATTTTTGTTAGCTTGTACCTGTGGTGTTAAATAATTGACACGGGCGCAAATGACCTTTGCCGTTGAAGCGCTCTTAAACTCAATAAATCAATCAATCGTACGGAGAAAGGGACCTCTCCGCCTCGTGAAATGGCTAGGCTTCGATGCTCGCCACAATTCTTGGGTACACGAACGCAACATGAATGTATAAAAAATTTGTGTCTCCGTCGTTCTCACTGTCGAAACCAGGATATGACGTTGCAAGACACGGCTAGAAGGGAAATCAGGAAAACAGGATGTGACCTTTACTTTTACGCTATATTGCACACGTACTCATCCGATTTAAATCTGTCACTCCAGGACATTGTGTTGGTGTACATGTTCCATTGTGATATTCTGTTTGCTGCACTATCTAGTTTCATTAATACTTTTTGTCCTCGGTCTACACAGTCTCGCACTTTCAAGGTGCGACCGTCGACGTGGCTACTAACACCGACGAGACGCGAAAGTGGGACGAGGAACATCTTCCTTTGTCCGTTGACCCACCATCTTCCATCACCCCACCGTTGCCATCTACATCGAACACCATTTCGTCTTTTTCTCGTGGACCGCCATCGCCCCCACCATTGTCAGAGCGCCACTTTTGATAAAGAAGAAAACCGTTGAAGACGACAGCAATCGTTGACCTCCAAAGCTTTTGGAGGAACAATCAATTTATTTTGAAAACGATGTACCTGTGAAAACGATGTGTATGTGTATACCGAGCGACGCTCATAACATTGAACACTAAAATACGTACGTTCACATTTCAAGCGTCCTGTGAGATGGAAAATCTGAACGCAAAAGATAAACGCACAAAACACTGGACTGAAATTCATCACTATCGAACGCCGTGGCAATGCGGGAACATCGACACGAAACGACACGACACGATTGGCAGAGCCGTGGCGGAATCGGAAAAATGTTTGGTAAAGAAGGAGAAAAGTCAATGGTGACGTCCGTTTGTCTATTGTTATGTGGTTGACTTAGAATTATTCGACTGTTCACCAATCACCCGCAGTGAATAGATCTATCGTGAAGTCTATAAAGCGGACATGACGTGGCATATTGGGTTATCAACTGCTCGAGGGAAAAGCCACACTTCACGTTCTCGCTTTGATGCATTGGCTTGCCACGTAACGACCAGACTTGGTCGCCAACAGCGATACCAATCCCGTTCGAAATACGGTGGGCACGATGCGACTTCCTGTGTGACGCACTTCCTGTTTTCACAACGTGTCAAGTATAAGACGCATCTATCATAGTGCTTGAAGCAGTTACATGGAGCGAGGCAGCAAAAGCGACAAGGAAAACTTGAGACGTCACAAACAGCTCGAACTTATTATCAAATTAGCTAAAAGACACACTCCAAGACATCAACTAAGCCATCGATCAATACTTCACGCGCTCTCAGAACGCTCGACGACGAGACTGGATCGCCTGCCCATCCCTCTTCTCTCCCATTCCTCTGCCGCGAGAGAGAAGGGTGCCGTCTTCAGGCGACTCCCAGAGGACGTTCAAAAGCTCCCCTGCATTTTTCGAACTTCTGCCCTGCCTCAAACATTACAACATCGGACGCACGCACATCGACGGACCGCCGCTGGCTAAGCGGGACTGCACGGCTTGTCGGCGTGGGATGAATGGAAATGTAGAATTAACATTGCCAACATAATGGATTGGGTATACTATGATGATTGCCGGAAGTATCATTCAATTGGTCATGGTGACCGTTGCTTTCGTGTGCTTCCTGTTGTGAACTTTGTGTGTCATCCTATACACTTCATCGCATGAATTTCTTTTCCCCCTCCCATTTCCGTAGTGTGCAGACGTAATCTTCCATTCGATATAATTTTTCCCATCTTGCATAACGAGAACGGAAGATGGAGATTAGTATGAAGAAAATGTGAGATTGGCCATTGTAGGATATTTTTGTCAATTTTTCTTCGCACCTTGGCGAGATCGAATAAACATGCGACGACTTGCAGCGACAAACGGGAGTAGATCTTAACGTGCGTTTTATTAAAGATTTCGATCTGGGCGATCTCAGCGGCCAAGATATTCTGTTGATCGGGGTTGACGTTTCTCCACGTGGCTCGGAACATTCATCCACGTGACGGAGAGCGGTGTGTGATATCATGACTGGAAGTAGTGGGGGAGATTAGAAAAGTGTTGAGAGGGGGTGGTGGCTCCTGACATAAGAGACAATGACAGCAACAGATGCTACAGTTCGATGGTAACAACTCCTCAAGACATGAGTGACAACGAATATTCCACGGAAGAGGAGGAAGAGATGACCAGTCATGCGCGGGTAGACCAAGACGATAACGATGGAGGCGACGTTCTGGAAAACAGTCAAAATCGTCATGGCGGACAAGATGACGTTACCAAGATGTATGTGGACGCGCGCTTCAGGCAAGCGTTTCAAACGAACGAGGACGTGCGCTCCGATCTAGAGGCGTTGATTGGTAATCAGAGAAATGCTACGCCGGTGAAGGCAACGAACCCTTCAACGCCGATCTTTTTCGAATTTCCAACGTCGGTCACCCCACAGAGGCATGTGACGCTACAACCATTAACATACGTCGAGCGACGCCAGGCGGCATTCAAAACATCTTGAAAAATTCCAAAAAACTCCGTCTCAGTAATAGCCATCTCAGCATTAGCAGGGCGCGCATCGTGAACCTGGCGGCGCCCACCCACAAAGACGATGTGGTCACAAATCGCTACGTTGACGACATGCCTCAACACCAACGAGATGTCATCCATCGCAGTACCCTTCGGCGCACAGACACGGTGGAAACGGCGAAGACTTTCCACTTTCATGGAAAACGACTCGTCAACGTCGCCGACCCTGTGGAGGAAAATGACGCAATCAATCTGAAAACAGTACGACGCCTTCTCGACAATCTGCTATCTGATGGTTTTCGTTCTATGTGATTGTTCGTGCTGTATTTTACATTTAGAAAAAATAAATGTTTTGTTTTTCATTCAATTCTCATATTCTGATTTACCTACGCCACCGCCAGGCAGGGCCTTCCCCACTCTTCACCTCCCCTTGTCGCCACTATTTTTTTCAGAGGTTGGTAGGCAGGGCAGGGCGGGCAACAGATCAGCACACGCCACGTCACAAGGTCGACCGCCCTGCACGAGACCGCCAGCGTCGTCGATTCCCAACACCACCTCCCTAGAGTTAAAGCCTGCTCACTGTTTCGTGACGTCACCGTAGGTAGTCATGAAGCCCCGTCAGTCATTCCTCGCTTACCTTTTCCACACCAGAGCCGTTTTCACTTTGTATTAAAATTATCAATTCTAATCAAAAGTTCTATTAAGTACACTTTTTAATAAACATTAGTTTCCAATACAGTAAATTACAACCTATTTATTAAATTTTATAGAATACAACTGATGAATTTACTGGAAATATTCAATCTTCTGGCAATTTGTTTGATAATCTATTATTTTTCTTTTGACAAAACTTAACAAAAAATACAGCTTTTCCAGCGTAAATGTTTGACTAAATCATTTACTAGATTGGCAATCTTTACAAGCATCATAGACTAATTCCTCTCCACAGATATTTTTAAGATAATGGGACAGCAAACATTTCTTTCATTAGGTGAGCTTTTGAAGCATTCCTTATTACGAGGTCATCAGGCAGTTACCCATTCTCATCTTACATTTTCTTCCAATTCATTTCCATGAGAACTAAATTTTCTTTCTTTTTAATACAATAGTATTATAATAATGCATGATTAAAAACTTTGTTCTGAGCACATGGTTTTATTAAACATATTTCTTTACAATACAATACATTCACAAACTTAATTATTTATTATAATACCACAACACCTATTTATTTACAATAATACACATATATTTGTACATTACTGAATTTAATGGAATGTATGTAGTTTTCTCTATAATTTCCATTTCAGTCTTTTTCTCTAACTTTTCATATGGGCCTTCCATCTGGAACACTCCTTGGTAAGAGAGCTGGACAGTTACAAGGGAACACAGATGGTACAGCATCACTTCTTAACTTCAGGTATATTCGAGTCCTGATGACAGTTTCTCTCCTTTTCCAGTATCACCTTCTCTCCCAAAAATGTCATTTTATTGGTGAAATGCAGGTGGCATACCTAAGAAAGAAGAAAAAGTAATATATTATAATATGTATAATATATTATTATCATGATTATTATTAAGGCCATGAGGAGTCAACTAAACTTCTTACAATGGTTGGTCTATAATATCAAATATGTACATGATTTAGTTCCACTCAAACCAATTTTACCAAAGACAAAGAAAATTAATTTGAAATTAATTCCATGCACCACTCAGACTTTTTCTTTCGTATTTCCTAAGGTAATTCCTTTGACATAAATTATTGTTTGTTTTAGTAGCTTATTCATACAAGTTAAGAAATCTCTAAGATTGTTTGTGAGGTTATGAATTTTTACATTACTTACAATTAGATGCTATAACTTAAGTGCTACTATTCTAAGATGATTTATTTTAGATAGTTTAAGTTTTTACTATATATTCATAACATTATACAGAAAATAGTTTGCAAGTTCAGCATCATATTACGAGGAGAAGAATTGCAAGATCTAATTGCAACAACTTGTTTAGTGATAGAACATTGGAATATTATAAATAATGTCAAGGCCACTTGGCAGCTTACACCACAATTTATGCACTTTAGACAATTAATAAATACTACTAATAAATGTAGGTTCATGTGCTATAGACCACAGCCTTACCTTCGAGAGTTTGGAGGAACCGAAATAATCTCTAGAATAGCAGTCGTCCATTTCTTCCGCAAGCGGGATCTATTGGAAAACCAAGAAACGTACTCTTGAGGAAGCTATTACTTGGTTTCCTCGACACCTCGGAACTAAACATCTAAACGGCATATCAAGCTGGCAGTATAATACAAGTATGATTGCACTAGACACTGACAGCAAGCAGATTCAACTGAAACGCTTGTGTACACTGCACTTGGGCCACCCATGCCTCACGGCTACCTACGCCGCCATCTTAGTGATGCTCACGTACTAGTAGGCAGGCTTTGCATAACTCCCTAGGAGGTGGTGGTTGCAGCAGGGCAGAGACCAGGTACCTACTAATACTTGGGCCTCTACTTCGTCACCCAGCTGTGTCTGTGACATGGGCTCTGGAACCCACACTGCTTGCATGCCGCTTAGCGTTCTGTCAGCCATATTGTTGTAGCCTTGTAGCTGAGCAAAGCGGTGTCTGGCAGGTATTATTTAGCAGTGTGTTGAGTAGTTTTTAGATTCATAGTTGCTCAACTACCATGGTGACTCATATGAAGATGGGTTTTAAGGTGTTGTGTTCCAAATTGTGGGGAATTATCAAATTGCCCCCCCGGGTGTCTGTATTTTCTTCCACAGAAATGTTTGCGGAAGAGAGTAGTTAATAAAGCTATTCACAGGAAGAATTTCAGCCAACGCAATCCTCTAAGGTAAGATTTAACTTATTCTTTATACATACCAATTCTATCGATTAAGAAATACAATACGTTAATAATAGAGAAATGGTTTCAGTGATTAAATTGTATGATCTTTATTAACGTGATGTGAGGTTATGTACCTCATCAGTTATGAAGAAAAATGTATTACTAACATTGTTTATACATAATTCTTTATCAGGTACTGACATTATAATCAACTGTAATTAATATTTCACTTGGGTGTATGAAGCCCATTTTTCATCCCGACGACATCTTAAGAGTTTGTTAGATGCTATGATGAAAATGGGAAGAGACTCAGACTTCTCTAGGAAGAATAAAATTGAAGGACAGTTGTCTCAATCAATACTTCTAATTACCCAAAGTACTTGTCATCTTACTCATTGCGAGGAAAGTGGTGAGAAGAAAAACGTAGAAAGAATTGAAATAGGGACTTGCTTTACATTTGGCAGAAAGCCTAACCAGTGTAAAGTAGATTCCAGAAAAATTTTGTTTTGATAATTTCTCCAGATTCCTGAGATTGTGAGAATGTGAACATTCCACAAGGAGTGGAATCTTGTACAGATGAGGGCTGTGCATCATTGGTTTGGATGAAGTCTACCACCTGGCATTCTGCTGTCAGCTTAAAATGCAGAGTGATCTGCAGTTCAGTGTTTTTGTGAAAAATGTGTTGAAGTCAAAACTTGGGGAAAATTTTAGATTTTCTCTCAAACTCAAGAACATTAATACAGTTATTGACATTTTAAAGTATCTTGGGAGAAATATCCATGGGCAGACTACAAATGATGACTTATTGAATACAATATATGATTTATATGATAATCTTGTTGGCGGGTCATAGGGAGGATTTTCAAGAGAAAGTGAAATTTTTAGGAGAACAATTGGAAGTTGCTGGTTTCTTTGAAATATCGCAATGAGTATTCTCAGAATTTTTCAGTGTTCTACAGTATATTTTTAATTTCCACACTTTACAAATTTTAAGAGTACTGGGTATTTACTGTTCACATCCACAGACAATTAATAAAATTTGTATGGCATATTCTACAGATCCACTTATAGAGCACAATAGAATTAAATTTTTAATCCATATTAAACAAAGTTTGGTGTGGAAGGATGATCTCATTGTTTCTTTAATGGTTAACAGAAATCCATATAAAGCCATATCTTGATTATTCAGGTGGTTCTATAGTTTGGGAGTTGGTTCTAACATTGAAAATTTACATAGCTCATGTATTCATGAGTCCAAAGTTTGAAGTCTCCTTTCCAAGAGTGGTTCATATTTCTCCAGTGCATAAAATGGAATGTAGAAATTATTTAAATTTATAAAGAAATTGTTGTCGGATTATATAAATAAGTTCACTGTTGTATGTATTTATTAGTGATAACAATCCTATTAACAGAAAGCAATTACATGCTTTAGCTCTCCCCAAAGGCGCTAGGCATTGTATACCACCCCTTGTGGTAATTCTTGTCCATTGTTTTTGCATTTGATTCGGTGCACATCATAAAGTGTATTCGAATAACTGGATTAATCAAAATGCTCTCAAAACCAATTTTTAATTCCTTCCCCATTTGGCTTGGAAACAATCGCTGTTGTACTCTCTACAGCTACTTTCTCTTGTATAAAAGAGTATATGAATTAAAGTCAAATTATAGATTTAATTCAATATGCTCATAATTAAATCTCAAAGTTTATCTCGCAGTAGTTTTGAAGAGACAAAATGTACATTATGTGTTGAATATTTTTAATGACCATGTATTTAGTTTACTAGCGATTAAATTAAACATAGGCTTATAGAAATTTAGGGTACAGCAGATTTTTGAAACTAGTTCAAATTAAGTGGAATATTGAATGTAAAGGTCCGTTCCTGGATGAGCACTTCAGAAATTCACTACAGAAACCACTAGCCTTGAATCAAGAAAGAGCATTCCAATATTTGGAAAAGTTCTTGGTTGGTTACATAGTGGGATGGAGTTGTGTAGGTCTCAGAGCGGCAAGGGGGCCATTCTTCTCCCATACAACCCATGCGTTGATGGAGCTGACAAGTATTGTGTTTCAGGGAATTAAATTTCAATACATTTTGCCAGGTAAAATACAAACAGATTCATTAGAAGCTCGTTTTTGGTAAATACCACACTATGGCAGGATCCAGTACTTGGTTTCAATCAGATGATTTTTGAAGTCAGGTCCTAAAATAAAAAATTCAAAATCTTTTGCCCCCATATTTCAAGTCTCATACATATGGAAGTAGTAATACCACTATCTGCAGAAACTAGAAACAATGATACAGAAGTCATGGTTGAGCTGTTCTTTAATTTAAATCTTCAAAGTACACTAGAAGACTTTACAGAAAAACATCAAACTACTTGCCAGTTATATCACATACTTAGGGGATATTGTGCCAGATCTGTGATGAAGAAAATCAAATGTAGTTTGTCAGAGTCATGTTAGATCTAGATTCTTGAAGTGGAAATAATTTAATTAGTTGTAAAAAATATAGATAGAGTTGGATTCATTACCCTCCTCAGCCTGATATTGTAAATGTAATTATTTTAAACTACATTACGGTTCAGGGTGGTATCATGAAATGAAATAGCACATTTTGCAAACTCAACATCAAAATGTTGTTATTCACTTCACTGAAAAAGCTGTTAGACAGCTGTTTTCAGTAAATTAAGTTGTAATATTCATTCTATACGTGATATCTTTGACATATAGTCAAAGTGTCTGAAGCTTACTACTCAATAATTACATTAAAATAAAAAATGACGATTTAATAAAATGTGGCAGAGAAGAAAATTGTCAGCTGTGAAAAAGTAATTGTTAAATTCAATGAAATATTTTACATTGGTTATTTTATTTAATCCAGAATTTGATTAATTATTATTTTTAAATTGTCCAGTAATTTTTTCTTTTCTGTTTCATTGTACCATTGTATTCATTGCTGAGATGTTTATCAAACTGTGTACAATGGGTGTTGTGTAAATTCTTGTTTATTTATAATGAATTGTATGACGACTGATTCTATGTATTTATAATTGAGTTCTATGTTTCAAAGTTAAAGTGTTTCCCTAACGTTTATATTTAATTTCTGACATGCATATCAATAATTTGTTCTCTGCAATTTTTTCTTTCACTGAATATTTATAAATATTTGTATTATGTTTATTTTTCTAACAGACTTTGAATTTTAAACTATACATTTCTTTTTTGTCATTTTGCTTTTGGTAGTTAAAAATATTCTGATTGTAATCTCTTTGTTTATTTAAAACTAATAATTTATTTGGCATCCCTTACCTTTCCTTACCTGTTGCTTGCTTTCATTAAATTACATTATTTAGACTTAATCTATAAATATAAGCTTCATCAGAACTAACTTATATTTCATCTTCAGGTGTGTATTCAGTAGAAATTTTGGAAATGTTTAGATTGCTATTCATTTTCTAATAGATTCTTTCAATAATAAAAGAAAATTCTAAGATATAGATTTGTGTAACAAGTTTTTAATAACCCGCCCATTAGATCGTAATATTTCGCCTTGAAGGTCTCTATAAATTGTAAAAACAGGCAGCATTGGTATCTCTTTAACGTAGCTCTAAAGGGTGTGTTTCCTCCAATTCACACTGCTTTATATTCAGATGCTTCTCTCCAGCGGCGCGTCTTTCCGGTGCAGAGGCTGTGATCTACATCTGCTGACGTCACGGACCGTTTGAGGCTTGCAAGTATTAGTGGGTACTGGGAACAGACGTTGAACGGCTGACGTGACGTCGCAAGGTCGTGCCGCTATCACGGCGGCCTTACAGACAACCGCCAGCGACGTGGCTGGCGGATCACTCCAACATCTGCTGACCATCCGGTGGCGCCAATTGTTGATACGGTGCTGTGATGCAGGCGGCCATTCTGTAGCCTGCCGTTTGTGTTATAAATGTTGATTGTCAAATTTTATTTCATTGTGTATTGGTGGAATCATTGACTGTTTGCTCCTTCGCCTTGATTTATTTCTTGATGTCATGGGTGGAAAACAAATTAAACAAAATTTCTAGTATGCCTGGCTGTGAGTCGGTTATTTGATTGTAACAATAATGGAAGGGCTGCGGTGTTTAGTGGCACGTGCACGTTTCAGTGCAGAATATGTGATAAGACGAAGCATGATAACAAATAGCTGTAATTCAGTTTTGTGACGTGGCGCGTCAAAACGTGTCTTCATTATTTCTGGTATTATGCTGTTGGTGCGATCAAATTTAGCTGCTTAATAAGAGCAGCAAATCTTTCTATGTTCATTTATTTAATTCTATCAAAAAATCCTGTTGCCCAGGAAGGACAATTGTTTACCACAATGAACTGGGCGGGCTAACGCAAAGGCCCTGCGCTTACACCTCGTGGCGGCTAGCACTTGTTTAGAAATAGGTGCGCAGTCCAGTTCTGTGCTCGGAACGCCCTTTAAATTCTGATCCTAAACTTAAGACATAAAGCGTTTAGCTTACCGACAGTTTATTGTAACTTGTTGTGATTTAGTTACAATAAAGTTCCCCATAATTGATCAAATTCCTTGAACAGGCTTTATCGTCTTCTCTTCACCACTGTGAAATTAAACCTTTCAATGTTACGCTACAACAATGACAGGCAAAAGGTGCCTCTTTAGTAAATAAAAATATTATACAATCGTTAAAAAGTTATTTTAACTCCACGCATGGCCCAATTTACGCCAAATCAAATTGTGCATTACTGCAATACTCTAACATAATACTCTCCACTTCCTTTGAGAAGTTGACGCAAGCAAACAATTGTTGAGAATATCTGAACGTCGGACCCTATGCATTGTTTACTCAACGCTTTTCTGCCAGAACATGATTGTGATTCTTACCATTGAGTACAGCCTTAAATTGTTTCAAACCATGCACCCCCTTTGTAGCATGTATTCAGACCACCAGGTCCACTGTGACAATGTGCGATGTTGGCCCAGACAGCAGCTGCCTCTGCCGTTCACAGGGTATGGGGGCTCTGCTGAAAGTTACCTTTGAGTACGGACCCCAAACGTCCCATCAGCTCCCCACTGCGGAGCAAGGTTGCTGCAACATTAAACCAGTGTTCTCTAGGGCTGGGAACCTCTTTAATGCGGGCATGGTTTTTAACTTTTTTCTAGCTTTTTACAACAATAGAGCAAAATTCGCTGATATTTCAACAACTCCAGAAGCTTGCTTTGGCATACATAATCTACTGTAAGCGAGGTGCCCTGTTGGACTAATAAACAATACAACATACGCAATCACCCATTCCTGGGAATCCTGTATATGCATTTTAGCATTGTGAGGCACTGAGCTACCATTTCAAGCCCACTTCGAATTATTGTGGCAGAACATCATTCAGAGCATCTCTTAAAACATATGGTCTCCGGCACTACAGCGAACTCACTCAACCAATTTTGAATTACTAATTGGATTAGGCAAAATCCCGTAAGAATAGCATGACACTTGCCATTACAGAGTGGCGGGGTGACAGTGAAGCGAATTAGAACGGGTCGTGCAGGCCTGCCAGTGCCTGCACCAAGTATGGCTGCATCACTTTTACATTGCAGCAATTCAAGCGTGATTAGGCATTTTACCATAGCCTTGTAGTAGAATAGAAGCGCTACTATAATAAAGTACTCATTATGTTAGGAATATGATTAAACAAAAATCTCTCTCTCTCTCTCTCTCTCTCTCTCTCTCTCTATATATATATATATATATATATATATATATATATATACTCATATATATATATATATATAGAGAGAGAAAGAAAAGAGAGAGTTTATATAAAGTATTTACTGTTCTTTTGCTCTGACCTTTCTTTCTAACTTGAGCTTACGGCGGATTACTAAATATGTTTGTATTGCAATCATTCTGCCAACTAATCCTCCACGCTCCGCACTCAATTGCTTCACTTTCCTAGAATTCGTAGAGAACTTGCGTTCGCCTACGCCACCAGACTCATAGAGACTAGTGCTTTGCCGTGTCATGAATTAACCATGAGAAGACCCCAGCTTTTCGCCACCGCTGTATAATGCAACAACGTCATAAAAAAAGCCTACATGCCGCCTCATGAAGCCACGCACTGCTTCACAGCTTGCCACCGACGGGATCGCGCCTTTTCTCTTACGTGCTGCACTTCGAGTGTTATTAATCACTCCGTCACCGTCAGAATAATATGAATATATATTCAATGGGAAAATTTGGTGACACCAGATTTCACTTAACGGATATTACACTTTAGAAAGTAGCTGGTCACTTTTAAAAAATGAAACAAGACAAAAAAATACAGAAAAATATAGGCGTCCCCTCGACTGCTGAACACTTTCATCATCTACAGTTTGATTTGATCCCACTCCTTCCACAGGTTTTCCACTGGTATTTACTCTTTGGCTCTGTTTCACGTGCAGCCTTTCAGTGAATTTGATATGTTTCAAAGGAAACCCTTTGGTACTAGCGCGACTGCACTCACTATAACACTAACCAATACGTAGCATTCACGTTACAGAAATCAGACCCTTTTACATGTCACAAAGCAATTACTTTTGGCATTTAACAAATTAGTCTTTCCAGATAATATTAACTGCAACATAGAAAATCTGATCATTTATATAATTTATTTCAGGTATGGCCTCATAAATGAATCTAATGACACGTGCAGTAAATGACCTGAAACTGCCACTCACAGTTTCAAACACTTCTCTCCCCACTATTCTAGACGTTTACCGCTTTTTAACACAGATTGTCATTGTATTTACCATATCCTTCTATCCTATCCACTATCCTATTTCTGCCGCTCGCGCAATTGCTGCTTCGTCTTCGCGTGCTTATTATTGTGCCACACGACAAGCAGTTTCCTTCAGTCCAGACACCCACTTAAGCCTCCAATTTCCACCTTACCTCGCCCCGGGCCACAGACCATACCATGATTGAAGTCCTTCTCACCTACACTTCCCCGCTCTTCTAGGTTCGCCCTTCTTCTACCGCCTCGGCCACGTTCGTTCCACGCGCCCCAGCCTCAGGTATTAATGTTGCACGAGTTATGCTCAAATGCTCCAGCTGACCTACCACACGCTTTGAAATGTGCCCGGTCTCAGCGTGGAATGTGAGATGCTGGATTTAATTAATGTCACTTCTGATTTTAGCTTTGAAGTTGCTGACATCAACTATTATTCGCTTGCTCTCCAATTATTAGTAGATGCGGCCAGATCGAATTCATGAATCAGATTAATGTGATTGTGCACTCAATTTCTGGTACTTACTTTCTAAGCCTTTCAATAACTTTTAACTACAAATTAAATTAAACTCTGTGCTATCAATTTGTGCTCATGCCGTCACTGCAGTCAAGAGAGTTTCTTCAGTCGCCGTCGCTGTTGCCGTAAAGGGCTCCTCGAAGCGCCACGATACTTATGGCATTCGCGCCTAGGGAAATTTGGAGGTTATAATCTCCTCCATTTCTGGCGACCTCGGAAGAAACGTACCACCCTCTAGTTCGGGCGTGTAGTTCGAAAAGCTGTAGACAGATGGCGCGTTTCCCACACCACTGCATCCAGCTCCACCATATCCTACAGTGCCTCTCTGTTCCATGGGCTTCTTTACACATAGCTGATGGAGTGTTTATGGGGTTGTCTAACCGTGACGTTACTAATATCTCTCTCTCTCTCTCTCTCTCTCTACTCTCTATATATATATATATATATATATATATATATATATATATATATATATATATCGATCAACTTCAGTTGGTGATGGCAGAGCATGAGATAGGCTCTACTGTGGCTCAGAGCTAGGGCCTTCGCGTGAACAAAGGAATTGTTGGTATATATTGTTGTTTCTAGATTGAGTTAGATTAAAAATTCTCGTATTATTTTAACAAAACGTTTGTTTGTTTCTTAACACAATCCTGAAAACACTTGAGTTAATTTATTTACTTTTCTTCCAATTCATTTACCTTCTCCTTCAGTTATTTTTACTTCCTCTTGATTATTCTTTATTCTCTTCTCTTTACACTCCTTTGATCTAGCACTGGCCACAGTTCCATACTTCAAATCATTGATGCATGAATGAAGATTCCGTCACCAAACCACAGTACGATGCACGGCCACGGTTTCCTTCACTCAGGCACAATCGCACACGGCTATTCACCGCGATACACACTTTACAGTTCCAGCTTCCTGGACTCTGGAGCTGACTCGTGCCGGCCGTCGCGTATTTATATCATCAGGCGGTCAGAACCTTCGGACACCGCGACCGCTCAGGTGATAATCCGCCGGCAGGTGTTACGCCACACGCTCCCCAGGCAGCTCGTGGTCGCGGCAGATGACGTAACCCGCAGGCGGCACCTCGGGGTGCGGCGACGGCGGGATGCCGCAATATTCGTTACAATATTTTAATATCTTCTGTCGCTGAAATCTGACCAAGGGCAGAGATATAAATATTAGACTAAAAAGAACATTATTTATCTAACTCTAAGTGGCTGGATATTGATCTATGATTCCTGAAGGTTGCTGGTTTGGTGCTTTGCTTTGAAGTCAGCATAAAGATGTTAACAAGTACATAATAAATAAAAACTTTTAATTATATTGCTTTCTTTGCTTATGTTTTACCAAGTTGTTCTTATATAAATACATAAAATGGAAAAAGCCATGAGACTTCTTTATTCAAACTCTCTCATGTGTAAGTTACTCGCTGGCCATGAGTTGAGCATATTACCCAACAAATTAACAATTGTTTGCTTAAATAACATCACAATATTATAGCTTTTGGTATAACAATACAACAAGCCTGAAACCTAAAGTAAGTCACCATCTTTTCGCTTGTTTGATAGAAGCGACGACTTCTCGGATATGAACACAGTTTTCCATCGTTTAATGGGTCATGTACGAAACACTGACAGTCTTCTAATGGAATATGACCAGCTTTTCGCGTGTCTCAGTCAGCGCATAGATGTCATGCGCAGGCGACCTACTTGAAAAAGTGCTGCGATATCTAGCGGCGACCGGGAAAGACGCGAAAGTTCCATAGTCCATCGTGAAGAGAGGCCGCCGACTAATCCACCTTATTTATTTATTTATTTATTTACGTAAAAAACAATTTACAAAACTACGTATGACGTGCTATAGGAAAAGTGGTGTGTGCACATTTTCAAAATTCTGTGAGTCCTACCTCAGTATATACTACTTAATTTGAATTTTTGAAGGAAAAAAACATAAAAACTCCCATATGGAAATCTATTTCAAGGATAAAACAAGCAATAAATTTTGAATTTAGAAAGGGAGAAAAAACAAAAAACTCCATGTAAAATCTATTTTAAAGCATAAAATAAGAAATAAAATTTTGAATTTAACAGATTACTTGAGTCTTAAGGAAGAAACCCGGATGGTGTATCAGATTTGATTGGAATAGTAAATGAATTTCGGAATAAGCTGATAGTTTCAAACATGCTTTGAAAAACAAAAAGCAGGACACACTTTCCTAACTGTCTGTAACTATGAAGATTCAAAGATAATGTCGTAGGAATTCAAAGATGTTCATTCACCAGTTTGGAGTCCACATGTGTGAAATTTTAATGCAGCCTTATTAAGGGAATTTTTGTTTACAGCTGCAGTTCAAAAAAATTCAACAATTTATAATGAATTCAATAGAAGATTTAAGGAAATTGAGAGGTCAAAGCAGTGTACTGCTTTTGGCAAGGGGAACAAGGAGAAGATGAACAGACAGGCTGCCAAGCAGCTGGTCCCACCTGGACAGGTCTGGCCCAAGAAGAAGAACAACATGAGGCAACTGGGACTATGAACAGCAAAAAGATGATCCACAGTGCTATTAATCGACTAGCAAACGGGCTATTAACGTATTTAATAAAGGGAGGAGACGAATTTGTTACAGAGTACTTCAGATCTATCTTCCCTCTGAGTATCCGATTCAAAATTTTTCTAGACTACCCATCTCTTGGCATTTGTAATCTGTTTTGGCAATTGTGACACTCGTTTCAATCAAACAATTTGAATTATCACTGAAATTTTTGTAAAAGAAGACGTTGTTTAGATTGCATACGATATCTATATATATTGTACATTGTAGATTACTGTATATTCTGTGCTGTATATTACTGTACTTTTTATTCTCTCAACCTACCTGAATTATTAAACACTTTCAAACTCACAATGATTTCTTACCACTTTGTGTATAACACGGACAAAGAGCAATGCATGAACATTGACATTCTTTACCACTTCAGTTAAGCTTTCTTTCAAATGTTCACTGGGACATTTACATAACCTGTAGTTCAAATTTATTTTAAACATTTACTTCCCATAATTGCCAAAATGAATTATTGTAGTATAACCCGTGCGGGGTTTTAGGTCTAACCCTTGAGGCCTTTGCAAGTTGGACATCCTCCTTCGATCAACCCTCCTGGGGCGTTGCACGATGGAGTCAAAAAGGCACAGGCGCTGGGTGTGGGCCAGGGAGCCATGCGATCGCATCCGACTTTGTTATTTATTTATTTTACGTCAGAAAAAACAGTTAAAACTGCATTGCCCGACGTACTATGGGAAAAAAGTGGGTGTGTGCACATTTTCAAAATTCTGTAGTCCTACACTTACTCATATGCTACTTAAATTTTGAATTTTTGAAAGGAGAAAAAAAAACAAAAACTCCCATGCAATAAAATCTATGTTCAAGGATAAACAAGCAATATTTGAATTTGAAATTTTTGAAAGGAGAAAAAAACAAAAAGCTCCCATGTAATAAAATCTGTACCAAAGATCATCATAATAAATTTCAATTTTAGAAAGGGAGAAAAAACAAAAAAACTCCCATGTAATAAGTGTCAAGATAAATAAGCATAAGCAATAAATTTTGGTTCTTATTACTTCCTGCCGCGATAAATACAAACGATAATTTGAATCATTGTATTTCCCACTGAATACTAGAAGATGCACAGAAAAATGAAGTTACATTTATGTCCAGAAGTGTAAACAGGCCATCTCAGCATTTGCTCAATGGATCAGGAAACTGACGAAAAACCTGATCGAGATGGGGTCATTGACCCGGAAGCTGTAGTACAATAGTTGTTGGCAGGTTGTTTATACTCATTTATACAGTCCAAATGGTAAATAATGCATTATGTATCATTGTTAAAATTAATGTTACTTTCTTTGTTATGCTCAGTATAGTTCTAATTGTATAGAAACAGTTATGCAGCAGAAACGATTTCAATTTGGGATTTAAACTTTTCTACGAATTTAATCGTTTAATGTCATCTGGCAACGTTAAAAATAATGTACATGTATTGTATGTGAATTTTTTGTAATGAGCTGTTGATACTGTCACCTGATGAATATGATTTCTACGTCGAGTGTTATAGTAATAGACTTCGGCATTTTCTGAAAATATATTCCCGCCCTTGAGCAAGTCATTTTTTACAAAAACCACTGATTCTAAATAAAAAGACACGGTAATGGTAGAATTTGGGGATACGAAGAGAGGCTTATATGAATCACGTGGGTGGGATTTGGTTATTATTCGTACAATTCGTTTTTGTAATCTAAAAGTCTGGGAGCTATAAGATGTATTTCCCCAGAATATTATGCCATATCTCAGGCGGGCAATGAACATTCGCGAAGTATACACAACGAGCAGTATGAAGGCTGACTGAATTTGCAAGAATTCTGAACGCGTAGCATAAAGAACTATATTGTGTGTTCAATTCATTTAAATGGACGTTCCATTTAAGGTTTGACTGAATTGAGAGACCTAAAAATTTTGTTGCCTTAACATCAGTCATCGGTACACTGTTCATTTTCAATGGGAGCAAGGAATTGTTATTTTGAAATGGAAAACTGCATTAAACCGTTTTTTCGTTTACTATTAATTTGTTATTTCGAACCAATTAAAACACTGATATTGTACTATTTAATGCTCTTTATTGCAAAGGATGTTCGTATCATCTGGTAAAGAGAACCGTTCTTTCCGTTTCTGAATCGTCGAGGGCATATCATTTACGCAAAGCGTAGGAACAGAATAGGGCCTAAAATCGATCCTGAGGAACCTACATGCAATACAAAAGAGTCGAAAAGGTGCATGGCTGTTCCATCATTCCAGTAAGGTATTTCAACTCTCTGAGATCGTTGTTTAAGGTACGAACATAACCAATCTAGAGCAATACCACGAATTCCATATGAAGGTAATTTGGAAAGTAAAATGTCATGATCAATGACGTCAAAAGCTTTTGAAAGATCTAAAAATAATCCAATAGGTGCCTCGTTTTGATCTAATGATGAGGCGACATCTTTAAGAAAAGAAAATATAGCTGTTTCCGTTGATTTTGATTTTCTAAATCCATGTTGGCAATCTGAAAGTGCGTCGTGTTTAGTGAGAAAGGTTTCCATTCGTACGTAAAAAGTCTCTAATATTTTTGAAAAAACTGATAGAAGAGAAATGGGCCGATAATTTTGAATTTCATTTTTGTTGCCTTTTTTGAAGAGCGGCTTAATTTTAGCTGTTTTGAAAATATCTGGAAATGTTCCAGTGCATAAAGATGCATTAAATATGTGAGTTAACGGGTGTATAATGGCATGCACAAGTCTTTAACAAAGAACTGGAATTCATTCAAACTCGACGAATATTTATTTTTAGTTTATCGATTATTTTAAGAATTTCATAGGAAGTTAAGTTTTGAAACGAACATTGTGTCTAATATTTTGAGCAGAACTGTCTGTTTTGAATTTTGTGCCTGGGTGGCACCCTTAGTGAGATCGGCAGTAATTCTCGAAAAGTATTGGTTAAAGAGATGGCCACTGTTGCTGGATTTGTTCACATTTATATCGTTATATTTTTAAAACAACATTCTCTACGGGTTTCTAGTTGAGTTGGTAGTATTATTTATTATATTCCATTGCTTTAGTTTTATTACTTGAGTTCAAAATATCCTGATCACTTTTCATGATTTTAGCCTGTCTTATGACTTTTCGTAACAATGTTTTGTATTTTTAAAGTAGATATGAAATCTTGAGATACGTCATGACGTTTAGAAATAAAATAGAGAGTACGTTTATTTTTACACGATGTTCTAATTCCTTTGTGATCCAAGTATTACTTTTCGTGAAATGTTTAATTTTCTTTTTAATAGGAAAGCATGCGTTAAAGAGAAATGAAGCTTTGAGAAAAATAAATTACATTTTTCTATTCGTGTCAATAGCGTTATAAACTGCCTCCCATGATCTTTTCAGTGCAAGTAGTCCGTAAATAACTTTATGTTAACTGTAGTAAATGCTCTGTACATGCGTGTTTTATTTATTGAGTGAGAATTCCTGTTATTAGTAATTGTAAGAATTTGTGCATCGTGGTCACTGTAATCTAGATTATTCGTTATTATTTCATATCTAGTTGTGGTTTTGTTAATTATAATTTGATCTATTGCTGTTTGTGATTTAAAAGTATTCCGTGTAGGTACGTTCACTGTAATATCTAAATTAAAAGAATGAATTAAATTGAGAAACTGCTCTTTTCGTGGATTCACCAGAAAATCAATATTGAAATCTCCACATACAAATAAATGGATTTAAAAGAGAGATTACTAATTTTGTTCAGAGTTATCTTAGATTTTCTACGAAATTGAAATAACTAAAGCTTGCTTTTGTTGAGGTCTGTAGATGCAAAGTAAGATAATTTTGAGCGTAGTAAGATGTACAACTGTTATTTCAAAAACCTTTTGAACTGCATATAAATTGAACTCTGACAAGAAGGTAGAATCATTATTATTTCTTACATAAATACACGAACCTCCGTAAGGTGTGGCCTTTTATTTGATTCCCCTTGCTCTACAATATGATCCTGCAAGGTAAAACTAGAATTTGGAGGTGTTTAGATCATTATGAGATAACCAATGTTCTGTAAAGCAAAGAACATCTATTTGACTGAGATCACACTTAATGCTGCCTCGATAAATCTAATTTTATTTGAAAGAGATTGTACATTATGATGCATTATTTGAATCTTTTGCATGTAAATTTGAAGAATGGATGCCTGCTGCATCTGACTGTAGTTAAGTATTTATTTATCTCATTTTTACCTCGAGTGCGTGGTCGAAGGAAGTATCGTCCCAGCAGTGTTAGGAAGGAGGGAGGGGTTATAGATGTAGGGGAATGGAATAATGGAGAGGTAGTACAAGGATTAGGTTCAGGGATATGTAATTGGTCCACAGGGGTTCCGGAGGATGGAAGAGGAACTAGGAGATGTAGGTGGGGATGAATCTTGATAGGATACTGAGGTGAAATGATGTATTTTGCAAGCTCGCTACCGAGTGTATGTTTTCCGACAAGGTTCGGATGAAGACCATGTCGGGTAAAGTGTTTTTCTTAGAAAAAATTTAGCACAAATAATTTAACACGTGTGCTTCTCAGATACAGATTCTCTTGGTTGTTTGCGTGTCTAATTTCTTTGCACAGTGTTGGTTTGTTGTACCAGAAGGGCAGAGTCGAGGCTATTATGTTTGTATTTTGGGCGGCACGTTGTAGTTTGTCAACATGTTGCTCACTAAAATAAGTGATCACCCAAATTGATGTCATTCTGTCCTCCTATGATGATGAATGTATCCAGTTTGGTGAGAATTTTTGGGTGGATGTCCAACTCACTGGTCATGTCGGCAAACCTCCCGTTAGGTTTAAACACACCTGTGACAGAGAAATTGGATGGGAGTTTCCCACTGAGCAGGAGGAAGATTTGTCGCCCATGGCTATCTGCTAAAATTAGTACCTTTTGGTGGGCTCAGTAGGAATGTCCTTGTTTACTGTGGGCCAGGTTGGTGCAACTCTACGTGTCTTTGTTTCTTTGCGCTTGCTAGCCGGTTTTGCGTCGGTTTGTGGGTGTGACGTGTCGATGATGGGAGGGGGTAGTGAGTGATTGGGAAGGTATGAAATCATTGTCATAATCTAAATACAGCAAATCTGTTTTGAGTCATGATTGGCTGTGATGTTTGTGTTTTTGCTTTCGCGGATGGACGGTTGAAAGTTTCTGCGGTGTTGCCTATTGTTGTCCAAACAGTCTGAGTTTTGAACGACCTCTTCTGAGCCTTCGGATATGTTCATATCTAAATTATTGTTTACGTGTGTGAAGGCTTCAGAAGGTCATTTTGAGAGTGTACAGAGTAGAAAGTGTATAGCGAAGGTAGCCATGTCACGAATGCGCATCAAATGCGTGGCAAATATGAGATTAAATAAATAGATGAGAAATCAGATTATGTGTCAAAAATGTTTCCTAAATTATCTTTTTAATTTACGTGTATTAAATTATTTAAGTTACGTATTTATTTAAAAAATAAGAGAAATGTGATTCTAATTAGTATTTAAATGTTATTGGTTAATTGGTGAGTAGAGTTGAGTGTGTTTCCGTTAATAGATCTAAGCTGCAAACTAATAATTACAATTAGATTACTATACTTTACCTCTTTAAAGGCCACATCCAATTTGCTGATTTAGATGATTCCTTGTGAGGTGCCCAGTGGGTTTCCTCTCCCTAAATAATAACTGTAAAGTAATAATAGTTTAGTGTTTTAGAATAGATCATAAGCATCAAAAACATGTGAAAGAGTTTATATTGTAAAACTGAACCATGTATACCATTCAGCCTTAAGTACCCGGAGTCTCGCCCCCCCCCTTGGCGCTCCCATGCCGGCGGGTGTCAGGAAGGCTCGACGACCAGCCTCCTCTAGGAGTCTTGCGACATAGTCCACGACTCGCACTAACCTTTCTCTATAGTTATTTTTGGAGAGTTTCCTGCCCCATCCCCCTGGCCTATTCAGCGCGTCTTCAGCTCGGCGCGCGTCAGCGTGCACAGCGCATGCCAACCGCCCCCAACCCCGCATCCGGCTTAAGCATGGGGGAGGACGGTTTTCCCGGCACCGCAAGGAAGTCGATGCGCGACGCCACAATAGTCGTACGAATCGCCTGCCTCATACAAATGCGCCCTCGCATCTACATGTTTGCAAGATGTTCAGAACTAAAATTCGTAGGCCTAGGATATAACGTTTTAGACGCCATCAATATTAAGAGGAGGGGCTAGTGATTTAAGCAAAAAAAGGATCGCATCGCCCAAACTCCACCCACAAAACAATCGATTCCGCTCATTGGTCGGAATCCCGGAAAATGCGTCTCCCTCCCAAGTCGGCGCCTTTATTCCGCCTAATTAGCGCAATTCCGCAAAATACGGCAACCCTGCCTCCGCCGCGTGCAGCAGCCGTCCCGACACACTCCCCGTTGAGCGCCGCCCTGGCTGCGGACGTGCGCTGGATCCTACTCTCGACCGCCCATCGCGCCATTCATGGGCGCAACCCACGCAGCCTCTTCTCGACGACACACAGCTGACCTAAAAGTTCTAGTAATGCTCACCATTACTACATATGATGACTACATTAGTACATTTGAAGACAATGTGCAATGTGAGTATTTCCAAAAGAATTCAATTTTAATGCGAAAAATCAAGATTCAGAAGAACTTTCCTAAATCCCATCATTGCTTCAAGAAAGAAGATTGAACTTCTAATTCATGCTGTAAGTTAAATTCTAGTGTGTAGTGACTGACAAAGACTATATTCCTGTTTGTGCAACCTTTAATTTAAAGATTTGTTTAAATATTTAATAAAAAGTTTCATCCCTTCAGGAACCACAAGATTGCAGCAGCATAATTTCATTTTCTATTAAGAAACAAAACATACTGAGATTATAACTATCAACAGTCCTTACGAGACTAACCAAGAGGCTCCACCCTGAGGATTCTCCGAGCTCTGCCGCCGAGCAAAGACCACGATCTCGAACATCGGAGATCGACTAGGCACTGCTGAGTCGGCGAATAATTTCGCCATTATCGGTGACCCGTCCTGGCCTGGGGTGTTACAATACTGAAAATACAGATCTGTGCTTTAGTTGCTTTTGGTCATTTGGGATTCAAGAAGACCATACATATCTTTCTTCCAAGGTATATTTCACTGTTAAATCATGTGTTTAAACCACCAACAGACAAGACGCAAGTGCGATATAATTCAACAGTAAATTTTTAAAATATGTCTGTGAACATCGAACTCAAAAACCTGTGTATAAACTATGCAAGATCATCCTGAAAGCAAGAGATTATCTTACAAACAACCCTACCATTCCCATAATGGTATTATGCCACAGCTACCAGAATGGTGATCCCTTCCAGCCGTTAAATGTTGCAGACTAACATTTGTAGACAACACTTTGGTAAAAACAAAATTTTCCAAAAAAAATTCGTTCTAACCAATTAATTCAGATAATCCCCCCAGTTTTGTAAATAAGTAGAAAATACTAAAAGGGAAAAAATTTAGAATGAAAACATTGAAATTTTAAAATTAGCACTTTTATTTTATTTTAGTTGGATATTTCATGTAAACAGTTGAGTAAATGAAAGTAAGACAGTTTGATAACAAAGTGGGTCAGCATGGGAAGAAAAATACCTATTGTTATCTTATGGCTTTAAAATATCAGAAGTTTCATATTGTAATTGAGTTCAGAAGGTCTAAGAACTATTTGTGAAATTGAAAAGTTTCCATTCTTCTAAAATTTAAACCCATTCATTTAGTAAAATTTGGTCACTGACTTACAGATATCTAACATCATAAACTTTAAAGTTTTAAATTCTTCAGATATTAATATAAAATATTATTTTATTTTTATTGATAATATAATAATAATATTAATAATAATAATTATTATTATTTTATTATATTAATATTATTATTATTATTATTATTTAAAATTTGGGATTAAGTTAGTTTTTAATATTATATAGAAGAAATGGGGAAATAAAGAGATGTTTTGTGAAATATGATATTTCAATTTGTGATAATGAATGCCACTGTTTTGTTGCAGGCAAGGGAAAATAAGTTAATGCTGGTGAGCTCGAGATAGGTTTACCCAATTTCAGTTCCGGCAAATCGTTTTGTACAGAATTGTCAAATCAACACAAATTTGCAAATGAATTTTGCATGTTTTTCACAACGTGATCACTGCATTTTGTAGGCGCTTGACATTTCAGTTTGTGCCTATGCTCCTTTAGGCTCTCCTGGACTTGAAATTTTTAAAGAACAGAGGCAGATATACTAGGTAATTTTACATTTCTATAAACTACTTACAAATTATCACATCAGATTCTCTTTTTTTTTTCTTTCTTTTCTGTTCTGTTCTTTTTCAGTGCCCAGCTTATCTCCCAAAGTCTGACCTGTAGTTAAAAAAATTTCTAAGGCAAAGAACTCCTGCACAAGTCCATTTAGACATATTATTGAAAGGGGAAAATTGTTGTCATTCCCCAAAAGCATCAATCCTGATCAATAAAAAAGAATATTAATGTAAACATTTCATTTGTTTTATATTAATCTTAATTATCTTTTATAATGTTTGAATTACATAAAGACTGTTTTTTTTTGATTATCTTTACCAGATTTTTTTTTTTGAACACTGAAGAAGAGACAGGAGTTGAATGTTTTAGATAGGGTATTAAGTTCAGTGAAACAGCTAACAGGTAAAAGATAAGTTTCAATGAGAAGTAAAAATGTAGCCACTGTATGCACATTTTGTTGAGCTAATAGGGGAGGGAGTCTGTGGTTATATTTTGTTAGAGTTAAAAAAATCAAATCCACAGTTTGTTTACTGATGCAAAAAGTTTTCTATAACTCAAGAGCAAAATTTTTTTTTTTCTAATCTTGCTTTCCATTTTTTTTTTTATTATTATTTTATTTTTTTTTTTTTCTTTATTCATCTTAAACTTTTATAGTAAAAATGTTGGGAAGAGTTTCTGATTTTGGGAGATGATATTTCTCCCACATGCACATAGTTTTAATTTTTTTCCCCCAAATAAAAATCAAAGGCATCCTTTAATGTGCCCTTTCCCCTGTTTTTCTTTTTGGAACAAAATCCCACTTTAATGAAAACTACAATGAAACTTTAAGAATGAATGCAAAACTAAAAACATTTTTTAGTGAGACATGAAAAATTTGAATTAATCACATACTTCCATTCACAAACTTATAAATTAAATATTTCCTTATTTTTTTTATTCCCAAAGGACATAAATGATTTTTTACTTGATCAAACACAACAAAACTAAAAAAAAAAGTATTCCTAGATAGGAAAAATCAAAAAAAATGAAATGGTGAGATTTTGGGTGTAACTATTGTCTTTCCCAAAGCTTGTTACTAATGTTCATTAAAAGTTTTGGGTGAACCTGAGACAAAAAGGAAAATTGATGAAATTTAAAATCGGAATGAAATTTAAAACTTCATTAATTGACAAATTTATTGTTTAAAATAAATTTTTTTCATAAATACTGAAAAAAGTATATGAGTTTTTTAATTAAACTCTTTTTTCATATTTGTTATATTCTCAGCAATTTCCCACATTTTTTTTGTTCCCCTTCCCCTGTAATTTTTTAGATTTAAAGAAGAAAATCGGGACTTTTGTATTAAATATGTCAGAAATCCCTTTGAAAAAATTCTTCCCCCCCCAAATTTTTATAAATAAAAATTTCATTTTCAAAGGTGCTTCACAAAAAATAAAATTTTTAAAACAGTATTTAAACAGTTGCCCTGAACTTTTTTTAAATGATAACATTATTTTATTCTTTTTAAGATTTCCCATCCTGAAATCCATTTTGATTTTATTAAGAAAAAAAAGAAAAGGGAGCAAATAGAGAAAACATACAAAAGGGGCAAAAAATGTAAATCTTTCATGTCCCACAAAACACCAAACAAAAAAAAATTTGACAAAAACTTATCAAATTAAATTTAAAGTTTTTGTAGTTATGTGAAATGATATGAAAAAAAAAGTTTTTAATTTTTTTTAACAACTCACATGACAAAAGGGAATACCAAACATTTTTTTTTTAATATTTATTGGTAACTTAAATCCCAAAAATAATTAATAGTCAAAGAGGAAAAAACGTGTCGGGATTTTCGACGTCACCCCTAGTCCCAAAAAGCACGACTCGGTACGGTCTGGTCAAAACATTGGTCCACAGGGAACGGCAGGGAAGATTGTCAGGCTGCCTTCCTGGGAATTTTATTTTAGCTTTTTCGCTGTTCTTTTTGGCCCGTGATTTATTGATTCGGTTTTTGTTATCTATCTTTTTAAGGCTTAATGTCCCGACCCCTTTTCCCATTTTCGCCACCACGTGGGCACCAAAATAAAAACTTTACTAGACCGATAAGCAAAAAAATTGCCCATTTGATCTGAAACGGATTATTTTTTAAACGAATACTTTAACTTAATAAAAAACTTATAAAACTTTAAACCCCCGATGCTTTTTTTTCAAAAAGTTTTAAAAAATTTTAAAAACGTTTTCATATTTCCCGGGAAGAAATTAAAAATGTGGGATGGCGATGGCGAATTTCGAACCCAACCCCGGAAATATGCAAATGGGAAATAGGAGCGGCGAAAAGGAAATTTGGGCATACCTGCCCCCTCCCCCCCCCCCCCTTGCGTCACCGCCCCTGGGCCCTACATCGACGGGGGCCAAGGGCCCAACCCCCCCTGGGGCACGGGGGGGCCAATTTTCAGACAGGCGTGGGATACCCAGTCCAAAGCCCATGTGTCAAAAGTGATGCAACACAGCCAAACGGTCTCGATCCAATTGTCGTATAAAACAAAAAGCTTGTTCACATATTTCCGTCTTCCTTCGAATACCATCAAACAATTATTTGAGGCGGTATCAAAATATCGATTCCGATTTGAAACATTTAAAAAAAAAAAATTAACAATTTGTAGATACCCAATACTGATGCCCCAACATCTTTTTTTCTACATTTTTTTTAAGATTTTCGTTATCATTCCACTCCCAAAAGAATAGGAAATTGCAGGCCTTTTTTATCCTGCGACTGTTTTTTGATCTCAAAAAGGGTTTGTCCCCTTAAAGATTTCACCTGATGAATCTTTTTTCCGTAAACCGGGAAGCAAATTTAAAATTGCTTTGTTTTTAAATTTTTAAAACACTTTCCGACAAATTATGAAATTTTAGGAAAACCTATTGTCGGGCCCGGGTAAATAAAAGTGGAAAATGTTTTGCTAAAATTCAATTTTTAACCCGTGGTCTAGCAAAAAATAAATGTGTGCCCTTTGATATGTCGATTGCCCCAAAAATTCTGTCCGTTTATGGTCAACGCTAACGCCCAAACGCTCTGCCAATTTTCCCCAAAATTGATTTCGAATCTATAAAAGAACCACCTTTGGGGAGTTTCAAACGAATTTTTTGTTTTTTAGGATCTTTAATTGCCTAAAAACATTTTCGAAATTTTCCCAAACCGTCCCCAAAATTTATTTGTTTAAAATTTTTTGCCCCGTGTTCGTACAGAACGCAAGAGAAAGGGATTTATGGTTTTTGTTGACATCACATTTTAAAAAATTCTAACGTGAAATTTTTTGGGGGCCCAACTATAATAATATTTTTTTTTCCTTACTGAAATCTTTCGACAGACTGAAAATAAGATCAAGTTTAATTTTTGAAACAGAGAGCGTGCAATTTGGGAAGTAAAAATTAAAACAATTGTAATTTTTTCCAAAAGGAATTTAATTTTTTTTTTAAAGACGAAAAAAAAAGATGGTGGTCCTTTTCCCCCCCCTTTATTTTTAAATTGCAAAGCAATTGTTTATTGCAAACCGTAGTTTTAATAATTTAAGAATGAAATTGATGTATATATTAAAAATCAAAAAAATCAAAAAATTTTTTTTCCACGGATAGAAGGGATTAAAAAATTACCATTTTCGTTGAACTCTATCAATTTTTGAAAATTAATTTAGAAATAATCCCAGAAAGTGGATGTCGTATCATCCTTTTTTATTTAAAATTTTTTTAAAGGATACTTAACAGTGTAATTTTTAAATTATTTTAATAAAATTTGATGTTACAAAAGCGGGAAAATCTATTTTCATTGTTTTTTTAAAAATTTTTATATATTTATGTCCATATTTTGCAATTTTTCAAAATTTTTTTCCGTTACTTTGGCATATGTATTAGTACTACGTAAAGTGGGAACTAAATTAGTACACTGTGACCCACATATATTTATAAAAAGGATTGACTTTTAAATACTTGTATTTGAAATATATTTTTTGTTTTTAAACCCCTCTATTTTGAGTTTTAATGTCTTTTGAAGATTTTTAAATACATAAAATGATTTTTTTAAAAAGAAATACCAAATACTGTAAAACAAAAAAGAGAAGATAAAAGGTGTTTTTTTTTTTGATTCTGCTAGTGAAAGCGCCCAAAAAGGTTTTAAAACGGAAAAAATGGTTTTTTTTTCATATTCCCTCAAATACCTTTATTATTATATACTAGTAAAATACTTCTATTGAAGTTCTACCGGGAACAATAAACGTTTCCGGGATTTTCAATGAAAAAAAATAGCCCCATCCCATCTTGACAAAAAAAGTTACTTTTGTTAATAAATTCACAAAATTTTATTAATCACATATACTTCATAATTTTATTAAATTTTCTAATTTAAATTTTGTTTATATATATATTTTTTTAAAAAAAAAAAAAACACACACACAACACACACACAACACACACACACACACACACACACACACACACACACACACACACAAGGGGCCAAATTTAAAAAGGAATGATTCCCCTAATTTTATAGAGAAAAATAATTCACTTGTCATTGCACAATGTTTCGCCCCAAAACTACCACCGCCCCCTTTTTACCTTGGGTATCAACCCTAGTGTTTAAAAGCAGCCCCCCGAAGAACGGGGGATGTCTGCAGAGGTCAGAAAACAGCTACAGAACAGCAGTTAGAGGTGCCACCCGCTTTCCCGCTCAAAGGGGGCTTGAGGTGCCCTGGGGGGCTCTTGAAAAAAGGGGGCGAATGAGGGCAAAAAAAACGGAATGTCCACTTTTTCCTTTTCGAGAAAACCAAAAATTTTTTCATCAAAAAATTTTGGATGTTTTTTTTGTATTTTTTAATTATTTTAAGGATGGATAAAATAAATTTTTAAATTTTAAATTTAAAATTTTATGAAACATTTAAAGAAAACAACATTTATGTCAACTGGTAAAAAGGGAAACCTGAACATCAAGGGGAAGTATATAATGGGGGAGTTTACTTTTGAATTCAATAAAAATTCTGGGTCCCAGAAAAACTAAAAAAGAAATAATTTTTTGAAAAGAGCGGGAAAAAAATTACACAAATTCAAAAAATGGGATATCATGATTGATTTTAAAATTTTTGGGCCGGGAAAGCCCCCAAATGATTTATTATTTTAAAAAAATTATATATTTATAATATAAAAGTAATAAAAATGAATCAGTGGGTACAGGAACGCCTTCCCTTTAGAAATCAAGCCCCCGTAAGACCAAAAACCCAAAAATCGAGAAAAAGGTATTTAATCCCGTTGTGGGGTGTGGAACATTGAGATAGGCCAAAAAGGAAGGTGCTTTTAAAAATGGAAGGAAGAAAAAAATTAAAGTCAATGGAAGTAAAAATAAAGTAAATTTTTAAAAAAAAAAGAACTTTTCCTAAAAACCAAAACCAAAAAAAGGGAAAAAAAAATATTTTGACAAAGGGGTCGAAAAAACTCTAGAAAAGGGTATTAGTTGGGAAAGAAAATGAAGGGAAAAAAAAGGGGGTGTGGATAATTGATAAGACTAATAAAAAATCACAAACAAAAAGGAAAAAAGGATTATCCAGGAGAATGAACAAATTCAGATCCTATTGCTTTTATATCCCGATAGGTCTAAAAAGGGATGGCTTTGGGTCTATGTTCTTTCTATTTCTTGCGTTGAGACCCAAGAATTGGGGCCTGCAGATAAAGGAGTGCCCAGCCGCTGTTTACGGCTGGGCCGACAAAAAAACATCATGCACTGAACGTGTGTTTTTTACCGCAGTCTTTCATGCGTACATTCGCCCTTATTAGGGGAAAAACTGCTGAATTATCCCGGCCTTTCCCGTTTTGGGTAGCAAAAAAACGAAGGAATGATGCCGAATAAAACAAATATCAATGTTCAAAATTAAAACATCTTTCAAAACCTGGTTTAGAAACATGACGTTGTGGAAGATTTTGTTTCTTTCTGATTGTTAATTTATAATTGATTTAGACAAACGCAAAAGAAAGTAAAAGAATAACAGCAAACAAGCCTGAAAAGATCGCCGAGGGGCATTAATGGGGTCACAACTTCCCCAAATGGGTACAGGAAGGTTGGGGGACCTTTCACCTAGAGGCGTTGACCCCCTTTGCGTAGGTAGGGCATACGTAGGGAAACCCGAAAATGGAGCTTTTTTGGCTGAAGAAGTCTACTGGGTGAGGATGTTACAACACGTTTGCTTTTTTCAAACACATGTATTGACAGGGAATAATGCAATATTATTTCAATTTTAACTTTTTATAAAATTGTGATTATGTTTTTTTCTGCACAATCATCCCCTCGATAATAAACATCAGGTTTATAAATGTTTTATTTTTTTTCGAAATATGTTCATTTCTATACAAAATCAAGTTTTGAAAAAAACATCAATGTTGCATCCCCATTCGACCTAGATAAGGATCCCGGGTTTAAACGTTTGCATTCTGATTCCCCAAATTTAGGGTTTTTGTAGAAAATCTACTACTAGTATATATAAATCTACTACTAGTAGTATATAAATTTATAAATTTAAATAAAGAAAATGTTTGATAATGTAAAAATCTTTGAAAAATGGTATCTTTAAAGTAGAAATGTAAAGGCCCAAATTAATAACGTATAACAAAAAATAATTTATCCCCCCCATAGACAGATATTTTCTTTTAGTGTGTTGTTCCCCTAGGGGTTTAAAATTTATTGCTTTCGAAATTTAATGATTAAAAAAACAAAATATTGTCAAACAAGATTTTCTACATCCTTTTTCTTTTCATTTACGTAGTTTGTATAAACGCGCGCCAATTATACCAATCTTCGTTTATACAAAAAATAAAGAATCATTTTTATAATATAACTTTCTGAGTGTACAGTCAGATTCTTTAAAATTTTTTAACGTTTGTTGTGTTGGGTTCAGGGTGCATCTGCCTGCGCCCTATTTTAACTTCTTCAATTTTGTCCAAAGAAAAACTGTTTTAAAATTTTATTAAAACAGATTCATCAGGTGAAATCTATCAAGAGACAAACGCCGTTTTTGGGTCAAAAACGAGTCGCAGGGAAAAAAGTCGCTATTTCCCCATTCTTTGTTAGGAATGATAACGGGAAAATCTTAGAAAAAAAAAAAAAAAGGGGATAAAGGGATATTACCAATTGTTTTAATTTTTAAACAGTTTCCAAATCGAATGATATTTTATACCCCCCAAAAATTTTTTGATATTGAAGGGAAAACGGAAAAAGGAAAAGATATAGTTTTATACGACAATTAAGATGATAGAGATTTGGCTTTTTACGCATCACTAGTTTAATGGAGAAAAAAGGCTGAAAGGGGCTGACTGCCCGCTTCTGTCTGAAAGTTCGGCCCCCCGGCCAGGCCGCCGGGGTGTTGGCCGTCGATGTAGGGCCCAGGCGGGGTGGGGGACGCGGGTAAGGGGGGGAGGGAGGGGGGGGGGGGACGGGGTTTTTCCGAAATTTCACACGCCGCCCTATTTATCGTTTTGATTGACACGGCTTGGGGTTTAGGGAAAACCCTCGCCACGGCCTATAAGCCCCATTTTTAATTTTTCCCGAACATGAAAAACGTTTTCAAAAAATTTTTTTAAATTTTTTAAAAAAAGGGGATCGTAGCGTAATTTATTTTAAAAAAGTCAATGCCCTTTGGTCGTCACACTTGTTCAACGTTATCGATCTAAAATTCCTTTGGGAAGGGGGTCTAAATTTTTTTCCCATAAGTATTTTTTTTGCATTTAGCCTTAAAAACAATATCGTTATCTAATTATTTTTACTTGGGGTTTTAAATTTTTTTTTTTGTTTTATTTTATTTTATAATGTCCCTTGTATTAAGAGCGAAAGGGGGTATAAAAAGATTGGTACCCAGGGGTTTACGTCAGGAGAAGGGATCTCCCCCCCCCCCGGGTGGAGACAAAAGCCGACTCATAAAATCTGTTATTGAAAGTTTTATTGTTGATTTATGTTGGAACATTTCGATTCTGTGTTAACTATTTAGTAATGCAGTTTTTATGTGATATTTTTCAATTACATAGGCAATAAAAATAAACATTTTTCTGGTTCAAGAAGGAAAATATATGATTCTTGTAGATTTTTTTTGGATGAATTCAAGCTGGGCACTATCATTACATTGTACGATTCTTTACTGTTTCCTCTAATGAATAGCCGAATTCTAATGTACTTTTGAATCACTTCCAAATGATACATAAGTTCCAGTAAGATAACTGTCATCAAATAATGACTTTTTTACTTACCAAAAAGACGTCTATTTATTTATTTATTTATTTATTTTACGTCAAAAAACAGTTAAAAACTGCGTATGACGTGCTATGGGGAAAATTAGTATATCTTAAATTTTGAATTTTTGAAAGGGAGAAAAAAAGAACAAAAACTCCCATGCAATAAAATCTATTTGCAAGGATAAACAAGCAATAAATTTTGAATTTTGAAAGGGAGAAAAAAAACAAAAAAACTCCCATGTAATAAAATATATTTTCAAGGATAAAATAGCAATAAACTTTGAATTTTGAAAGGGAGAAAAAAACAAAAAAACTCCCATGTAATAAAATCTATTTTCAAAGATAAATAAGCAATAAATTTTAACCCAAAAAATTTCAATAAATTTTGAATTTTGAAAGGAAAATTGAATAATTGTATTTCCACTGAATTCTAGAAGACGTGACAGAAAATGAAGTCAATTTTGTAACGAGTAGTAAATTGCATGACATTATTATAATTATCAAAATACATTAACATATAACGTATTTATGGAAGAATTCACCTTTAAATAAATATTAAACCCTTCATTGACAGCTTCTGAGTTGAAAAATACACACCTTATTGACTATATTCGGACGTATCGCTGATTTTCAACGCACAATGCGCCACAATCCTATGACTTTCTGATATCTCGCATGGCGTTGAGCAATGCGTATCTGGTCGAGGGGTTATGAATTTCAACACGGGGCAGGGAGACACGTGAACGAAGCCATACTCACACACCCAATGTATATCTTGTGTGTATCTCACCTTCAGAGTCGGGAGAGAGGGAATTCCCCTACGGCCTACGCCTTGAAAGAGGAGCGACTCCAAGGTCGAAATCTACGCCGACAGCTGAAGTCCCTCTCCTTCAATATCAGGCTGCCACGAATAAATCGCATGTCACAGGGATAGACGCATTCATTTCATTAAGAACATCTCGCAATTCTCTGTCAATTACATTAAATTTGCAGTAATTCCGTTTTATAAAGACTTTTTCTTGCAGAACATGAAAAATGTTATAACATGAAAATAAGATGAGAATTATCTCATAATGATCTAAACACACTCCAAATTCCTAGTTTTTACCTTGCAGGATCATATTGTAGAGCAAGGGAATCAAATAAAGAGCCCCTGCTTACGGAGGTTCGTGTATTTATGTAGAAATAATATTGATTCTACCTTCTTGTCAGAGTTCAATTTATATGCAGTTGAAAAGTTTTGAAATAACAGTTGTACATCTTACTACGCTCAAAATTATCTTACTTTGCATCTACAGACCTCCAACAAAGCAAGCTTTAGATTATTTCAATTTCGTAGAAAATCTAGAGATAACTCTGAACAAAATTAGTAATCTCTCTTTTAAATCCATTGTTGTATGTGGAGATTTCAATATTGATTTTCTGAGCGAATCCCACAAAAGAGCATTTTCTCAATTTAATTCATTCTTTTAATTTAGATACTTTTAAATCACAAACAGCAATAGATCAAATTATAATTAACAAAACCACAACTAGATATGAAATAATAACGAATAATCTAGGTTACAGTGACCATGATGCACAAATTCTTACAATTACTAATAACATGAATACTGACACAATAAATAAAACACGCATGTGCAGAGCATTTACTACAGTTAACATAAAGTTATTTACGGACTACTTGCTGAAAGAATCATGGGAGGCAGTTTATAACGCTATTGACACGAATGAAAAATATAATTTATTTTTCTCAAGCTTTCATTTCTCTTTAACGCATGCTTTCCTATTAAAAGAAAATTAAACATTTCACGAAAAAGTAATCTTGGATCACAAAGGAATTAGAACATCGTGTAAAAATAAACGTACTCTCTATTTTATTTCTAAACGTCATGACGTATCTCAAGATTTCATATCTACTTAAAAAATACAAAACATTGTTACGAAAAGTCATAAGACAGGCTAAAATCATGAAAAACGATCAGGATATTTTGAACTCAAGTAATAAAACTAAAGCAATGTGGAATATAATAAATAATTCTACCAACTCAACTAGAAAACCCGTAGAGAATGTTGTTTTAAAATATAACGATATAAATGTGAACGATCCGGCAACAGTGGCTAATCTCTTTAACCAATACTTTTCGAGAATTGCTGCCGATCTCACTAAGGGTCTACAGGCACAAAATTCAAAAACAGACAGTTCACTCAAAATATTAGACACAATGTTCGTTTCGAAACTTCTTCCTATGAAATTCTTAAAATAATCGGTAAACTAAAAAATAAATATTCAAAATATTAGATGAATTCCGGATTCTTTGTTAAAGACTTGTGCGTATGCCATTATACATCCGTTAACTCATATTTAATGCATCTTTATGCACTGGAACGTTTCCAGATATTTTCAAAACAGCTAAAATTAAGCCGCTTTTCAAAAAAGGCAACAAAAATGAAATTCAAAATTATCGGCCCATTTCTCTTCTATCAGTTTTTTCAAAAATATTAGAGAGACTTTTTTACGTACGAATTCTTACTACCTTTCTCACTAAACAACGCTAATTTTTTAGAAAATCAAAATCACAGAAACAGCTATATTTTCTTTTCTTAAAGATGTCGCCTCATCATTAGATCAAAACGAGGCACCTATTGGATTATTTTAGATCTTTCAAAGCTTTTGACGTCATTGATCATGACATTTGCTTTCCAAATTACCTTCATATGGAATTCGTGGTATTGCTCTAGATTGGTTATGTTCGTACCTTAAACAACGATCTCAGAGAGTTGAAATACCTTACTGGAATGATGGAACATTACGTACGCACCTTTCCGACTCTTTGCCGTTGCATGTGGAGTTCCTCAAGGTTCGATTTTAGGCCCTGTTCTGTTCCTACTTTACGTAAACGATATGCCTCGTGACGATTCAAAACGGAAGAACGGTTCTCTTTGCAGATGATAGAACATCCTTTGCAATAAAGAAACAGTAAATAGTACAATATCAGATGTTTCAAATTGGTTCGAAATAACAAATTAATAGTAAACGAAAAGAAAACGGTTTTAATGCAGTTTTCCATTTCAAATAAACAATTCTGTGCTCCATTGAAAATGAACAGTGTACAATTGACTGATGTTAAGGCAACAAAATTTTTAGGTCTCTCAATTCAGTCAAACCTTAAATGGAACGTCCATTTAAATGAATTGAACACACAATTAAGTTCTTTATGCTACGCGTTCAGAATTCTTGCAAATTCAGTCAGCCTTCATACTGCTCGTTGTGTATACTTCGCGAATGTTCATTCCCGCCTGAGATATGGCATAATATTCTGGGGAAATACATCTTATAGCTCCCAGACTTTTAGATTACAAAAACGAATTGTACGAATAATAACCAAATCCCACCCACGTGATTCATGTAAGCCTCTCTTCATTAATCTAGGAATTCTACCATTACCGTGTCTTTTTATTTACGAATCAGTGGTTTTGTAAAAATGACTTGCTCAAGGGCGGAATATTTTTCAGAAAATGCAGAAGTCTATTACTATAACACTCGACGTAGAAATCATATTCATCAGGTGACAGTATCAACAGCTCATTACAAAAAATTCACATACAATACATGTACATTATTTTACAACACGTTGCCAGATGACATTAAACGATTAAATTCAATAGAAAAGTTTAAATCCCAAGTGAAATCGTTTCTGCTGCATAACTGTTTCTATACAGTTAGAGACTATACTGAGCATAACAAGAAAAGTAACATTAATTTTAACAATGATACATAATGCATTATTTACCATTTGGACTGTATAAATGAGTATAAACAACCTGTAACAACTATTGTCTACAGCTTCCGGGTCAATGACCCCATCTCGATCAGGTTTTTCGTCCAGTTTCCCTGATCCATTGAGCAAATGCTGAGATGGCCCTTGTTTGCTTCTGGACATAAATGTAACTTCATTTTCTGTGCACGTCTTCTAGTATTCAGTGGGAAATACAATGATTCAAATTATCGTTTCCTTGTTGTCGCGGCAGGAAGTAATAAGAGCCAAAATTTATTGCTTATTTATCTTATTTATCTTTGACAATAGATTTTATTGCATGGGAGTTTTGTTTTTTCTCCTTTCAAAATTCAAGATTTAAGTAGTATATGAGTAAGTGTAGGGATCACAGAATTTTGAAAATGTGCACACAATTCACTTTTCCCCATAGCACGTCATACGCAGTTTTTAACTGTTTTTCTGACGTAAAATAAATAAATAAATAAATAAATAAATAAATAAATAAATAAAGATCTGGGAATGGAGAGTAATGCATGTTAAAATGGAGTAATTTTGATAATATAAAAATACTATTTCTAATTATTATATTTTTCTATCCATTTTCATTTTTTTGCGGTATCAACAATGATAATAGGCAGTGTGTTTTCCATGCGAATTCGAGGTCATTGTTACTTGTAACATTGTTGTAACGCCGCACTGATAACAAAAGGCGATGATGGCTACCTTTCGTTCGCGTTAATGTAAACTTCTACTTTTATATATTTGTAGAATATTACATTACCATAGGGTGTAATAATTACTATTATATATTTTTCAATCTATTTACATTTGTTTGCCACCGCTCAGTATCGTATACCTTATACAATGAATTCAATGCCAAAAATATATTTTCGTTTAAAGTTTTGAACAAAAAACGTATTGTTTGAAACCATTTAATTTTCGCACCGAATGTTCTACGATTTAATACGAGTTTTACAAACAATGGTGACAGAGATGTGTTAATTCGGAGATAAATTGTGGTATAAATAGTATTACATAACCATTACTGAAGGCGAGAAAGTACGTGGTGTTTTAGCACCCTTAGTTTTAGATACGTTTATTTGTATTTTACTGTTTGTAATAAGTGAAATTGAAAAATACTCTTTCTCTTTCCTTGTCGCCAGTTTAAAATCGCTAAGACGTATCACCGAACGACGTGAGATGTTCATTTCGAGCGCACTGAATATTTTTTTTTATTACAGTCTAACTCAAGAACCATGATTCACACAGAAATGTGGTTGGTCTCATATCAAAGTTTGGACTTCCCTTGTCATTTCATTAGCTGGACGTTTATGCTTTTTTTAATAAGAAAAAAGTGTCTTGCATGGAGAAAATTTAAAGACGTCAAAATGTAGAAGTAAACACTCGGCCATTATTTATAATTTATTTCTTCGTAATTAAACCATTAAAACTCAATTACAAAATACATCACATTCATAGAAGTTCTGGGAATAACTATGGTAAAAAATGCATTTGTCTAAGATCAACACAATTGAAGTTATCGTGGAGTAAACATGTTAAATATTGCTTTAGAAACAGGATGACCGAGCCGAATTGCCCCGAGCTTCTTCCTGAATTGGCAACATATCGATAGAAAGAGAGAGTCCTATGTAAAATTGTATTGGACAGAAAGAGAGAGCAATACTCCATAAGGCCCCGTACTGCAATCAAATGCTTGAACGCTCTATAGATGGTGCACCATCGGTAGCAATGCTATTACCGATAGGCACTGAGTTTTCCTGTAAAACACTATCAAGGGTTTCTTGATTGTCACAACCATGAGTAGTATCCTTCAATATAACCTGGTCTCAAAGTTCTTCTACCACCTCGAAGTCCCTTGACACGTACCTCACAAATGTCGCTAGGTGTGGTTTATCTTTGATACCAGTAGACTCGTCTAGAGGCAGACTTATTGCTGCACTGAAAAAAAGAACTGGTTGCCGTACATTGAAAAACGGTTCTCCCACCCAGAATTAATAGTAAAATTTGGCCCAGCTATTTTTGTGGTTGACGCACCGTAGGTGCCGTGTGTGGCCCTGCGTAGTGCCTTGAACCACCGCTGTGTCTCCTGATTCCCTTGTTCACGTAGTCCCGTGAACAACAAAATGTTGATTCTCTCGAAACTTCGGTGAGAGGTTTCACAACCCATATTTTTATGCTACAGTTCCTACATAAATGGTTATACCAAAAACGCAAAATTTTGCAGCAACCCTTGTTTGCATGTACTGCTTACCTTGTGTTATATCCGTACCTGTATAGTTTTAAATTGGTTTTGAAATTAAGAATTTATACAATTTCGCAGAATTACATAAATTTGTGCCAGAGCAAAATAATTTAAAACCACAAATATGACAAGAAATATTTGAAAACTTGGCACTAAAGGGTCTTGCTGAATAGAATAATTAATTCAAAATTAAATCTGAAATATTTTTTCATATTACTTTGCCAAATATTTTCACTCCTAACATTTAACCTTGAACAAGTGCTCTCTTTAAGACCCCAACCTACAAAAATAGAACCACACACACACACACAAAATGAAGCAAAACGCAATAATATAGAGTACTTTTAAAAACAACTGTTGTTAATTCATGTTTTATATTAATTTATTTGGTCTCTTGTTTCAACAAGTCATTTGCAACTTGTACTGCACAATTGCGCAACTTGTACCACACGCATCAATATGTGAATGTTAAAACTTTTACATGTCATGAAACTAATTTATCAATTTTAACCTTTACATATTAAATGCTGTATGCCACATGTTGCAAATGACTCAAGAGGAACAACGGTCCAAATAAATGAATACATTGAGAGTCAATTACTGTAATCAGCTTAGGCATGAAAACCACAAACAGGAATAAGAACAAATGTGAAAAAATATGAAATAGGCAAATTTGGAAATTCAGGGAGAAATAAACAGATGGATACAAAGAAATAAATGCTACATTGTATTTGAAATTTTGATATAGAAAAAAACCAAATTGTAGTATTTTTTAAATTTTAAATAAAGAAAAAATATTATAGATGTGACCTGACTTGTTGAAAAACTCTGAACCCGTCTATGCCTGGTGTTCCAATATTGGAACAGTCCATATTTTGCAAAAGATAACAGAAAAAATTATAATTTTCATTTAGAACATATCTATGTATCACCAATAGCATATTTATTTGCTAAAATTATAATTATATAAAAAAAGATATAAAAAAAAATAAACTTGAGCATAAAAGGGTTAAAGGTATTCCTGCATTCTGGGCAAGCAGGCATGATTACAGATACAATAGTCAACCCAAAAAATAGGTATATTCAAATCTTTACACAAATATTTTTCATAATAATAATACATTTAATTTCATTAGCCATACGTGCACTCTGAATTGTGCTTCTAAAGATGTCTGCGTCACTAATAACATGAAAACAGTTTATGTTTAGTATACTAATTTTGGATCTACATTCCTAAACGCAGGTGCATCCTTTAGCTAACCACCTGCAAATGGATAAGGTAGGCTCGCTTCATCTGCTGAAGTCTGTAGCAGTGCTCTTCAAAACTTCCGATACTGAAAACAGAAAACAAATTAATATTTCTGGATTTCAGATTACTGATTCTCTAAAATTAAATACCTACATTATTTCCTGAGGGTTGATTATTGTCTTCAAATTCACTGATTACTCTAATCATTTTATTCCAATAAATCTCATGACTATCTCCTGACACACTCTGCTCAGTAGCATTAGAAATTTCTACCTCAAATGATATCTGTGGCTGCTATTATGCATTTGGTGCCAAATACTCGCCTTCAGAGAGACAGCTGGTGAATGTATTATGGTGATATGGTTCCCTATATCAAATAAAATGACAACTTAGTTTAAAAAATCAGCAAGCATCTGTGGTAAAATGCAAACATTTGCAAATAAAAGTATCCAAAGTTGTTTTTTTTAAATTTTTTTTTACAGGATATTTTTTTGAACAACTGAAGAGCATTCTAACAACTGAAGAGTATTAATACTTATTAATCCCTGCTATCTAGATGAAGTTCACAATTACATGATCAGGATGGGAAAAGAATGGAGCTTTTTCTAAAAAAAAATTACCAACAAATAAAAATTCTGATGTAAAAACTAATTTGTTTATACTTTTGGGACAATGCAATTATCATAAAATAATACTTTTATTTCCTTTGTGATTTCTACTGTAGTCTACATTTTTATGATTTTAATTATTAAAATGATAATTTTTCATACATTGATTTTCAAGTAAGACAAGTATGTAAATTATAACTTTGCATCATTGCTTCCCCAACACATTTCTTGCTTCAAATACTAATAGGCATAAGTCAAAAGAATTTCTATTTTTTGAATTGTGCACTCCGGTGATTTTACACTGTTACAACACATGAATTACCTATTTAACAGGGTTGGAAAAAACCCGTTTTAAAAAAAAAAAACAATCCACTGTTTTTTTTTTGGTTTTAATTGTTTTTTTATTTTATTATTATTATTATTATTATTATTATTATTATTATTTTATTATTATTATTATTATTATTATTATTATTATTATTATTATTATTTGTTTAATTGAACGGACGTTTTGATCGTCATTGATAACGTATTTATTAAAGGGTCTAACGTACTAGACTCTCCTATTTAAACTACTGAAATATATAATGCATTTTTGTCTTCCGTAAATGTACAAGCTAAATTATGACAATTATTGATTCAAGGTACGTTTAAAATCATTCACATTTTGGCGGGTTGAAACTACTGTTCCACATGTAAATCGGTTTGAACACGATTTTTCTTAGTGTATTCACAAACTTTTTCAAACAACAATAATGCCTTCACTTATGTCGCATGAATTGTCTGTTCTATTTTATTATTAAAAAATGTTAGTGCTCAAATACACAATAGCGTTTTCGGTTTAGCAGGTTATGAACTTCAAAACCAGGATTCCAGATTACCGCTTCGCGCGAGATTTAAATTTTGAATAATTTAATTACACTTTGATAATTAAAATTAAATATAATGATATAAAAACTTATATTATTAATTACGTAATTATAGAAACCAAATCTTAATTCATAGTTCAAATGTAATTCCAAAATGCAATCAAAATTATTGTAAATTCAAATCTTTCGCATAACAGTAATCTACAAATTGGTTACGAAGTTTATAACCTGCTAAACTGAAAACGTCATATTTAATACCAACCGAAATGAATATAACTAACAATCAGGTATTCTGCAAATGAAATTTGGAAGTAATTCCACAAAAATAAAGTACGTTGGTAGAAGTGTTTTGTTCGTTCGTCAGAAGTTACTGCTATTTACCAACTCACGATTTATTTTTACAGTTAATCCGAATAGTTAAGTAAATCTGGTAATTTCTTTTACTATATGTATTTGAGATATATTAATCCCTAATTTATTTATTGGAATGGCAAAAAATGAATTTGCCATTTGAGCTACACAATTGTTTTAAATAAAATTGAAATACTTATTATTAAATGAAATGTTTTTGTTCCATACAATCTTTTTGTTCAATTTACGTTAGGTATGTTCAATTTAAAAATTACTATGGTTTTTTATTGTATATATCTACATTTAGTTATATTATTCATGGTGACAATGCAGTAATGTATTTTTATAGTTCTCTACAGGAGTATTTTGAATTGCACGATGCCATTCGGCGCTGAAAAAAAAACTGCTCCCGAGTGGAGAGACGTACTTGAAACGGAAAATTCGACCAGGATTACTTGCAAATATTGTGACATTGAAATTAGTGCTAAAATTGAAAGATTTAGAGGTCATCTCGAAAAGTGCAGCAAGAAAAAAATCCACAAGTTGATTCTTCAGTAGCTGTGCAAGCATCGTCTGCAGCGGGCAGCGGCAATGTGACAATTTTCAACGGTAACTAACCAAAAATAACATGGCGTACAAGATGCAATATTTAAAAGAAATGCTTCTCAAATATTTCAGTGTCGTGTAACGAGACGATAATTTTTGTACCTGGCTGTATTTAAAATTCCTGCTAATATTCTGACGTGAACTGGTCACTAAAACTTGAAGTCGCTTTCAAATAAAATTGAAATTGAATTTATCGAGGCAGCATTAGAGTGTGATCTCAGTCAAATAGATGTTCTTTGCTTTACAGAACATTGGTTATCTCATAATGATCTAAACACACTCCAAATTCCTAGTTTTTACCTTGCAGTATCATATTGTAGAGCAAGGGAATCAAATAAAGGCCCTGCTTACGGAGGTTCGTGTATTTATGTAAGAAATAATTTATTTATCTCTTCTTCGAAAAGCAAATGCATGAAGCCCATCAGAGGCGTTTTGCAAAAGTGTTGCTGGTTTTTATGGCCAAATTATTAAAATCGCCCGCGCATGGCATCACACTGGGACCTCCAAAAAGCAGAGCAGACAGGGGCGGGCTAGGCGGAAAATCCCCCGGAGCACAGGCTAGCCTCGAACCCGATTCCTCCGCTTTGTTAGGTCTCAGTGCTAGCCATGCGCCACCAGGGCACAAAGGCAAACCTAGTAATTATTCTATATGAAGTCAACAAGCCCTTATGCACATGTTGGCTTGATAAAAATGCCGTTCAGATTCCCTTACAAGATACGAACCCACAGGCTTCCGTATACCAGGCAGATACTTTGCCGCATGCTGCAGATGCGGATGTAAGTTTGCGTCTCTACGTGATGTATTCTTTCCTACGATGCCTTGATGTACGTGTACGTGGCACTTTGTACGATGTCTGTGAGACCCTCAGATTGTTTTATTTCGCCGTCGCGTTATTCTCGAAACTGAGATGAGGTGTCTCGTCTATCTTTAATTTGAGAGGCTATTTGTGTTTCACGAGTAACATCAGACGCTCTCATCTTCTCCAAATAACTAACGATTATGTTTTCAGAGCAATAACGCAGACGCATCTTTTTGCGGACTTACCTTTTACGAAGTTATCTTGCCTCTTACAAATTCGTAGACGCCACAGATTTCTCACAATGCTTTTGATACAAATTTTCATCCGGAGCGTGTGTGAATTCGAGAAGGAGGACGTGAAATATAAATGTAACAGAAATTAGATGACTTATAGATCTGTTATTTCGTGACGACGGTCCGTATATCACCCATTAGATCGTAATATTTCGCCTTGAAGGTCTTATAAATTGTAAAAACGTTTAGATTGCTATAATACATTTTCTAATGAATTCTTTCAATAATAAAGAAAATTCTAAGATATCGTTGGCCGTAACAAGTTTTTTAATATCGCCCATTAGATCGTAATATTTCGCCTTGAAGGTCTTATAAATTGTAAAAACGAGCAAGCATTAGTGCTCTTTAACGTAGCTCTAAAAGTGTGTTTCCTCCAAACCACACTGCTTTATATTCGAATACTTCTCTCCAGCGGCGCGTCTTTCGGTTGCGGAGAGGCTGTGGTCTACATCTGCTGACGTCACGGACCGAGTTGTGAGGCCTGAAGTATTAGTAGGTACTGGGGGAACAGACGACCGAACAGCTGACGTGACGTCGCAAGGTCGTGCCGCTGTCACGGCGGCCTTGCAGACGACCTTGTGACGTCACGACGGCGGATGTCAACATCTGCTGACCACATCCGGTGGCGCCAATTGTTGATACCGGATGTTGTGATGCAGAACCGGCCATTCTGTACTACTCCGTTTGTGTTATAAATGTTGATTGTCAAAATTTTATTCATTGTGTATTGGTGAATCATTGACTGTTTACTCCTTCGCCTTGATTTCTTTAACTTCGTTGCAATAATGAGTGGAAAACAAATTAAACGTAAAATTTCTAGTGAAAAACTACAAAGAAAGCTGTGAGAGTGGATTATTTGATTGCTAACAATAATGGAAGGCTGCAGTGTTTAGTGTGCGTGCACGTTTCAGTGCCAAAAGAATATGTGATAAGACGAAGCATGATAACAAGTAAGCTGTAATTCAGTTTTTGTGACGTGGCGCGTCAAAACGTGTCTTCGTTAAACTTACAGGTAAGTATTACCAACTTATTTATTTACGATCGTTAGCTGCTTAATAAAACAGCAAATCTTTTCTATCATTCATTTATTTAATTCCTATCAAAATCCTGTTAGGAAGGAAAGGGAGACATTTGACCTTTACCTAATGAACTGGGCGGGCCTAACATAAAAACCCTACGCTTACACCTCGTGAAGAGCGCTTGCTTGTTTAGAAATAAGTGCGCAAGTCCGATTCGTACTCGGAACGCCCTTTAAAGGTACAGTCTAAACTTAAGACATAAAGCGTTCAGCTTACAAAACAGTTTATTGTAACTTAATTCATGAATTTAGTTACAATAAAGTTACATAATTGATCAAATTCATGAACAGGCTTACAATAAATATTTCTCTTCACCATAAAACAGAGAAATTAAACAGCACTACCAATGTTACATACAACAATGACAGGCAAAAAGGTGCCTCTTTAAATAAATAAAAATATTATACAATCGTTAAAAGTTATTTCAACTCACATGGCCAATTTACACATAAATCAGAATTATTGCGTGCTGCAATACTCTGCTGCAATACTCTCCACTTAAGCACAGAAGTTGACGCAAAGCAAACAATTGACAAAGAGCTCGTCTGAACGTCGGACCTATTGCATTGTTCTCAACGCTTTTCTACATCAGAACATGATTATTGATTCTTACCATTAATTACTGGCCAACCAAATTGTTCAAACCATCACGCATACAGCATGTATTCAAGACCGCAGGTCCACTGTGACAATGTGCGATGTTGGCCGAACGGCTGCCTCTGCCGTTCACGGGGCCAATAGACGGGCTCTCATACAAAGGTCCCCACTGGCAGTACGGACCCCAAACGTCCCATCGACTCCCCCCCTGCGAACAAGGTTGCTGCAACATTAAACAAACAATTCTATAAGAATGCACAGAACCTCTTTACTACAATAAGCAAGACGCTGAGTTTTTTAACTCCAAGCTTGCTTTTTACAACAATGAGCAAGTCGCTGAGTATTTCAACTCCAACTCCAAGCTTGCTTTGACATACATAATCTACTGTAAACGAGAACAATCTGTTGGACAATAAACAATACAACATACATAATCTTACATTCTAAGAATCCATAACCATGTACATTAGCATTGTGAGGCACTGAGCTACCATTTCGAGCCCACTTCGGGTATTGTGCTTGAGAACATCATTAAAACATCTTAAAACATATAGTCTCACGGCACTACAGCCGAACTCACTCAACCAATTTTGAATTACTAATTAGTTAAACCAAAAATCCGTAAGAATAGCATGACACTTGCCATTGCAAGTGGCGAGTGACTTGAGTGGCAATTAGAACGGGTCGTGCGAGCCCTTTTATTACTTTCTTTGCTAAAGTATCAAGCTGCGTCGCACTACGTTGCGGCATTCAAGCGTGATTGAAGCATTTTTCACCACCAGCGCTTGTAGTGAAATAGAGCGCTACTATAATAAAGTACTCATTATGTTAGGAATATAGATCAACTTAAAAATCTCTCTCTTCTTCTCTCTCTCTCTCTCTCTATATATATATATATATATATATATATATATATATATATATATATATATATAAGAGAGAGAGAGAGAGAGAGAGAGAAGAAGAGAGTTTATATAGAGAAACGTTTACTGTTCTTACTTCGCTCTGACCGCTTTCTTTCTAACGAGCTTGCAGCGGATTACTAATATGTTCGTATTGCAATCACATTCCTATACCAACTAATCCTCCACGCTCACACCACTCAATTATTCACTTTCACTACCAAATTCGTAGAGAACTTACGCGTTCGCCTACACTACCAGACTCATAGAACTAGTGCTTTCGCCCGTGTCGCCGGATTAACCGAGAAGACCCCAGCTTTTCGCCGCACCGCTGTATAAATGCGGCCCTGACGTCATAGAAACCCCTATGCGCGCCGCCCCTCCGTCGAAATTACCCCGCCGCTGCTTCTGGCCGCCACCGACAGGTCGCGCCTTTTCTCTTGCGTGCTGCACTTCCGATGTTATTAATCACTCCGTCACCGTCGAAGATAATATGAATATATATTCAATGGGAAAATTTACAGTGACGCAATTTCATAACAGGATATTACACTTTAAGTAGCTGGTCACTGCAAAAAAATGAAACAAGACAAAAAAAATGAAAAATATAGGCGTCACCTCGACTGCCTGAACACACTTTCATCATCTACAATTTACGATTTGATCACTCCTTTCTGAGTTTTTCCACTACTAAATTATTTACTCTTTTGGCCTCTAGTTTCCGTGCACGGCTTCTTTTTCAAATGAATTTGATACTTGTTTCAAAGAAACCCTTTCACAGGTGCTAGCCTTGGGCTTCGCACTCACTATAACACTGAACAAAAAAAATACGTGGCATTCACGTTACTGAAATCAGACCCTTTTACATGTCACAAAAGCAATTACTTTAAACACAATACAACAAATTGATCTTTCCAGATAATATTAACTGTACAACATATGAAAATCCTGAGTCATTTATATATAATTGTACAAGGTATGGCCTCCTTAAATGAATCTAATGACACGTGCAGTAAATGACCTGGAAACTGCCACTCACACAGTTCGAAACACTTCTCCCACCTATTCTAGACGTTTCACCCACTTTTAACACAGATTGTCGTGTATTTACCACTATCCTTCCTATCCTATCCACTATCCTATTTCTGCCGCTCGCCACGCGTTGCTGCTTCGTCTTCGCGTGCTGTGCCGCGACGAAAGCAGTTTCCTTCGGTCGAACACCGCCAAGCCTCCAATTTCCACACCCTTCTCTCCTTCCGAACCTGAACTATCCTCGCTCCAGACCAAGTCCTTCTCACCTACGCTTCGCTCTTCCTGGGGTCGCCCTTCTTCTACCGCCTCGTACACGTTCGTTCGCGCTTCCAGCCTCGAAATTATTAATGTTGCTGAAGTTATGCTCAAATGCTCGGCTGACCTACCACACTTTAGGCATGTGTGGTCTCAGCGTGGAATGTGAGATGCTGGATTTAATTAATGTCCTTCTGCGCGGATTTTACAGCTTTGAAGTTATTTCGACATCAAACTGTTATTTCGCTTGCTCTCCGAATTATTGTGAATGCGACCCGAATCCGAATTAATGTGAATCCGAATTAATGTGATTGTGCACTCAATTTCTTAATTACTTCACTTTTCTAAGATACGCTTTCCAAGCTAACTTTTAACTACCAAATTAAATTAAACTCCTATGCTATCAATTTGTACTCGCCGTCACTGCTGTAGTCAAAGAGAGTTTCTTCTGGTCGCCGTCGCTGTTGCCGTAAAAGGGAGCTCCTCCGAAGCGCGCCACGATACTTATGGCATTCGCGCCTAGGGAAATTTTGGAGGGGTGCATAATCTCCTCCATTCGTGACCTCTCGGAAAAAACATTACCCTCTAGTTCGGGCGTCGTAGTTCGAAAAGCTGTAGACAGATGGCGCGTTTACCACACCACCCATCGCTCCGCCGCGTACCCTAGTCCTCTCTGTTCATGGGCTTCTTTACATAGCTGATGGAGGCGTTATGGGGTTGTCTAACCCCGTGACGTTACTAATATCTCTCTCTCTCTCTCTCTCTTCTCTCTCTATATATATATATATATATATATATATATATATATATATATATATATATATATCGATCAACTTCCAGTTGGTGATGAAGCCGAACATAGAATGAGCTCTACTGTGGCTCAAACTAGGAGCCTTCGCGTGAAACAAAGGTATTTAGTATATATTGTTACGTTTCTAGGTGGTGAATTAAAAGTCTCGTATTATTTTAACAAAAACGTTTATTTTGTTTCTTAACACAATCACTGAAAACACTTGATTATTTATTTACACTCACTTTTCTTCAGTTATTTACACTACACTTCTCTTCAGTTATTTACACTACACTTCTCTTGATTATTTATTTACATTACTCTTCTCTTACACACTCGCACAGTCCTAAGCACTGGCCACAGTTCACTGCACTAATCACAGTACGATGCACTGGTCACAGTTCACGTCACCGACCACAGTACGATGCACTGACCACGGTTCACTTCACTGAGCACAATCACTGCACAGCTATTCACCGCGATGCACACACTTCACAGTTCAGCTTCCACTGCGGACTCTAGACTGACTCGCGGTCGCCGGCCGTCGCGTATTTATACTCGTCAAGACAATCCAGAACCTTCCGGACACCGCGACCTTTCTGGAGTAATCCGCCGGCAGGTGATGCAACCCACGCTCACAGGCAGCTCGTGGTCGCCGGCAGATGACGTAACCCGCGAACACAGGCACCTCGGGGTGGCGACGGCGGATGCCGCAATATTCGTTACAATATTTAATATCTTCTGTCCTTTAATCTATTAAAGGGCAGAAGATATTAAAATATTTGGGCCTAAAGAACATTATTTATCCATCTAAGTGGCTGGATATTGATCTATGATTCCTGAAAGGTTATAGTTTGGTAGCACAGCACGAAAGTCAGCATAAAGATGTTAACAAGTACATAATAAATAAAAACTTTTAATTATGTTGCTTTCTTTGCTGTGTTTTACCAAGTTGTTCTTACATGTAAAATACATAAAATGGAAAGAAGCTCACATGAGACTTCTTTATTCAAACTCTCTCATGGCCATGAGATTACTCGCTGGCCATGAGATTGAGCATATTTACAACAAATTAACAATTGTTACCACTTAAAAATAATAAATATTATGGCTTTTTGGTATAACAATAAACAAGCCTAAAACCTAAAAATACAGAAGTCTGTCTTCATGGTGACAGAAGCGACGACTTCTCGGATGTGGACACAGTTTTTCACATCGTTTAATGAGTCATGTGCGAAACATGACAGTCTTCACAATGGAATATGACAGCTTTTCGCGTGTCTCGGTCGTGCCGCTAGATGTCGCATGAGCGACCTATGAAAGAGTGCTGCGATATCTAGCGGCACGACCGAGAAAGACGCGAAAAGTTCCATAGTCCATCGTGAAGAGAGGCCTTGACTAATCACCTTATTTATTTATTTATTTATTTTACGTAAAAAAAAGTTAAAAACTCGTATGACGTGCTATGGGGAAAAGTAATTGTGTCACATTTTCAAAATTCTGTGATCCCTACACTAAGTCATATACTACTTAAATTTTGAATTTTTGAAAGGGAGAAAAAAAACAACAAAAACTCCCATGCAATAAAATCTATTTTCAAGGATAAACAAGCAATAAATTTTGAATTTTGAAAGGGAGAAAAAAACAAAAAACTCCCATGTAAAAAAATCTATTTTTAAGCATAAATAAGAAATAAAATTTTGAATTTTAACAGATTATACTTGAGTCTTCAAGGAAGAAACCGGATGGTGTCAGATTTGATTGGAATAGTAAATGAATTTCGGAATAAGCTGATAGTTTTCAAACATGCTTTGAAAAACAAAAACGGGACACACTTTCCTAGCTGTCTGTAACTAGCAGAAGAATTCAAAGATAATGTCGTGAGAATTCAAAGATATTCATTCACCAGTTTGAGTCACAATATTAGCGGAAATTTTAAATGCAACCTTATTGAGGAAATTTTTGTTTTAAGCTGCAGTTCAAAAAAATTCAACAATTTATAATGAATTCAATAGAAGATTTAAGGAAATTGAAGGTCTCAAAAGCAGTGTACTGCTTTTGGCAAGGGAGACAGAGGAGAAGATGAACAGACGAGCTATGCAAAGCAGCTGGTCCCACCTGGACGAGTCTGGCCCAAGAGAGAACAACATGGAGGCAACTGGGATATGAACAGCAAAAAGATGATCCACAGTGCTATTAATCGACTAGCAAACGGGCTATTAACGTATTTAATAAAGGGGAGGAGACGAATTTGTTACAGAGTACTTCAGATCTATCTTCCCTCATACCCGATTCAAAATTTTCTAACTACCATCTCTTGGCATTTGTAATCTTTTTTGGGCTTGTGACACTCGTTTCGTCAAAAAATTTAGTTATAAAAATTTTTTGAAAGAAGACGTTGTTTAGATTGCATACGATATCTATATATTGACATTGTAGTTACTGTATTTCTGTTTATTACTGTTTTTATTCTCTCAACCTACCTAATTATTAAACACTTTCAAACCCCTGATTTCTTACCACTTTGTGCCGGAAAAGAGCAATGCTGAACATTGACATTTTTTCCCCTTCATTTAAAGGCTTTCTTTCAAATGTTCACACAGGGACATTACATAACCTGATTCAAATTTATTTTAAACCTTACATTGCTTCCCATAATTACTTAAAAATGAATTATTATAGTATAACCCGTACTGAGGGTTTTAGATCTAGCCCTTGAGGCCTTGCAAGTTGGACATCACTCAACTAAATCAACCCTCCTGAGGCGTTGCGATGAGTCAAAGGCACAGGCTGGTGTGGGCAGGGGGGAGGCCCTTGCGAATCGCATCCGACTTTATTTATTTATTTATTTTACGTCAGAAAAAACATTTAAAAAACTGCTATGACGTGCTATGGGAAAAGTGAATTGTGTGCACTTTTTCCCAAATTCTTGATCCTACACTTACTCATTCTACTTAAATTTTAAATTTTTTTGAAAGGAGAAAAAAAAAAAAACTCCCATGCAATAAAATCTATTTCAAGGATAAACAAGCAATAAATTTTGAATTTTGAAATTTTAAAAGGGAGAAAAAAAAAAAAACTCCCATTAAAAAAATCTATTTTCAAGGATAAATAAGCAATAAATTTTAAATTTTGAAAGGGGAGAAAAAAAAACAAAAAACTCCCATGTAATAAAATCTATTTCAAAGATAAATAAGCAAAAAATTTTTGGGTTTTTACTTCCTCCGCGACAACATGGAAACGATAATTTGAATAATTGTATTTCCACTGAATTCTGAAGCCCCCGAAAATGGTTACATTTATGCCCAGAACAAAAAAAGGGGGCCCACCCACTTTTGCTCAATGGATAGAAACTGGAAAAAAACCCATGAGATGGGGTCATTTACCGGGAAACTGTAATCAATAGTTTTACAGGTTGTTTACTCATGTATACAGTCAAATTAAATAATGCATTTATCATTGTTAAAAAATTTAAAGTTACTTTTCTTTTTGCTCAGTATAGTCTCTAATTTTAAGAAACAGTTATGCAGCGAAACGATTTCACTTGGGATTTAAACTTTTCTATTAATTTAATCGTTTAATGTCATTGGCAAGTGTTGTAAAATAATGTCATGTTTGTATGTGAATTTTTGTAATGAGCTGTTGTCTGTCCCCGTGAATATGATTTCTACTCGAGTTTATAGTAATGACCCCATTTTCTGAAAAAATTTCCCCCCGGCAAGTCATTTTTACAAAAAACCCCTGATTCGTAAATCAAAAACTAATGGTAAAATTTCCCAGATTAATGAAGAGGGCACATGAATCCGTGGGTGGGATTTGGTTATTATTCGTACAATTCGTTTTGTAATCTAAAAGTCTGGGGCTTTAAAATGTATTTCCCAGAATTTATGCCATATCTCAGGCGGAATGCACATTTGCAAAAATACCAAAAGAGCAGTATGAAGGTTAATTTTCAAAATTCGAAAATAGCATAAAGAACTTAATTGTGTTCAATTCTTTTAAATGGACGTTCCATTTGGGGTTTGCTGAATTGAGACCTAAAAATTTTGTTGCCTTAACATCAGTAAATTTTCACTGTTCATTTTCAATGGAGCACAGAATTGTTTATTTGAAATGGAAAACTGCATTAAAACCGTTTTCTTTTCGTTTACTATTAATTTTTATTTCGGAACCCAAATTTGAAACATCTGATATTGTACTATTTACGGTTTTTTTTTGAAAGGGTTTCGTATCATCTGAAGAACCGTTCTTCCTTTTTTAATCGTCGGGGGGATATCGTTTCTAAAGTAGGAACAGAATGGGCCCAAAATCGATCTGAGGAAATCCATGCAACGGGGAAAAAGTCGGAAGGTGCGTCTAAAGTTCCCTCATTCCCGTAAGGTATTTTCAACTCTCTGAGATCGTTGTTTAAATTACGAAAATAAAATCTAGACAATAAAGAATTCCAAAGAAGGTAATTTGGAAAGTAAAATGGCATGATCAATGACGTCAAAAGCTTTTGAAAGATCAAAAAAAAATCCAAAAGGGGCCCCTTTTGATCAATGATGAGGCGACATCTTTAAGAAAAAAAAATATAGCTGTTTCCGTTGATTTTTATTTTCTAAATCCATTTGGCAATCTGAAAGCGCGTCGTGTTTAGTGAAAGGTAGTAAGAATTCGTACGTAAAAAGTTTTTAATATTTTTGAAAAAAAAAGAAATGGGCCGATAATTTTGAATTTCATTTTGTTGCCTTTTTTAAAAAAGCGGCTTAATTTTAGCTGTTTTGAAAATATCTGGAAACGTTCATCAAAAAGATGCATTAAATATGTGAGTTAACGGATGTATAATGGCATACGCAAGTCTTTAACAAAGAACCCGGAATTCATCAAAACCCGGACGAATATTTATTTTTGTTTACCGTTATTTTAAATTTCTAGGAAGAAGTTTGGGGAAACAACATTGTGTCTAATATTTTGAGTGAACTGTCTTTTTTTTGAATTTTCCTGTAGACCCTTAGTGAGACCCAGCAATTCTCGAAAATATTGGTTAAAGAGATTAACTGTTGCCGGATCGTTCAATTTTATCGTTATATTTTAAAACAACATTCTCTACGGTTTTCTAGTTGATTTGGGTAGAATTATTTATTATTTTCCCACATTGCTTTATTTTTATTACTTGAGTTCAAAATACCCTGATCTTTTTTCATGATTTTGCCTGTCTTATGATTTTTTCGTAACAATGTTTTGTTTTTTTTTAAAGTAGTAAGGAAATCTTGAGATACGTCATGACGTTTAGAAATAAAATAGAGTACGTTTATTTTCCGATGTTCAAATTTCCCTTTTTTTGATCAAATTACTTTTTCGTAAATTTTAATTTTCTTTTTTTAAAGGAAAGCGCGTTAAAGAAATAAAGCTTGAAAAATTTATTTTTTTCATTCGTGTCAATAGCTTATAAACTGCCCCCCTGATTCTTTCAGCAATAGTCCGTAAATAATTTTATTTTAAACTGAAATAAATGCTCTGAAATGCGTTTTTATTTATTGTGTCAGTATTCATTTTAAAGTAATTTAAAATTTGTGCATCTGGTCACTGTAACCTAGTTATTCGTTATTATTTCATATCTAGTTTGGTTTGTTAATTATAATTTGATCTTCTTTTGTGATTTAAACGTTTTCCCGTGTGGTACTTTCCCTTAATATCAAAATTTAAAAAGAATGAATTAAATTGAAAACTCTCTTTTTCGTGGGGTTTTCAGAAAATCAATATTGAAATCTCCCCTACAACAATGGATTTAAAGAATTACTAATTTTTTAAAAGTTATCTCTAGATTTTCTGGTTTAAATAATCTAAAGCTTGCTTTTTTGGAGGTTTAGATGCAAAGTAAGATAATTTTTTAGCTAGTAAGATGTACAACTGTTATTTCAAACTTTTCAACTGCATATAAATTGAATTCTGACAAAATGAATCAATATTATTTCTTACATAAATAACGAACCTCCGTAACAGGGCCTTTTTTTGATTCCCCTTTCTCTACAATTGTCAAGGTAAAAAATAGGAATTTGGAGTGTGTTTAGATCTTTTGGAAAACCAATGTTCTGTAAACAAAAAACATCTATTTGATGAATCACCTCTAATGCTGCCTCTAAATTCAATTTCAATTTTAGAAAGCGTTAAGTTTTGTGACCAGTTCCCTCAGAATATTACAGGGAAATTTTTAAAACAGAGGGACAAAATTATCGTCTCGTTCAACTGAAATTTTGAAGCATTTCTTTTAAATTTGCATCTTTAGCCATTTATTTTGGTTAGTTACCCTTGAAAATTGTCACTTGCCCTGCCCCTGCAGACATCTTGCACAGCTACTGAAGAATCAACTGGATTTTTTTTTGCTGCACTTTTCAGATGACCTCTTTTTCAATTTTGCTTTTTTTCAATGTCACAATATTTGCAAGTAATCCTGGTCAATTTTCCGTTTCAGTACGTCTCTCACTCGGGAGCAGTTTTTTCAGCGCCGAATGATCTTGCAATTCAAAATACTCCTGTAGAGAACTAAAAAAAATACATTACCATTGTCACCATGAATAATATAACTAAATGTAGATATATACAATAAAAAACCATAGTAATTTTTAAATTGAACATCCCTAACGTAAATTAAAAAAAAGATTGTATGGAAAAAAACATTTCATTTAATAATAAGTATTTCAATTTTATTTAAAACAATTGTGTAGCTCAAATGAAATTATCATTATTGCGACAATCATTTAAAAGAAAAACAATATCAAATCATCTAAAATAATTTTGTGTATATATTTGTTTACTAATTTTTGGGTTTGTTTGACAAAATGCCATTCCCAAAAAATAAATTAGGGATTAATATCTCAAATACATATAGTAAAAGAAATTACCAGATTTACTAACTATTCGGATTAACTGTAAAATAAATCGTGAGTTGGTAAATAGCAGTAACTTCTGACGAACGAACAAACAACACTTCTACCAACGTACTTTATTTTTGTGTTAAGGAAATCACACAAGTCTTTACATATGGGACTTGTTACCAATAATTTCATTTGCAGAATACCTGATTGTTAGTTATATTCATTTCGGTTGGTATTAAATATGACGTTTTCAGTTTAGCAGGTTATAAACTTCGTAACCAATTTGTAGATTACTGTTATGCGAAAGATTTGAATTTACAATAATTTTTATTGCATTTTGGAATTACATTTGAACTATGAATTAAGATTTGGTTTCTATAATTACGTAATTAATAATATAAGTTTTTATATCATTATATTTAATTTTAATTATCAAAGTGTAATTAAATTATTCAAAATTTAAATCTCGCGCACGTAATCTGGGAAACCTGTTTTGAAGTTCATAACCTGCTAAAAAACCTATTATTATTTGACACTAACATTTTTTTAAAAATAAAATAGAACAGACAATTCATGCGACATAAGTGAAGGGATTATTTTGTTTGAAAAAGTTTGTGAATACACTAAGAAAAATCGTGTTCAAACCGATTTACATGTGGAACAGTAGTTTCAACCCGCCAAAATGTGAATGATTTTAAACGTACCTTGAATCAATAATTGTCATAATTTAGCTTGTACATTTACGGAAGACAAAAATGCATTATATATTTCAGTAGTTTAAATAGGAGAGTCTAGTACGTTAGACCCTTTAATAAATACGTTATCAATGACGATCAAAACGTCCGTTCAATTAAACAAATAATAATAATAATAATAATAATAATAATAATAATAATAATAATAATAATAATAATAATAATAATAATAATAATAATAATAATAAAATAAAAAAACAATTAAAACCAAAAAAAAAACAGTGGATTGTTTTTTTTAAACTGAGTTTTCCAACCTGTTAAATAGGTAATTCATGTGTTGTAACAGTGTAAAATCACCGGAGTGCACAATTCAAAAAATAGAAATTCTTTTGACTTATGCCTATTAGTATTTGAAGCAAGAAATGTGTTGGGGAAGCAATGATGCAAAGTTATAATTTACATACTTGTCTTACTTGAAAATCAATGTATGAAAAATTATCATTTTAATAATTAAAATCATAAAAATGTAGACTACAGTAGAAATCACAAAGGAAATAAAGTATTATTTTATGATAATTGCATTGTCCCAAAAGTATAAACAAATTAGTTTTTACATCAGAATTTTTATTTGTTGGTAATTTTTTTTTAAAAAAAGCTCCATTCTTTTCCCATCCTGATCATGTAATTGTGAACTTCATCTAGATGTGAGGATTAATAAGAAATAATACTCTTCATTGTTAGAATGCTCTTCAGTTGTTCAAAAAATATCCTGTAAAAAATTTAAAAAAAACAACTTTGGATACTTTTATTTGAAATTTTTGCATTTACAGATACTTGCTGATTTTTAAACTAAGTTGTCATTTATTTGATATGGGAACCATATCCCCCATAATACATTCACAGCTGTCTCTCTGAAGGCAGTATTTGGCACCAAATGCATAATAGCAGCCACAGATATCATTTGAGGTAGAAATTTCTAATGCTACTGAGCAGAGTGTGTCAGGAGATAGTCATGAGATTTATTGGAATAAAATGATTAGAGTAATCAGTGAATTTGAAGACAATAATCAACCCTCAGGAAATAATGTAGGTATTTAATTTTAGAGAATCAGTAATCTGAAATCCAGAAATATTAATTTGTTTTCTGTTTTCAGTATACAAGGAAGTTTTGAAGACACTGCTAAGGAAGACTTCAGCAGATGAAATACCTACTTATCCTTTTGCAGGTGTTAGCTAAAGGATCCCCTGCGTTTGGAATTAGATCAAATTGGTATACTAAACATAAATGTTTTCATGTTATTAGTGACGCAGACATCTTTAGAAGCACAATTCAGAGTGCACGTATGGCTAATGAAATTAAATGTATTATTATTATGAAAAATATTTGTGTAAAGATTTGAATATACCTATTTTTTGGGTTGACTATTGTATCTGTAATCATGCCTGCTTGCCCAGAATGCAGGAATACCTTTAACCCTTTTATGCTCAAGTTTATTTTTTTTTATATCTTTTTTTATATAATTATAATTTTAGCAAATAAATATGCTATTGGTGATACATAGATATGTTCTAAATGAAAATTATAATTTTTTCTGTTATCTTTTGCAAAATATGGACTGTTCCAATATTGGAACACCAGGCATAACGGGTTCAGAGTTTTCAACAAGTCAGGTCACATCTATAATATTTTTTCTTTATTTAAAATTTAAAAAATACTACAATTTGGTTTTTTTCTATATCAAAATTTCAAATACAATGTAGCATTTATTTCTTTGTATCCATCTGTTTATTTCTCACATGAATTTCCCAAATTTGCCTATTTCATATTTTTTCACATTTGTTCTTATTCCTGTTTGTGGTTTTCATGCCTAAGCTGATTACAGTAATTGACTCTCAATGTATTCATTTATTTGGACCGTTGTTCCTCTTGAGTCATTTGCAACATGTGGCATACAGCATTTAATATGTAAAGGTTAAAAATTTATAAATTAGTTTCATGACATGTAAAAATTTTAACATTCACATATTGATGCTGTGGTACAAGTTGCCATTTTGCATAAGTTGCAAATGACTTGTTGAAACAAGAGACCAAATAAATTAATATAAACATGAATTAACAACAGTTGTTTTTAAAAATACTCTATATTATTGCGTTTTGCTTCATTTTGTGTGTGTGTGTGTGGTTCTATTTTTGTAGGTTGGGGTCTTAAAGAGAGCACTTGTTCAAGGTTAAATGTTAGGAGTGAAAATATTTGGCAAAGTAATATGAAAAAATATTTCAGATTTAATTTTGAATTAATTATTCTATTCAGCAAGACCCTTTAGTGCCAAGTTTTCAAATATTTCTTGTCATATTTGTGGTTTTAAATTATTTTGCTCCATAAAAATATGGGTTGTGAAAAAGGTTGCTGCAAAATTTTGCGTTTTTGGTATAACCATTTATGTAGGAACTGTAGCATAAAAATATGGGTTGTGAAACCTCTCACCGAAGTTTCGAGAGAATCAACATTTTGTTGTTCACGGGACTACGTGAACAAGGGAATCAGGAGACACAGCGGTGGTTCAAGGCACTACGCAGGGCCACACACGGCACCTACGGTGCGTCAACCACAAAAATAGCTGGGCCAAATTTTACTATTAATTCTGGGTGGGAGAACCGTTTTTCAATGTACGGCAACCAGTTCTTTTTTTCAGTGCAGCAATAAGTCTGCCTCTAGACGAGTCTACTGGTATCAAAGATAAACCACACCTAGCGACATTTGTGAGGTACGTGTCAAGGGACTTCGAGGTGGTAGAAGAACTTTGAGACCAGGTTATATTGAAGGATACTACTCATGGTTGTGACAATCAAGCAACCCTTGATAGTGTTGAGGAAAACTCAGTGCCTATCGGTAATGCATTACTACCGATGGTGCACCATCTATAGAACGTTCAAGCATTTGATTGCAGTACAGGGCCTTATGGGTATGCTCTCTTTCTGTCCAATACAATTTTACATAGGACTCTCTCTTTCTATCGATATGTTGCCAATTCAGGAAGAAGCTCGGGGCAATTCGGCTCGGTCATCCTGTTTCTAAAGCAATATTTAACATGTTTACTCCACGATAACTTCAATTGTGTTGATCTTAGACAAATGCATTTTTTACCATAGTTATTCCCAGAACTTCTATGAATGTGATGTATTTTGTAATTGAGTTTTAATGGTTTAATTACGAAGAAATAAATTATAAATAATGGCCGAGTGTTTACTTCTACATTTTGACGTCTTTAAATTTTCTCCATGCAAGACACTTTTTTCTTATTAAAAAAGCATAAACGTCAGCTAATGAAATGACAAGGAAGTCAAACTTTGATATGAGACCAACCACATTTCTTGTGAATCATGGTTCTTGAGTTGAGACTGTAATAAAAAAATATTCATGCGCTCGAAATGAACATCTCACGTCGTTCGGTGATACGTCTTAGCGATTTTAAACTGGCGACAAGGAAAGAAAAAAGTATTTTCAATTTCATTATACAAACAGTAAAATACAAATAAACGTATCTAAAACAAAGGGGTGCTAAACACCATCTTTCTCGCCTTCAGTAATGGTTATGTAATACTATTTATACCACAATTTATCCCCGAATTAACACATCTCTGTCACCATTGTTTGTAAAACTCGTATTAAATCGTAGAACATTCTGAAAATTAAATGGTTTCAAACAATCCCGTTTTTTTTTCAAAACTTTAAACGAAAATATATTTTTGGCATTGAATTCATTGTATAAGGTATACGATACTGAGCGGTGGCAAACAAATGTAAATAGATTGAAAAATATATAATAGTAATTATTACACCCTATGGTAATGTAATATTCTACAAATATATAAAGTAAAAGTTTACATTAACGCGAACGAAAGTAGCCATCATCGCCTTTTGTTATCATGACGTTACAACAATGTTACAAGTAACAATGACCTCGAATTCGCATGGAAAACACACCCTATTATCATTATTGATACCGCAAAAAAATGAAAATGGATGAAAAATATAATAATTAGAAATAGTATTTTATATTTCAAAATTACTCCTTTTTAACATGCATTACTCTCCATTCCCAGATCTTTATTTATTTATTTATTTATTTATTTATTTATTTATTTATTTTACGTCAGAAAACAGTTAAAAACTGCTATGACGTGCTAGGGAAAAAGTGAATTGTGTGCCATTTCAAAATTCTTGACCCCAACTTACTCATATACTACTTAAATCTTGAATTTTGAAGGAAAAAAAAACAAAACTCCCATGCAATAAAATCTATTTCAGGATAAACAAGCAATAAATTTTGAATTTTGAAATTTTAAAAGGGGAGAAAAAACAAAAAAAAAAAAACTCCCATTAATAAATCTATTTTCAAGGATAAAAAAAGCAATAAACTTCGAATTTTGAAAGGGAGAAAAAAACAAAAAAACTCCCATGTAATAAAATCTATCTTCAAAGAAAATAAGATAAATAAGCAATAAATTTTTGGCTCTTATTACTTCCTCCGCGACAACAAAAAACGATAATTTGAATCTTGTATTTCCCACTGAATACTAGAAGCGTGCACAGAAAATGAAGTTACATTTATGTCCAGAAGCAAAACAAGGGGCCATCTCAGCATTTGCTCAATGGATCAGAAACTGGACGAAAAACCTGATCAGATGGGGTCATTGACCCGGAAGCTGTAGTACAATAGTTATTTACAGGTTGTTTATACTCCCTTTATACAGTCAAATGGTAAATAATGCATTTATCATTTTAAAATTAATTTACTTTTCTTGTTATGCTCAGTATAGTCTCTAACTGTATAGAAACAGTTATGCAGCAGAAACAATTTCACTTGGGATTTAACTTTCTATAGATTTAATCGTTTAATGTCATCTGGCAACGTGTTGTAAAATAATGTACATGTATTGTATGTGAATTTTTGTAATGAGCTGTTGATACTGTCACCTGATGAATATGATTTCTACTCAGTGTTATAGTAATAGACTTCTGCATTTTCTGAAAAATATTCCCGCCCTTGAGCAAGTCATTTTACAAAACCACTGATTAAATAAAAAGACACGGTAATGGTAGAATTCCAAAGATTAATGAAGAGCTTACATGAATCACGTGGGTGGGATTGGTTATTATTCGTACAATTCTTTTTTGTAATCTAAAAGTCTGGGAGCTATAAGATGTATTTCCCAGAATATTATGCCATATCTCAGGCGGAATGAACTTTCCCGAAGTATACAAACGAGCATTATGAAGGCTGACTGATTGCAGAATTCTGAACGCGTAGCATAAAGAACTTAATTGTGTGTTAAATTTCCCATTTAAATGGACGTTCCATTTAAGGTTTGACTAATTGAAGACTTAAAAATTTTGTTGCCTTAACATCAGTCAATTGTACACTGTTCATTTCAATGGAGCACAAATTGTTTATTGAAATGGAAAACTGCATTAAAACCGTTTTTCTTTTCGTTTACTATTAATTTGTTATTTGGAACCAATTTGGAAACATCTGATATTGTACTTTACTGTTTCTTTATTGCAAAGGATGTTCTTATCATCTGCAAAGAGAACCGTTTTTCCCTTTTGAATCGTCGGGGGCATATCTTTTTACGTAAAGTAGGAACAGAATGGGGCCCTAAAATCGATCCTTGAGGAACTCCACCAAAAGGGGGCAAAGAGTCGAAAGGTGCGTACGTAATGTTCCATCATTCCAGTAGGTATTTCACTCTCTGAGATCGTTGTTTAAGGGTTTACGAACATAACCAATCTAGAGCAATACCACGAATTCCTTTGAAGGTAATTTGGAAAGCAAAATGTCATGATCAATGACGTCAAAGCTTTGAAAGATCTAAAAATAACCCAAAAGGGTGCCTCGTTTTGATCTAATGATGAGGCACATCTTTAAGAAAATATAGTTTTCCGTTGATTTTGTTTTTTCTAAATCCATGTTGCAATCTGAAAGCGCGTCGTGTTTAGTAAAAAGGTAGTAAAATTCGTACGAAAAAAGTCTCTCTAATATTTTGAAAAACTGATAGAAAATGGGCCGATAATTTTGAATTTCATTTTGTTTGCCTTTTTGAAAAGCGGCTTAATTTTAGCTGTTTTGAAAATATCTGGAAACGTTCAGTGCAAAAAGATGCATTAAATATGTGAGTTAACGGATGTATAATGGCATACGCACAAGTCTTTAACAAAGAATCCGGGAATTCATCTAAACCGGACGAATATTTATTTTTAGTTTACCGATTATTTTAAGAATTTCATAGGAAGAAGTTTCGGAAACAGACATTGTGTCTAATATTTAGGTGAACTGTCTGTTTTTTAATTTTGTGCCTGTAGACCCTTAGTGAGATCGGCAGCAATTCTCGAAAGTATTGGTTAAAGTTACCCTGTTGCCGGATCGTTCACATTTATATCGTTATATTTTAAAAAAACATTCTCTACGGGGTTTTTTTAGTTGAGTTGGTAGATTATTTATTTATTCCACATTGCTTTAGTTTTTTATGAGTTCAAAATATCTGATCGTTTTCTGATTTTAGCCCTGTCTTATGACTTTTCGTAACAATGTTTTGTATTTTTAAAGTAGATAAAAATCTTGAGATACTCATGACGTTTAGAAAAAAAAATAGAGAGTACGTTTATTTTTACACGATGTTCTAATTCCTTTTGTGATCCCAATATTACTTTTTCATGAAATGTTTAATTTTCTCTTTTTTTAAAAGGAAAGCATGCGTTAAAGAAATGAAAGCTTTGAAAAATAAATTATATTTTCATTCGTGTCAATGGTTCTTAACTGCCTCCCATGATTCTTTCACGTAGTCCGTAAAAACCCTTTTTGTTAACTGTAGTAAATGCTCTGCACATGCGTGTTTTATTTATTTGTCAGTATTCATTTATTAGTAATTGTAAATTTGTGCATCATGGTCCTTAACCTAGATTATTCGTTATTATTTCATATCTAGTTGTGGTTTTTTTAATTATAATTTGATCTATTGCTGTTTGTGTTTAAAATATTTGTAAATTACGTTCCTGTAATATCTAAATTAAAGAATGAATTAAATTGGGAAAATGCTCTTTTTCGTAAGGTTCGCTCAGAAAATCAATTTAAATCTCCCATACAACAATGGATTTAAAAGAGATTACTAATTTTGTTCAGAATTATCTCTAGATTTTCTGAGTGAAATAATCTAAAGCTTCTTTGTTGGAGGGCTGTAGATGCAAAGTAAGATAATTTTGAGCGTAGTAAGATGTACAACTGTTATTTCAAAACTTTTTCAACTGCATATAAATTGAACTCTGACAGAAGAGTAGGGAAATTTTATTTTCACATAAATACACGAACCTCCGTAAAAGGGCCTTTATTTGATTCCTTGCTCACTATGATCCTGCAAGGTAAAACTGGAATTTGGGTGTGTTTAGATCATTATGAGATAATTCTCATCTTATTTTCATGTTATAACATTTTCATGTTCTGCAAGAAAAAGTCTTTATAAAACGGAATTACTGCAAATTTAATGTAATTGACAGAGAATTGCGAGATGTTCTTAATGAAATGAATGCGTCTATCCCTGTGACATGCGATTTATTCGTGGCAGCCTGATATTGAAGGAGAGGGACTTCAGCTGTCGGCGTAGATTTCGACCTTGGAGTCGCTCCTCTTTCAAGGCGTAGGCCGTAGGGGAATTCCCTCTCTCCCGACTCTGAAGGTGAGATACACACAAGATATACATTGGGTGTGTGAGTATGGCTTCTGTTCACGTGTCTCCCTGCCCCGTGTTGAAATTCATAACCCCTCGACCAGATACGCATTGCTCAACGCCATGCGAGATATCAGAAAGTCATAGGATTGTGGCGCATTGTGCGTTGAAAATCAGCGATACGTCCGAATATAGTCAATAAGGTGTGTATTTTTCAACTCAGAAGCTGTCAATGAAGGGTTTAATATTTATTTAAAGGTGAATTCTTCCATAAATACGTTATATGTTAATGTATTTTGATAATTATAATAATGTCATGCAATTTACTACTCGTTACAAAATTGACTTCATTTTCTGTGCACGTCTTCTAGAATTCAGTGGGAAATACAATTATTCAAATTATCGTTTCCATGTTGTCGCGGCAGGAAGTAATAAGAGCCAAAATTTATTGCTTATTTATCTTTGAAAATAGATTTTATTACATGGGAGTTTTTGTTTTCTCCCTTTCAAAATTCAAAGTTTATTGCTATTTTATCCTTGAAAATATTTTTTTATTACATGGGAGTTTTTGTTTTTCTCCTTTCAAAATTCAAAATTTATTGCTTGTTTATCCTTGCAAATAGATTTTATTGCATGGGAGTTTTGTTCTTTTCTCCTTCAAAAATTCAAAATTTAAGTAGTATATGACTAAGTGTAGGGATCACAGAATTTTGAAAATGTGCACACAATTCACTTTTCCCCATAGCACGTCATACGCAGTTTTTAACTGTTTTTTGACGTAAAATAAATAAATAAATAAATAAATAGACGTCTTTTTGGTAAGTAAAAAAGTCATTATTTGATGACAGTTATCTTACTGGAACTTATGTATCATTTGGAAGTGATTCAAAAGTACATTAGAATTCGGCTATTCATTAGAGGAACAGTAAAGAATCGTACAATGTAATGATAGTGCCCAGCTTGAATTCATCCAAAAAAAATCTACAAGAATCATATATTTTCCTTCTTGAACCAGAAAAATGTTTATTTTTATTGCCTATGTAATTGAAAAATATCACATAAAAACTGCATTACTAAATAGTTAACACAGAATCGAAATGTTCCAACATAAATCAACAATAAAAACTTTCAATAACAGATTTACAACTATGAGTCGCGCGACTTTTCTTGTCTCCCAGCGCGGGGTGTGGGGAGAGATGCCTTCTCCTGACGTCACATCCTACGGGTATTGCCAACTGTAACATTATTAATACTATTCGCGCCTCTTTCGCTCTTAATACAACAGGACATTATAGACGATAAAATATAACAAATAATAACACAATTAATAGCAACCACGAGTGAAAATAATTAGATAACGAAATATTGCTTATTAAGGCTAAATGCACAGAAAAATACTTATAGGAAAAATCAATAGATCGCAGCACTATCACACGGAATTTACTAGATCGATAACGTCTGAACGAAGTGTCCGATTTTCGATCTGTAAACGGCATTGGACTCGTTTTTAAAATAGAATTCACGCTACGATGCCGTTTTTTCAAAAAAGATTTCCAAAAATTTTTGAAAACGTTTTCTCATAGTTCCGGGAAGAAATTAAAAATGTGGGCTTATAGGCGCATGGCGACGTCTTCCTGAACCCAACGCCGTGTCAATCATGCAAATCGGATAAATAGGAGCGGCGTAAAGTGAAATTTCGGAAAACATACCTGATCCCCCTCCCCCTCCCCCTCCCTCTCCCCCTTACCACTGCGTCACCCGACCCGCCTGGGCCCTACATCGACGCGGCCGAACGGCAACCCCGGCCTGCGGCACGGGAGGCCGAACTTTCAGACAGGCAAGCTGGGCAGTCAGCCCCTTTCAGTCTCAATATGTTTTTCTCCACGTGTCAAACTAGTGATGCTGTAACACAGCCAAACGGTCTCGTATCATCTGTAATTGTCGTATAAAACTATAAAAAGCTTGTTCACTATTTCCGTCTTCCTTCGAATACCATCAAACAATTATTTGAGGCGGTACTCAAAATATCGATTCCGATTTGGAAACTGATTTCAAAAAGAAAATTGAACTAATTGTGTAGATATCACCAATATTGCATGACCTAACATCTTATTTTACATACATTTTACTTCTAGATCTTCCGTTATCATTCCACTACCACAAAGAATGAGCGAAATTACGCACGAGCTCTTTATCCTGCGACTCGATTTTGATCTCAAAACGGCGTTTGTCTCCTTGATAGATTTCACCTGATGAATCTGTTTTCCCAAGTAAAATTTTAAAACAGTTTTCGTACTTTCGGACAAAATTGAAGAAGTGGTAAAATAGCGCGCAGGCGAGATGCATCCTGAATCCAACACTGTAACAAACGTTAAAATATAATATTAAGAATCGTGACATGTGCCAGCTTACTCAGTAAGTTATATTGATATAAAATGATTCTGTTATATTTGTATAAACTTGAAGATTGGAATAAGTAATTCCCGGCGCGTCGTTTTGATACAAACTACGTAAATGATAATGTAAAAGGATGTAGTGTAAATCATTGTATTGTGACACATATATATGTATTTTTTAATGCATTAAATTGTCACGAAAGCAATACAACTTTAACCCTTAGACAGGAACAACACACTAGAAGAGGAATATCTGTCTATGAGGGGGGATAAATTATGTTTTGTTATACAGTTATTAATTTGGCAACTTTTACATTTCTACATTAAGATACCATTTTTCTAAAGATCGTACACGCTTATCAGTAACATTTAATCGGGTTGCAATGCAATTTATAAGATTTATATACTACTAGTAGTAGATTTATATACTACTAGTAGTAGATTTATATACTACTATAAACCTCATATTAGGGAATCAGAATGCAAACGTATTAAATCGGCGATCCTTATCTAGGTGTCGAGAATAGGGATGCAACATTGATGTTATTTTCAAAACATTGATTTTGTATAGACACATAAACATATTTCGTAAAATGAAACATTTATGAAACCTGATGTTTATTATCGATGTGCTTGATGAGTTGTTGTGCATGAAAAGAACCGATAATCACAATTTTATAAAAAAGTTAAAATATGAAATAATATTGCATTATTCCACTGTCAATACATGTGTTCGAATAAAGCAAACGGTGATTGTAACATCCTCATCCAGTAGACTATCTTCAGCCCGAGAAATGACTCCATTTTTCTGGCATTTCCTACGTATGTCCTACCGTACGCAAAGAGGCGGTCAACGTAAGCACTCTAGGTGTAAGGTCTCTCGCCCACCTTCCTGTACCCATTTGAGGAAGTTGTGACTCCATTAGATGACCCTCGGCGATACTTTTCAGGCTTAGTTTCGCTGTTATTCTTTTTACTTTCTTTTGCCGTTTTGTCTAAATCGTAATTATAAATTAACAATCACGGCCACTGTCAAAACAAAATCTTCCGCACGAACTTGATCGATGTTTCTAAACCAGGTTTTTGAAAGATGTTTTAATTTTGAACATTGATATTTGCATTTGTATTACTTGAGCATCATTCCTTCGCTTTTTTTGCTATCCGAAACTGGAAGGGAACGCGCCGATAATTCAGCGAGTTCTTCCCTAATAATGGCAGAATGTACGCATGAAAGACTGCAGGTATCAAACACACTGTTCAGTGCGATGATGTCTATTTGTCGGCTCCAGTCCCGGTCAAGCAGCGGCTGTGAGCATCTCTCCTTTTATCTGCAGGTCCCAATTCTTCGCGGGGTCTCAACGCGCAGAGAAATAGTACTAGAACATAGATCGCAACCCACCCCTTGTTAGACCTATCTGGATATACACAGCAATAGGATGCTAGCAATTTGTTCATTGCTCACTCGGACTCGAACTGCCTTTTTCCTTTTGTTTGTGATATTGTGTATTAAGTCGTATCAATTATGCCACTTACACCCTTTTCTTCCGCTTCATTCTATCATTCCAAGCGTAATATCCTTTCTAGAATTTTTCGACTCACAGTATGTCCAAAATATTTTATTTTCCATTTTTTGGCTTTGGCTTTTAGAGAAAGTTCTGTTTTCTTTTCAAAATTTCGGCATTTATCTTTTTGCACTTCCATTGTACGTTTAATGTTTTCTTCCGTGTCCATACTTCAAAAGCACCTTCCTTTTTTCGGCCTATCTCAATGTTCAGCTTTTACACCCACACAACAGGATTAGAAATACCTTTTTCTCGATTATTTGGATTTTGGTCTTACGCAGGGCTTGATTTCTGACGGAACGGCGTTCCTGTATCTCACTGATTCATTCTCGCTATTACATTATATTATAAATATATAATTATTTCTTTTAAAATAATAAATCATTTTGAGGGCGTTCCGGGACCTAAAATTTTAGAAATCAATCACTTGATATGCCTGCATATTTTATGAATTTGTGTAATTTTCTTTCCGCTGCTTTTCTAAAATTATTTCTCTCTTTAGTTTTCTGTACAGTATCAGAATTTGTTATTGTAATTCATAAGTATTTAACTTCGCCCGCCATGTATATCACTTCTCCGTTGATGTTCAGGCTTCCTTTTTTACCAGTTGACATAAATGTTGTTTTCTTTAAATGTAAGTTCATAGAATATTTAAATTTTATAATAATAATAATAATATATTTATCCATCCTTATTACATAATTCCGAATTAAGTACAAATAAAACATCTGCATAATTTTGATGACAAAATTGTTGCGTTTTCTCGAAAAGAAGTAAAGTGGACATGTCACGTTTTGAATGTTTGCTCCTCATTTCGCGCTACTTTGTATCCAAGCCCAGCGCCGCCAGGCACGCTCTCAAGTCACCCTTCTGAGCTGGAAGCAGGGTGGCACCTCTGGCACACTGCTGTTCTGATAGCGTGACTTTTCTGACCTCTGCAGACATCTCGCCGCGTTCTTCGGCGGGCTGCGTGTTACACTAGGGCAATTCGATATGCCCAAGCGTAGGAAGAGGGCGGTGAGTAGTTTTCAGTGGGCGAGAACATTGTGCAATGACGAAGTGGAGATTATATTTACTCTATAAGAATTAGTGGAATCATTCGCGTTTCCTTAATTATTAGCGACCGTGTGTGTGTGTGTGTGTGTGTGTGTGTGTGTGTGTGTGTGTGTGTGTGTGTGTGTGTATTATATATATATATATATATATATATATATATAAACAAAATTATAAATTAGACAATTAATAACAATTATGAAAGTATATGTGATTAATAAAAATTTTGTGAGATATTATTAACTAAAGTAACTTATTTTGTCAAGATGTGTGAATGGGAAGCTATTGTTTTTCATTGAAAATACCGGTATAACGTTTATTGACGTCCATACCGGTAGAGACGTCCAATAGAAGTATTTTACTAGTATATAATAATAAAGGTATTTGAGGAAGGTATGAAAAATACCGGTATTTTACCGGTATTCAATACCTTTCGGTCGCTGTTCACTAGCAGAATCAAAGAAAAACAAACTATCCTTGTTATCTTCTCTTTCATTTGTATTTACAGTATTTGAAGTATTTCTTTTTTTAAAAACATCTATTTTATGTATTTAAATATATCTTCAAAAGACATGCTCAAAAAAACTCAAAAATAGAGGGTTAAATACAAAAATATATATTTCAAATACAAGTATTTAAATATTGCTCAATCCTTTCTATAAACTAGTATGTGCGATCAGCAGTGTACTAATCTCAGTTCCCAGCTTGAGCGTAGTACTAATACATATGCCACGAGTAAGTCCGGAAAAAATTGTAGAATGAAATTGCAAAATATGGACATAAATATATAAGGAAAACGCTAAATAAACGAATATGCAAAATCAGATTTTCCTGCTGTATGTAACATCAAATTTCATTAGAAGTAATTTAGTACAATTACACTGTGTAAGTATCCTTACAATACAATTTTAAATAAAAGCTAAACGATATCGACATCACACACTTTCTGGCATTATTTCTAAATTTGCAATTTTCAAAAATTGATAGAGTTCAACGAAAATGGTAATTCTTTTAAGCGTCCCTTCTATCCGTGGAAAAAAATTGTTGTGATTTTTTAGATTTTTTTAATATATACATCAATTTCATTCTTAAATTACTCTAAAACTACGCGGTTTTGCAATAAACTTACATGACCTTTGCAATCTTCGAAAATACGGCGGGGTGGGCGAAAATGAGACCACCATCATATTTTGTATCGTCTTTAAACAAAAAAATTGAAGTTCCTTTAGAGAAAAAGTTACAATTGTTTTAATTGCCTATACTTCGCCCCAAATTGCACGAAAACTACTCAAATGTTTCAAAAATTAAACTTGATCTTATTTTCAGATCTGTCAGAACAGATTTCAGTAAGGAAAAAAATATATCAATATTATAGTTGAAAGAAGACGCCCCCAAAAATTGCACGTTAGCAATTTTCTAAACATAAGTGATGTCAACAAACACCATAAATCACATTTCTCTTGCGTTCTGTACGTAACACGAGGACAAAATTTAATCAAATAATTTGGTGACGGTTTGAGAAGATTTCGAAAATGATTTTGAGGCTTAATGTAAAGGATCCTCAAAAATCAAAATATTCGTTTGAAACTCCCAAAGGATCGAGTTCTTTCAGGTAGATTCGGGAAGATCAATTTTGGAGAAAATTGGCAGAGCGGTTTGGGCGTTAGCGTTGACCATAAACGGACAGACATGTTTTGGTGTCAATCGACTTTTAGGTATCAAGGACACACGTATTGTATTTTTTCGCTAGACCACGAGTTAGAAGAAGTAATGTAATATTTAGCAAGACGATTTATCCACTTTTACTTTACCAGGGCCCGACAATAAGAGTTTTCCGGTACCCGATTACATAATTTGTCGGAAAGTAGTTTTAAAATTAACAACAAAGAAAAAAATTTAAAAATTTAGCTCCCACGATTTGACTGGGGAAAACAGATCCACCAGGTAAAATCTATCAAGGAGACAAACGCCGTTTTGAGATCAAAAATCGAGTCGCAGGATAAAAGAGCTCGTGCGTAATTTCGGCTCATTCTTTGTGGTAGTGGAATGATAACGGAAGATCTTAGAAGTAAAATGTATGTAAAATAAGATGTTGGGACATGCAGTATTGGTGATATCTACACAATTAGTTCAATTTTCTTTTTGAAATCAGTTTCCAAATCGGAATCGATATTTTGAGTACCGCCTCAAATAATTGTTTGATGGTATTCGAAGGAAGACGGGAAATATGTGAACAAGCTATATAGTTTTATACGACAATTACAGATGATACGAGACCGTTTGGCTGTGTTACAGCATCACTAGTTTGACACATGGAGAAAAACATATTGAGACTGAAAGGGACTGACTGCCCAGCTTGCCTGTCTGAAAGTTCGGCCTCCCGTGCCGCAGGCCGCCGGGGTTGGCCGTTCGGCCGCGTCGATGTAGGGCCCAGGCGGGTCGGGTGACGCAGTGGTAAGGGGGAGAGGGAGGGGGAGGGGGATCAGGTATGTTTTCCGAAATTTCACTTTACGCCGCTCCTATTCATCCGATTTGCATGATTGACACGGCGTTGGATTCAGGAAGCATGTCGCCATCGCGCTATAAGCCCACATTTTTAATTTCTTCCCGGAACTATGAGAAAACGTTTTCAAAAATTTTTTGGAAATCTTTTTTGAAAAAACGGCATCGTAGCGTGAATTTAAAAGTTTTATAAGTTTTATAGTTAAAGTTAAAGTATTCGTTTAAAAAACGAGTCCAATGCCGTTTACAGATCAAAAATCGGACAATTTGTTTAGACGTTATCGGTCTAGTAAAGTTTGCTTATTTTGGTGCTGCCACGTGGTGGCGACAAATGGAACTAGTGTCGGTACATTAAGCCTTAAGAAGATATGATATTACCAAAATCCGAATCGAATAAATCACAGGGCACAAAACGAACAGCGAAAACGCTAAAACTGAATTCATCCGAAAGCAGAGCTTGGCAGCTCTGACAATCTTGCCGTGCCGTTCCGTGTGAGACCAATGTTGTGACCAGACCGTACCGAGTCGTGCTGTGTTGAGCACTAGGGAGCTCAGACGTCAAGAAAAGTCCCGCGACTACGTTTTTGCCTCTTTGACTATTAATTATTTTGAGCATTATATTGATTACCTGTAATAAATATTAAGAAATGAAAATGTTTAAGGTATTCCTTTAGTCATGTGAGTTGTTAAAGAAAACAATATTAACAATCTTTTTTCTTTTCTATATACATTTCACATAACTACAAAAACATTAATTGAATTTGGATAAGTTTGTGTCAAATTTCTGTTTTGTTTGGTGTGTAATTGTAGTACATGAAAATGCATTCACATTTTTTCTGCTGCCTTATTGTATGTTTTCCTCTATTTGCTCCTTTACTTTACTTTTTTCTTCAATAACAATCAGCAAATGGATTTTCAGGATGGCCCAGAAATCTGTAATATAGAATAAAGTAATGAATTGTATCATTTAAAAAAATGTTCAGGACAACTGCTTGAAATACTTTCAAATATTTTATTTTTTAGTGAAGCACCTTTTGAAATACTGAAAGTAATAAGAAGAATAATATTATTCAAGGCACTGTTACTGACATATTGAATACACAAAAGTCCAGATTTTCTTCTTTGAAATCTAAAAAAATTACAGTGGAAGGTAGACACCAAGAAAAAATGCTGAGAAGTTGCTGAGAATATAACAAATATGAAAAAAAGAATTGTTTAATTGAAAATCTCATATACTTTTATCAGTATTTATGAGAACAGAATTTATTGTAAACAGTATCAGAATTTGTCAATGTAATAGAAGTTTTAAATTTCTATTCACAGATTTAATTACATCTTAATCTTTTCCTTTCTGTCTCAGCGGTTAAAACACCACAGACTTGTAATGCAGACATTAGTAACAAGCTATGGAACAGACAATAGTTACACATCCAAAATCTCACCATTTCATTTTTCTGATTTTGCCATGCTCTAGGAATACTTTTGTTTTAGTTTTGTTGTGTTTGATCAAGTAACGCAAAATCATTTATGTCCTTTGGTAATAAAAAATATAAGGGAAATATTTCAATTCATACAGTTTGTAGAATGAGATGTAGTATGTGATTAATTCAAATTCCTTTCTATGTCTCACTAAAACATGTTTTCGTAGTTTTTGCATTCATTTGCATTAAAGAATTTCATTGTAGGTGTGTTCATTGACAAGTGGTATTTTGCATTGCCAGAAACGAGAATTCCAGGAGCAGGGCACACATTACATGGATGCACAACTTTGATTTGATATATTTAGGCCAAAAAACAATTAAAAACTATGTGACATGTGGGGGAGAAGTATCATCTACACAGAACTCCAGAATCTCTTCCCAACATTTTCACTATAAATAGTTGTAAGATGAATAAAAGTTGAAAAATAAAAATATAAAAATAATAATAAAAAATAAAATGAGAAAACGCAAGATTAGAAAAATAAGAAATTTTTGCTCTTGAGTTATAGAAAACTTATTTGCATCAGTAAACAAACTGTGGATTTGATTTTTTGAACTGCTAACAAAATAGTAACACACACGCAGCTCTACTCCTACCACTATTAGCTCAACAAAATGTGCATACAGTGAAGCTACATTTATACTTCTCACTTCAGAAACTTCATACTTCTTTACCTGTTAGCTGCTCTGTCACTGAACATTCGTGCAGCACTACCCTTATCTAAAGCATTCAACTCCTGCTCATCTTCTTCAGTAAGTTCAAAATCAAAAATCTGGTAAAAGATAATCAAAGAAAACAACAGTCTTTATGTAATTCAAACATTATAAAAAGATAATTGAAGTATGTAATATAAAACAAATGAAATGTTTACATTAATATTCTCTTTTATTCGATCAGGATTGATGCTCTTGGGAATGACAACAATTTCCCTTTCAATAATATGTCTCAATAGGACTTGTGCAGGAGTTCTTTTATGCCTTTGGGCAATTTTTTTAACTACAGGGTCAGACATTGGAGATAAGCTAGGCACACTGAAAAAAGAACAGAACAGAAAAGAAAAGAAAAAAAAAAAAAAGAGAGAATCTGATGTGTATAATTTGGTAAGTAGTTTATAGAAATGTAAATTTACCTAGTAGTATCTGCCCCTCTGTTCTTTAAAAATTCTACAAGTCCAGGAGAGCCTAAAGGAGCATAGGCACAAACTGAAATGTCAAGCGCTCTACAAAATGCAGTGAGCTCACGTTGTTGAAAATACACATGCAGTTCTATTTGCAAGTTTGCTGGTTGTATTTGACAATTCTGTACAATACGTTTTACTTGCCGGGAACTGAAATTGGATAAACCTATGCTACGAGCTCGACCAGCATTAACTTGAGCTTCCATTGCCTGCAACAAAACAGTGGCATTCATTATCACAAATTGAAATGATCATATTTCACAAACACTCTCTTGTTATTCCTCTTTCCTTCTAATATAATATTAAAAAACTTAATTTCAAAAAAAAAAAAAAAAATTATTATTATTATTTTAATATCTGAAGAATTTAAAACTTTAAAGTTTATGATGTTCGAGATATCTGTAAGTCAGTGACCAAAGCAATTTACTAAATGAATGGGGTTCAAATTTTAGAAGAATGGAAAACTTTTCTCAATTTCACAAATAGTTCTTAGACCTTCTGAACTCAATTACAATATGAAACTTCTGATGATTGCAACAGCCATAAGATAACACATAGGTATTTTTTCTTCCCATGCTGTACCCACTTTGTTATCAAACTGTCTTACTTTCATTTACTCAACTGTTTACATGAAATATGCCAACCTAAAATAAAATAAAAGGTGCTAATTTAAAATTTCAATGTTTTCATATGTACGCTAAATTTTATCCATATTTTAGTATTTTCTAGCTTCTTATCTTACAAAACTACAGTGGGATTATCTGAATTAATTGGGATTAGAACAGATTTATATTTGCAGAAATTTCAATGTTTTGACCAAGCTCAGAAATTAATTTAAAACAATGTCAGAAAAAAATTTACCTTTATTCGTGAAGTTAAGTGTAACAGACATGAAGTACAGAAAGTTTTTAAGATTATGATTTGCATGAAAAAGAAGCCACAAATTAAATTATGTATGTAGGTTCATTATGTCTATTTGTATGCATTAAAGTTGCAAATGAACCATTCAAAATAATACATTAATGTACGATAAATTGATCAAACTTTGGGAGAGAAGGATAACTTTGTTTCTACATGTAATTTTCCAGCTTTCATATTTCTCCTTTTTTATTTAATTTTATAGATGTAATAAGCTGTTTCAATTGACATGAAATCACAGCCACTGTGATAATCAAGAGTATGTTATTGACTGCTTTGTTTCATTGCAGTGGAAATTTTGATTCTTCAGGAATAACTTGAGCATATTTAAATATGACCAGTATAGATTCTTGAAGTAGATGTTTTGCAATCTATTTTCTTTGAAAACATTATTTTGAGGTATGGACCCACCTAAGGCTACATGTTTCTCTCACTCTTATTAATAAAAGAAGTTAAATTAATACAGACATGGAAAAGTGTTTTTGGCAAAATTTAATAACAAGAAATATTTGTTTTCTTGTAATAAATATTATTTGCAAAATCACGTGTCATAGATTTGCCTCTTTGTTTAGATTGTATTGTGTCCAGAATAACTATATTCCTCACTAACATCCCAAAGAGTTCAAGAAAATATGCACTGATGGTGAAGCTGCTTTTATGTCCTAAGGCAAAACGAAAGGCCAACTCAGCATTAGCACTTTGGATCAATTGTAAATCACAATAATACAGGATTAAAAATATATGATTGAGATGGAGTTCATGGACCCAGGAGTGTACTTCTGTATGAACTTTAATTGTTTAATGTCATCTGGTAATAGAAAGTGTTGTAAAATAATGTTCATGCCAAGTACAAATGGCAATAGCAACAAGCAAATTTATGGCAAAATTTGATAAGAAGAAATACTTGCTTTCATGAAATGAAAACTATTTACAACAAATGAGGACAGAATTTGGATCTCATCCCTTATGTGCTGACTTGATGTGGCATTTCATTTTGACTCATTGATACAGTGACATCTTTATGAAATGAAAATGTGTCTGTTTCTGGAGATTTTGATTTTCTATACCCACATTGACAACCAAAATGCTTTGAATGTACTAAAAACGTGCATACATTTCATGTAAGTTGGAAAATTATCCAAATTGCATTTATAGTGCTTTTAATTGCATTGTTTCCATAAATCCAATTTTTGGATGATATTTTTTTCTGGCAGTTGTGAATTAAAGGTAAATCAGAAATTAACCATTGAATATGATTATTGGAATAATTGATCTAGGGTCAATATCATGGTATGAGGTATTAAAGTTTTAACCCATTAGTGTCCAGAATATTTTTGTGCATAATTTTGTGCCATCATTCATGCATTCATGTGCACACAGGAGCCAGTGCAGCACTCTTCAATGGTCAGTGTTGCATATGAGCAATTACGTTTACAGTATTTGGAGTTTGTAGCATCAATCTTTTTTCTTCTTCTTCTTCGTCTTCTTCTTCGTCTTCTTCGTCTTCTTCGTCTTCTTCGTCTTCTTCGTCTTCGTCTTCTTCTTCTCTTCTTCTCTTCTTCTTCTTCTTCTTCTTCTTCTTCCTCTTCTTCGTCTTCTTCTTCCTCTTCTTCTTCTTCTTCTTCTTCTTCTTCCTCTTCCTCTTCCTCTTCCTCTTCGTCTTCCTCTTCGTCTTCCTCTTCGTCTTCCTCTTCGTCTTCCTCTTCGTCTTCCTCTTCGTCTTCCTCTTCGTCTTCCTCTTCGTCTTCCTCTTCGTCTTCCTCTTCGTCTTCCTCTTCGTCTTCCTCTTCGTCTTCCTCTTCGTCTTCCTCTTCGTCTTCCTCTTCGTCTTCCTCTCCGTCTTCCTCTTCGTCTTCCTCTTCGTCTTCCTCTTCGTCTTCCTCTTCGTCTTCTTCTTCGTCTTCTTCTTGTCTTCTTCTTCCTCGTCCTCTTCCTCGTCCTCTTCCTCGTCCTCTTCCTCGTCCTCTTCCTCGTCCTCTTCCTCGTCCTCTTCCTCGTCCTCTTCCTCGTCCTCTTCCTCGTCCTCTTCCTCTCCTCTTCCTCGTCCTCTTCCTCTCCTCTTCCTCCTTCCTCCTTCTCCTTCTCCTTCTCCTTCTTCTTCTTCTTCCTCTTCCTCTTCCTCGTCCCTCGTCCTCTTTCTCGTCCTCTTCCTCTTCCTCGTCTTCGTCTCCTTCTCCTTCTCCTTCTCCTTCTCCTTCTCCTTCTCCTTCTCCTTCTCCTTCTTCTTCTTCTTCTTCTTCTTCTTATTATTATTATTATTATTATTATTATTTATTATTATTAAAATTAGCCTTCCAAGATTTTTCAATGTAAAACTAAATTTAGGTTGATAAATCAGGGCAGAAACCTGTGCAAATATTTGTTTTGTATCTTAACTGATCATAAATAAATGAATTGATTTGTAAAATTCAAACAAATTCTCTTACTTCTAGCCTTCCTAACTGGAAAATGGAATTGTCTCAAAGTTTTCACACATTATGATGTTGGTGTATGATGTTGGGGCAATGGTAAAGGATGTTTTTAAGGTAGTCATAGCTCATAGTAAAATCATCTATATTTGGAAAGAGGAACAAGAACTTCACATAAAACTGTAATGTCAGAAACTCAGGTTAATAAGAATTGAAAGAGCCTTATAAATCATGTTTTCCCAAGTTACACTGATTTACGCCAATAATCGGACTTCATCGTTGGGGCTAGAAGTCAATATATTTTTTATTTGTTTGCAATGTTATTTAAGTACAAAATGGTATCAACAATCATTCTGAATTTTCAACATGATGAAAAGGTTCCATGTATTGTGCTGTTTCTTTAGTTTTGGCACAAAAGATATTCAACGATCATAAACTGAACATTAAACCCTCTCCCACAACTGCACAACTATTTTTATTTCTGTTATTATCTCTTTAATAATTTATCCAATTGTTTATTTAAAAGGAAGTAAATGTTTTGGGTATTTTTAAATTTTATTTGGAGTCTCATTAACATCAAAGTCATTAGCAACTGTCATGTTCTCAAAATTACACTATTAGATCATGATAAACCTATTACAAAAGGAAATCATATATAGAAGGATGCCACACCCAATGTATAACAGAAATAACTAATAAATAAATAAAAACATCAGATGTTAAATTAAATACATGCTATGTTATGAGTCACATGACTACATTGATACATACAGATACACTATTGTTATGTGAGTTACAAATTGAAGGTGTTACACCCTCATTCAAGGAATACACTAAACAACAAACCTTCCAAAGATTCAGATGATCTGTATTGTTGTCAACCATGAGGTTTCCATCATCACTGGTGGGCCATAGCTCTTCTCCTTTTTCTAAAAGTCCGACTGGATGATGAATTAAATATAAATCTATATATCTGAGTTGTAATGATGTCAGAGATCGCTTCAAATATTTCTCAACAAGTTCTGCCTTATTGCCTATCAATGGCAACTGAAACCCAAGATACTAAAAATAGCACCGAAAGTTAATATATAAGCGTGTGTGTGTGTGTGTGTGTGTGTGTGTGTGTGTGTGTGTGTGTGTGTGTGTGTGTGTGTGTGTGTGTGTGTGTGTGTGTGTGTGTGTGTGTGTGTGTTGTTGTGGTGTGTGTGTTGTGTGTCATATAAATTTTTATATACATATATATATATATATATATATATATATATATATATATATATTTGTTTTCTAATTGATAAAAATACACTGCAAAGTTAATTGATGTAAAAGTAAATTTATTTTTAAGTAAAATGCTAATTACATTGAAAAAAAGAAAAATTCATATACACACTTTTGTTACAATGAAGAGATCTTCACGTTTCAATTTCCCAGAGTCAAACCATTTCTTGAGAGTTCTACCTATGGCGGCTTCATTTTGGTACAGGTATGCTGTATCAATGTGCCTATAGCCTGCTTCTAGAGCTGCATCTAAAGCTTTGGTCACATCTGCTTCATTAGACTGAAATAAAAATCTATTTTATTTTAACAATATATACAAGCACTGAAAAACTGATTTATTCACAATTTTTAGAATTAGAAAATGTGTCAGAACATTTAAAATTCCCACACTCTTGAACATACAATTTTTAATTAAATTGAACTCATTCTTTTCTACTCTTGCAAATTATTGATCATGTTAAATAAATACTTGACCAATGGCAAGTAGTTCAGCTATTAGTACTTTGTAATCTTGTAAATGTTTCAATTTTGTTAACAATGTGGTAAAGGTTTTCTTTATTTTCCTACTCACATCTCACTACTTACTGATTACTACGTGTCAGTTGTGGTTGGTTGTAACAAGAATTTAATTTTTCATGATTATTGCTTTTACAAAATGCTTGATTTTCTCTTGCATTCTGAATTACAAACAGGGTATTAAGTCCGTCTTTTCTTTTTTAAATTCTGCGTCGGCGTGCGGAGATTTTTACCCAATCAGATATCTTCCACCTGTGTTGCACCGCCCAAGCTGGGACAAGCTCTAAGCTCCCAACTGGTCTCCCGACGTGTGATAGAGTCTGCGTCTGGACGTTGTAGCGAGCGGACGTGTTTTGGGGATCGCAGGTATAGAGGTAAAGCTGTACGCTGCGTCTTGCAGGCGTACCGGGCCCGTATCGGCGCGGCGGCTGGGCCGCCCGGGTGTCGTGCGTGCTGAGGAAGGGTAGCGTTGCTGCTCCTTCTCTAGACGGCTTTGCGTTGCTTGTCATAGCAACACTGCTAATCATTGGTGGCGTCGAAATAAATCCTGGCCCGGTGTCCACGCGACGTGCGCACCAGCCCTGTTTAAAAAACCCGTGAGTGTTGCAACGGCGTAGGTGGTCTGCGCGATGAACTGGCGCGTTTCCGACAGGAGTTCCTGAAGGTGACGGCGAAGCTTTCTGCCACTCAACGGGAGCTGCAAAATCTGAAGGCAGCAACAAGGGTGACAGAGATGGAGGTGTCAGCAGCGGCCGCAACGGAAGAGGTAGTGACGGTGGCACAGCCGGCCCCAGAAGTCCTGCGAGCTGAGGTGACCGCGCCGGCCCCGGCTGTGGCTACGGCAGTGACGGCAACAGCATCAGCATCATACGCATCTGTTGTGAGGGCGGCAAAGAAAAACCGTGAGGGGTCGGGCCCCAAAAAGTATGTTGTGTTCGGCTATTGTGTGTCATGTGGGTCACCCAAACCTTCATGTTAAATGCTTCCCGGGAATCCGCGTTGAGCAATTAAAATTACAATTAGCAGCCAGCGATGTGGAAGCCCCGGACACGGTTATCATTCACGGAGGCTCTAACAACCTACGGAGATGTCGCTCGTTTGACTACCTCATGGGCGAGATCTACGAACTTGGGGTAGCAGCGAAAAAGAGCTTTCCATCCGCCCGCATAATACTAAGTGGCGTCATTCGCCGCCGGGATGTTTGGTCCCGTAAAGTCGCTAGGGTGAATCGCGACATGGACTATGTGGCAAAAGCGCTAGGATTCACCTTTGTGGATCCAAACGGGTGGATCTCGGAGAGCGCCCTAGGTCGGGACGGCGTCCACCTCAACCGGAGGGGCGTGGCGGCACTCAGTGGCCTCTACACTAGAGTTGCTGAGTTCTGCACACGCCCTCCGGTCGCCCGTTGACGCCGTGAATGTCCGCCGATCTTGAGCCCTGCGATCGAATGGTGGGCAATGGCGATAGGAGCGGAGGTTGAGGGTTTCGCTCTGGTGACGGAAGATGCAGGGGTGACGTGTGTGACGGTGGAGAAAGCGGAGACGGCGGAGGCGACGGCGGCGACCAGATATGTTCAGGTGAGGAAGGGCTTTCTGAGATTGTTGCAGGTAAACTGTCGAAGCATAATTAATAAAACAATTAAGTTTTGGAACTTAGTTGATACATGCAATCCAGATATAGTGATAGGGACAGAATCGTGGTTAACAGATGAGGTAGCTAATTCTGAAATTTTACATTACGGTTATAAATTATATCGAAGAGAGAGAAAAACAAGGGGCGGTGGCGTTTTTCTCTGCGTCAAGACCTCGTTAATAGTTATGAATAGTTGGTTTAGTAACAACTTTGAAATGTTAGGAATGGAAATTGACGTACTAGATAATTCCGTGGAAATTATTGCTTGTTACAGGCCGCCTAACGACGGTTATGAAATTTTAGATGAAATCGGTGATAGGGTGGAAAACAGAAACGGTCGTTCTATTGTTGTCACTGGCGACTTAAACTTTCCCGACGCTAACTGGAAAGGGGAGGTATGCGACAGGAAAATTCAAAAGCGCGTCAGAGCAGGGATTAACGCAGGTACTCGACCAACCCACGCGGCAGAGTGCAATTTTGGACATTTTCCTTGTTTACCCAGCAGAAATGTTCCTTTCTTGCGACGTCTTTCAGGGGATTAGCGACCACAAAGCACTGATGGTAAGCACTGATGGCAAGCAAACGTAATTACGCGACCTAAGGGGAAAGGAACGATAGTCAGGCAATATAGAAAAGCAAATGTCGAAGGTTTACGTAGTTTCTTAAGGCTAAATGCACCGAAAAATACTTATAGGAAAAATAAATAGATCGCAGCACTATCACACGGAATTTACTAGACCAATAACGTCTGAACAAATTGTCCGATTTTCGATCTGTAAGCGGCATTGCACTCCTTTTTAAAATGGAATTTACGCTACAATACCATTTTTTCAAAAAAAAATTGAAAACGTTTTCTCATAGTTCCGGGAAGAAATTAAAAAATGTGGGCTTATAGCGCGATAACGACGTGCTTCCTGAATCCAACGCCGTGTCAATCATGCAAATCGGATGAATAGGAGCGGCGTAAAGTGAAATTTCGGAAAAAATACCTGACGCCCCCCACCCCCACCCCCTTCCCGCATCACGCAGTTACGTCACCCGACCCTTTTTGGGGCTCCCTCCACGCGGCCGAACGGCCAAACCCGGCGGCCTGCGGCACGGGAGGAGGCCGTGCTCTCAGGCAGGCAAGCCGTGCAGTCGGTTTTGTGGTTTCGTCCTTTTCAACCTCAATATATTTTTCTCCACTTATCAAACTAGTGATGCTGTAACACAACCAAACGGTCTCATATCATCTGTAATAGTCGTATAAAACTATATATCTTGTTCACATATTTCCGTCTTCCTTCGAATACCTTCAAAATTATTTGAGGCACTACTCAAAATATCAATTCCGATTTGGAAACTGATTTCAAAAAGAAAATTGATCTAATTGTGTAGATATCACCAATATTCCATGTCCTAACATCTTATTTTACATACATTTTACTTCTAAGATCTTCCGTTATCATTCCACTACTAGAAAGAATGAGCCGAAATTACGCACGAGCTTTTTATCCTGCGACTTGATTTTTGATCTCAAAACGGCGTTTGTCTCCTTGATAGACTTCACCTGATGAATCTGTTTTCCCAAGTAAAATTTTAAAACTGTTTTCGTACTTTCGGACAAAATTGAAGAAGTGGTAAAATAGCGCGAGGCGAGATGCATCCTGAATCAACACTGTAACAAACATTAAAATATAATATTAAGAATCATGACATGTCCCAGCTTACTTAGTAAGTTATATTGATATAAAATGAATCTGTTATATTTGTATAAACTTGAAGATTGGAATAAGTAATACCCGGCGCGTCATTTTGATACAAACTACGTAAATGATAGTGTAAAAGGATGTAGTGTAAATCATTATATTGTGACATATATATGTATTTTTTAATGCATTAAATTGTCATGAAAGCAATACAACTTTAACCCTTAGACAAGAACACCACACTAGAAGAGGAATATCCGTCTATGAATTATGTTTTGTTATACAGTTAATAATTCGGCAACTTTTACATTTCTACATTGAGATTTTATTTTTCTAAACATCGTACACGCTTTTCAGTAACATTTAATCGGGCAGCAATTCTATTTATAACATTTAACATACTACTAGTAAAACATACACTATCAGTCTCACTGATAAACCCCTATTAGGGAATGTGAATCAGAATGCCAAGTATCGGCGATCCTCATCTGAGTGTCGGAATAGGGATGCAACATTGATGTTGATTTTTTTCAAAACATAGATTTTGTATAGACGCATTAACATTTTTTCGTAAAATGAAACATTTATGAAACCTGATGTTTATTATCGATGTGCATGATGATTTTGTTGTGAATGAAAGAACCGATAATCTATTTTATAAAAAGTTAAATATGAAATAATATTGCATTATACCACTGTAAATCATGTGTTCGAATAAGCGAACGGTGACTGTAACATCCTCATCCAGTAGACTACCCTCAGCCAGAAATGGCCCCATTTTTCTGGCATTTCCTGTTGTCCTACCGTACGCAGAGGCGCCAACGCAAGCACTCTAGGTGTAGGTCTCCCCACCTTCCTGTACCCATTTGAGAGTTGTGATCCTAAGATACCCTGGGCGATAGTTTTCGGTTTAGTTTCGCTGTTATTCTTTTACTTTCATTTGCCTTTTTGTCTAAATCGTAATTATAAATTAACAATCACGCCATGTCAAACAAATTATCTTCCACGAACTTGATCAAGTTTCTAAACCAGGTTTTTAAAAGATTTTTTAATTTTGAACATTGATATTTGCTTTTTGTATTCTTGAGCATCATTCTTCCTTTTCTTGCTATCGAAACTGGAAGGAAGCGCCGATAATTCAGCGAGTTCTTCCTAATAATGGCAGAATGTACGCATAAAAGACTGCAGGTATCAAACACACTGTTCAGTGCGATGATGTCTTTGTCGGCTCCAGTCCGGTCAAGCAGCGGCTGTGAGCATCTCTCCTTTCATCTAGGCCCCAAATTCTTCGCGGGTCTGAACGCGCAGAGAAATAGTGCTAGAAATAGATCCAACCACCCCTTGTTAGACCAATTTGTTCATTGCTCACTCGGACTCGAACTGCCTTTTCCTTTTGTTTGATTTTGTGTATTAGTTATTCATGTGCCACTTACATCCTTTTCTTCCCTTCATTCTATCATTTCCAAGCAAAATATCTTTTCTAGAGATTTTGTTCGACCCATAGTATGCCCAAATATTTTATTTCCATTTTTGGCTTTGGCATGAAAGTTCTGTTTTTTTCAAAATTTGGCATTTATCTTTTGCCCTCCCATTGTACGTTTAATATTTTCCTCCCTGTCCATACTTAAAAAGCATCTTCCTTTTTCGGCCTATCTCAATGTTCAGCTTTTACACCCACACAACAGGATTGAAATACCATTTCTCTATTATTTGATTTTGGTCTTACGCTGAGCTGATTTCTGACGGAAACCCGACGGAACGCGTTCCTGTATCTCTGATAATTATTACATTATATTATAAATATAATTATTTCTATTAAATTAATAAATCATTTTGAGGGCGTTCGGGACCTAAAATTTTAGAAATCCTCACTTGATATGCCTGCATATTTTATGAATTTGGGTATTTTCTTTTCCTGTTTTTTCTAAAATTATTCTATTCTTTAGTTTTTGTACAGTATCCAGAATTTGTTATTTAATTCAAAAGTATTTACTTCCTCATGTATATCACTTCTCCGTTGATGTTCAGGCTTCCTTTTTACCAGTTGACATAAATGTTGTTTTTTTTAAAATTTAAAAGTTAAAAAATATTTAAATTTTATATTAATAATATATTTAGTATCCTTATTACATAATTCAGAATTAAGTACAGAAAAAACATCTGCATAATTTTGATGACATTATATTTTGCTTTTCTCAAAAGGACTAAAGTGGACATTCACATTTTGAATTTTTGCCCCTCATTTCGTGCTCGTTTTCCAACCCAGCACAGCCAGGCACCGCTCGAGTGTAGTCACCTTCGAGCTGGAAGCAGGTCGCACCTCTGGCACACTGCTGTTCTGATACCCTGACTTTTCTGACCTCTGCAGACATCTCCTGCGTTCTTCGGCGGCTGCGTGCTCACTGGGCAATCGATAGCCCAAGCGTAGGAAGAGGGCGGTGAGCAGTTTCAGTGGGCGAGAACATTGCGCAATGACAAAGTGGAATTATATTTACTCTATAAAATTAGTGGAATCATTCCGTTTCCTAATTATTACAACAGTATATATATATATATATATATATATATATATATATATATATAAAAACAAAATTATAAATTAAACAATTAATAACATTATAAAGTATATTTGATTAAAAAAAATTTTGTGAGATATTATTAAGAAAAGTAACTTATTTTGTCGATGTAGGGCTAGTGTATTGTTTTTCATTAAATTACCGGTATAACGTTTTTTGGGCGTCCATACCGTAAAGACGATCAATAGAGTATTTACTAGTATAAAACAAAAGTATTTGAGAAAAGGGATGAAAAAATCGGCATTTTTACCGTATTCAATCCTTTTTGGTCGCTGTTCACTAAGGGAAACAAAGAAAACAAACTATCTTTTATCTTCTCTTTCATTTGTATTTACATATTTGAGTATTTCTTTTTAAAAACATCTATTTCATGTATTTAAATATATCTCCCAAAAAACATGCTAAAAACTCAAAATTAGAGTTTTAAATCAAAAATACATATTTAAAATACAAGTATTTAAATTTGCTCAACCCTCTCTACAAACTAGTATGTACGATCAACAATGTACTAATCTCAGTTCCCAGCTGACGTAGTACTAATACATATGCCACGAGTAAGTCCCGGAAAAAATTTTTAGAATGAAATTGCAAAAAATAACATAAATATATAAGGAAAACGCTAAATAAACGAATATCCAAAATCAGATTTTCCTGCTATGTAACATCAAATTTCATTAGAAATAATTTAGTACAATTACACTTGTAAAAAATCCTTACAATACAATTTCAAATAAAAGTAGCGATGATACAACATCACACACTTTCTGGCATTATTTCTAAATTTCAATTTTTAAAAAATTTATAGAGTTCAACGAAAATTGTAATTCTTTTAGCGTCACTTCATCCGTGGAAAAAATTGTTGTGATTTTTAGATTTTTAATATATACATCAATTTCATTCTTAAATTACTCTAAAACTACGCGGTTTTGCAATAAACTTAAAGACCTTTTCAATCTTCAAAAAACGGGGATGGGCAAAAAGAGACTACCATCATATTTTGTATCGTCTTTAAACAAAAAAATTGAAGCTCTTTTTGAGAAAAGTTACAATTGTTTTAATTGCCTATACTTTAAATTGCCGAAAACTTCTCAAATGTTTCAAAATTAAACTTATCTTATTTTCAGATCTGTCAGAAAGATTTCAGTAGGAAAAAAAAATATCATCAAATTATAGTTGAAGGAAGACGCTCCCAAAACTTGCACGTTAGCAAGTTTCTAAAAAAATGACGTCAACAAACACCATAAATCACGTTTCTCTTGCGTTCTGTACACGAGGACACAGAACACGAGGACAAAATTTAATTAAATAGTTTGGTGACGGTTTGAGAAGAGTTTGAAAAAGATTTTGAGGCTTAATGTAAGTACCCTCAAAATCAAAATATCCGTTTGGGAAACTCCCAAGTATCGAGTTCTTTCAGGTAGATTCGGAAGATCAATTTTGGGAAAATTGGGAGAGCGGTTTTCGCGTTAGCGTTGACCATAAACGGGGCCGACATGTTTGGCGTCAATGGATTTTTAGTATTAAGGACACAGTATTGTATATTTTGCTGAACGAGTTAGAAGAAGTAATGTAATATTTAGCAAAAGGGTTTATCCCCTTTTACTTTCTAGCCGACAATAAGAGTTTTCCGGGACCGATTACATAATTTTGGAAAGTAGTTTTAAAAATTTAAAAACAAAGAAAACAATTTTAAAATTTGCTTCCCCGATTTCATTGGGAACACAGATTCATCAGGTGAAATCTATCAGAGACAAACGCCGTTTTGAGATCAAAAATCGAGTCCAAGATAAAAGAGCTCATACGTAATCTCGGGTCATACTTTCTGGTAGAGGAATGATAACGAAGATCTTAGAAGTAAAATGTATGTAAAATAAGATGTTATGGCATAGAATATTGGTGATATCCACAATTAATTCCCTATTCTTTTTGAAGTCAGTTTCAAATCGGAATCGAAATTTAAGTATCCTCAAATAGTGTTTGATGGTATTTTAAAGGAAGAGGGAAAAATGTGAATAAGATAATAGTTTTATCAACTATTACAGATTATATGAGACCGTTTGGTTGTGTTACGCATCACTAGTTTGATAAGGGGGAAAAATATTTGAGGTTGAAAAAGGGCGAAACCACAAACCGACTGCAGGCTTGCCTTTCCTGGGGCACGGGCCTCCTCCCCTGCCGCAGGCCGGATTGGGCCCTTTTGGCCGCGTGGTGGGAGACCCAAAGGGTCGGTGACGTAACTGCGAAGCGGAAGGGGTGGGGGTGGGGCGTCTGATTTTTTCCGAAATTTCACTTACGCCGCTCTATTCATCTGATTTGCATGATTGACACGGCGTTGGATTCAGGAGCACGTCGTCATCGCGTATAGCCCACTTTTTTAATTTCTTACCGGAACTATGAGAAAACGTTTTCAAATTTTTGAAATCTTTTTGAAAAACAGCGTAAATTCCATTTTAAAGGAGTAAAATCCATCGTAGCTAAATTCCATTTAAAGGAGTTCAATGCCGTTTATAGATCGAAAATCGACAATTTGTTCAGACGTTATCGGTCTAGTAAATTTTGTTTTTTGGTGCTGCAACGTGGTGGCGACAAATGGAACTATTGTCGATACATTTGTTAGAGAAAAATCGACTATTTTCTACGAACAGAAGGGTATGGAGGAACAATGAGTTTTAAAACAATCGTAGAAACAGCTTTAGATACGTTCGTTCCTTGCAAAATACTAAAGTAATCCTCAATATAAAGGGCGATACGGCGTATAAGAGAAAGTTAGATTTGCTTTGCTTTTGCAACGCAAAAATTGATATTTTCGCGGGTTTCGCCTCTCTCATGGAATACGGAGGCATGTTGGGATCCATAGAAAGTGCACTGAAAATTTAGATGAATACAGAGGAAAGCGAATAAGTTTACCAACAACATCGCAATAAAAGGCATGGGGACCTCTTGAACAGAGGGCGAGGCTTTGCACTTAATAAATCGTACGTAGGTCAACCAGCTTGGAAGGAAATTCAGTTAGACTAAAAAAAACAAATTATTTCGGCCAAACTGATCACACTACAAAATTGGAACAAGGAAACAAAATTCAGATCATGGGAAATTTTCCTTTTAAGAGAACAATTCAAGATTGGAACAGTTTACCCTAGCAATTTTCAGCTTTCCTCTAAGTGTCGAAGCTTTAGAAATAAGTTAAAACAATATGAGATAATACACATTAAATAAGTGCTGTGAAGTACTGGTAAGTGTAATTCAAAAAAAAAACAGTGTAGTGTAGTGTAGTGTGCGCAGTGCAGTTACGTGTAGTGAACACGATAATTTTAATAAGTTAAGTTCAATTAAATTTAGATTCACCGACATATAATTATTGGATATCATGACAGAGTTGAAATATTTGTTATAATACTTAATAGTGATAGTATGATTATTGCATGTTCGGCTTGTACTGTACTAATTTTATTATTATTATTATTATATTTTTGTTGTGTATATTATTCTTTATTAATATTATTTATTATTATTGTAATTGTGTTATTTAACTGCCACGAGGCCATCCCAATTGCAGTTCAAATAAATGTATATGTATGTATGTAGTGCAGTTCATGTAAGTGCAAGTTTGTCTAAGTAAGGGTAAGGAAGGACAGGAAGAGTGGGGAAAAGATCCCGCGCGGTCCCTGGCCCGTTCGTTGGGAAAGGCTACTCTGGTATTCGCCTGGTGTCGATCAAAACTAAACGATCAGAGCAGTGACCGCTAGAATTCTCCTCCAGACAGCAGCTGAATTCGACCTATGTCGAAAATCCTGCCACCGTTGGGACTCGACCAGGATGTCCTGGTCAGAGTAAGAGATGAGGAACTCAACAAACATTGCTATTCGCCTACCTTGCTATGTAGTAATCTCGTTCAGATCAGTAGGGGTTCCGCCGTCGTCGCTCCAGAAATGTATTTTTCCCAACACAAGACAAAAGGATTGCCCTTAGGCTAACAAATGAAATTCAGGACTGCCAAAATATGTTTCAGAGCAAATTATTTATTTTTATGCAAGTAAATATTTTTCATGTAAATCGTAGTATATAAAGTAAACAGCTAGTAGTAGATCAAGGTTTATTGCACACTTCAAAATATCAAGGTGACTCAAGGACGAATTTCCCTGATTTGGGTTATCCAGCTCGATTCCTCATTTTCCATGACCAAATTTGGAAAATATTTCGGATATTTAAATAAAGCTTGATAAATATTAAATAAAGCTTGACTTTGTTAATATTAAAACACTTATTGACTGAGCCCCATCCGACTTTGCAATCTCTAACTCTTGAAGAGGCAGATGCACTTTGATTCAAATAGCACAGTACATTTTATCTATTTTTTATCTCTCAGATTGAACCGTAAATGAAAAATAACAATTTGCAGAACGAAGAATTAGCTTCTTGTGTTCTCTCATATAGCATATAGTTCTGTGTAGTTCTCAAATTGTCCCAAAACGCAGTTTTTTGAGACTATGGGAATTATAATTATGACAGTATAAAAATTCAGGACATTTGGCCGAAAGAAAAAACTGTCGGACAGCGGGACACATGTCGATATTCAGGGCGTAGGGACAGCGAGACGTATCCCTTTTCAGGACGTACTGCAATAAGGGAGCTGAAACGCAGGTGATCATTCCTCGTTCAACGTTTGAGTAAGATGAATTTCGCACAATTCACAGAGACCTCGTGCGACGTTCTTAAAGTCTGTTTCTAACGGATCATTTCGTTTTGGACTCAGTATTCTCTCTGGTTTTGGAAATTAGGATCTTTCAAAAAATGGAAAAGAAAGTACATTGGATTTAATGTCTGAATATTACTTGATGTCCACATTTCAGCATCTGTGTACAAAGTTATTTTATCGACAATCAATTCAAAACATTACTGTACTTTTCCCATAACATCACGAAAAGTATAAAAGTCAAGTAAAATCTTGCAATATAGAAAAGTATTTCAATAATTCACTTTGAGAAACGTCCATTTAATTGTTACTCTACGGCAGTTGTCCATTCCATTAGGTTACCCGTACCGAAGTGTTATTGAACGAGGTGTGAGATTTCAATGTGTATGTGTATATTTATATGTATTTCAAACGTGGACACGTTTGAAATTAATCATTCAATCAACACCGCGACACCTGATGTTTTTCCTCTGAACAATCCCTACGTCATACGAGACAGTCTGTACATTGATTTCAATTATCAGTCTCTTCTGATTAGGGAAAGATTACATCACGCCATAAATACAAATCGTGTGGTTTGAATGTGTTTATATAATATGATATTGTAAACAATGCGAAAGAAAAAGATCAGAACAGAAAACACGATGCCTCTTAAGAGTATTATAATACTTTTAATGGTTGGGGTTGGGTGGGGATGGAGTGTCGTAACTCAGTGCAAGTGACATAAGAAACATTTATGAAGGCTCCAAGTAAAAAGAAACAAATGTGGAATATTTCTTAAAAGCAAGTGTTCAGAAGTTGACCTTTCTTCGTCGCTGACGGACTTGACTCAGTCTAAAGTACAAAGCGCAACGACATTTCACGCAAATGCGGTACACTCATGATTACTTCATTTAAATGTGTAATTAATAATGTAAATTTATGAGAAAACCTGATTATAAGAGATATTACCGGATGGGCGGAGTTCCGTGTCATCTTTCAGAATTATTTGTATGAGTAGTAGTATCAGTGCCGTCAGCATTTTTTTCCCGCATGTTAGATACCTGTTTATTTGCTTCTCCCACACAGCAGACCAAATATCGGTTCCTGATAACTTTTTTTCGACCATCAACTGTCAGAAGTCGAAACAAAAAGTTTTTTTGAGCGACGAACTCATTTTTTTTTCGCAATCACCCTTAGGAAAGAATGCTTAAGAAGGAATTCCTGTTCGTACAAATGTTCTTCAAGAAATAACCCAGCTTTTCTATGAAAGGCGGGAAAACGCTCCCATTTTCCGGTGAACTGTTTATGGAAGGCGCTAAAGGTGTCCTTCGTCGAATTCACGCTAACGTCTAATCTAAGATCTAATTTCCACATTGACACGAAACCCCGTAAGTGCATTAATTATTCCTTGATATCACTTCACCCTCCAGGAGCATATCAAAATGATTTAAGACGGAACATGTAGAAATTTGTAGATTATGCTATAATGAAATCAGCAGGTGCACATACAACCCGAAACACACGTTAAACTGTTTCTGATGCACCCATAATGCATAATTCAGAAGCTGCGTTCATAACGGCTGCGGTATCATTGGTAGCGCGAAACAACCCATAGGTTGTTCGCTATCGGAATTCAACGAGCAAAATCGTCGGGCTTATTTCATCCGAAGAATACTCGTCTGTTGCACCCGAAATCACCCAAATATTCCCATAATTCAACATTTCATTTTTGAATCGTTTGCCAGAAGCAAGCGCTAGACCATCCATATGTTTTTCAGATTTTGCGATTGCCGATGGCCTTGAGTCAAGGGCATTGACTCTCCAGCTGATTTCGGGCAAATGATACCGCTAAACCAAACTAAACAGACATCCGATGTTTTCGTGCGCCGCTAAATTTCGAAATGTCTGTAAAGTGTAAACTCTTCAATATACTGAGAAAATTAATCGTATGCGGCAGTCTTCCTGTTTATTAATAATTAATAAAATACTCGTACAATGTCTCTTTACGCGCAGTACCAAGTGTTTATAATGTACGCAATTCAGAGCCATATCATTAAAACTATTATTTACAAAATGCGGGAGGTTCGCACGGGTCCGACTAGTTACTATCTTTATTGAAACTTCTAATTGTTCCTATTATTTTAAAATATTGTCGAGAGTTCTTTCCTTTAATAGTTAAATTCCCCATTCTGAGTTTCCTTTTGCTTTCTTGAATTCGAATCTGGGAAGTATATTCCTACGCTTGTTCCTTGATGCAAATTCACGATTTTTTTTCGAGAATGAGAGTGTTTGCTAAAAACAATTATCTCTGCGGAAAAATAAATTAAGCTGTACAAAATCAAATGGTTTTCCAAAAATTAGCACGCCCACTGCTCAAGAGGAATAAATACTCTCGTATAGCACTACAATAAAAATTTCGGTCTTCACGAATCAACAGTTCTTTAAAGATCAAGAATATCAAAAAGGTTGCTGTCTTTACGCAATACGTTATTAGCAAATATTGAATGTCAGTCTGCCTCTTCCTTGGAGTGATGTTATCACACGTTACCAATTGATAATTCAGTCGGGACGCGCAGTACGAGAATAGGTGAAAGAACACAATCAAATATTTGCATTTTGAATCAAAATCGAAACTGATTTTTTTTATATAATTGGAGTTCTTTGGTATCGAAATCATAGACGCCTCTCTAAAGACCTGAGGCTGCATAATTTTCTTTGAATTTCTACGCACATTAGTAATATAGATAACACTGGCGTTTTCTTTGGGTGTGCAAATCGTCTGTCAACGCCCAAGGAAATTTATTTTCTTTGAATTTGTTTAGATTGTTTCATTTATTCGGACTTCCATGCGATTGGCGCCATAGATCGGCAGCAGCGCGTCCATGCAACATAGTGCCCGAGCGCAGCTCAGGCCGTTGGCGAATGCCTCCAACATCTTCAGGTCGCGAGGCGGAAGCGCATGCGCGCGACGTCCCCCAGTCACAAAGCGTGTCAAGGCGTTGCATCTCTATTTAACGGCCTTCCATGATTGAGAGCAAGCTTCCGTAATTGTGATATTCTCCGTTGTGCGATGCAGCCTTTAGGAATACTCATGAAATTAGTGTTATTTTTTAATAAGGATAGGGAAAAAGTGGAACAATCGTTTTAAATAATTGCTTTCCTTCCCTTCCGTATAAAGAAAGAAACAAATAATTGATAATCGGCGATCTGTCCTAACCTGATAATATTTCAGAATTTAAGTTTTTAAACGAGAACCGAGGAATGGGAAAAGCGTGGAGCATGTGTTTTTAATACTTTAAAATGTATTATTCCAATATTTGCAATAAAAAATACATCTTCATTGTTGTTATTTTGCGACTATCTTACCCTCATTCTTCCAATATTATAATTTAAAATAAATAAGGATTTTATTTACAGAATTCGATTTTACTCTAAATATGTAAGCGAAAAGAACAGGGCGAGTGTTAACTCTTTCCTTCACTATCAACGCCCTAGGTGCAGAGTGAGGAGACGCCACTGACACAGGACGCCACAGGACCGCTATACCCCAAGACGTTTTGATTATGAGTTTTCCACACCTGCCAGGTGCCCAGTCCAACAATGGGCATCTTGTGGCCGTTGACAAACACTTCTTTCGGGGCCATCTCTGGGAGGCGTGCTTCGGGTGCAGCGAACAGATGACGTACAGCTGGCGCCGGCGTGCGATCGTGACTGCCTCGTTCTCGCCACGTGCGGTGCTTATATGCGCGCCCGTCGCCCTCGTGCCCCGCCCTCGCGCCCGCTCCTGCGCCGCGGCGCACAGTGGGCCGAGAAACGAACATTGGATGATAAAGCAAAATTTATGAAAGTGATTATACTTCGGTTTTTAACATGGCGCTTAAAGGGCTGTCTTCACGATGGATTATGGCACGGCTCTTCGCGTCTTTCTCGTTCGTGCCGCTAGATGTCGCTTGATCTGCACTTCTTGATATAGTCACGATCATGCGCGACCGAGAAAGACGCAAAAAGCCATGGCATATTCCATCGGGAAGACAGGCATTCACGCGCTTTGTTATAAAAACCGAAGTATAGGGCGAGGGTTTGTGGGTGATTTCATGTTTGTTTGTTCATGAGTTAGTCAAGAAGTTTGAGCTCAAGAATATATGCGCAGTTAATATTTCTCCCCCACACGTATGTCTCCTTTGTAAAAGGACATTATACAATGCTGCAGAGAAAAGTGCTGATCCTATACATAGTAAATTATTTTCCCGAATAGGCATTGTAGTGAGAACCCACTTTTTGTTGCTCATGAAGCCGTAAAATTGTTTTTTCGCAATCTGTCTTTCTAACTGTCTGCCCACCCGTTTCTCTGTTCGCTCATCTGTCTGTGAACAACACTAACGGAACTCAGAATGTTCACGAACATGTGTATTCCGCGATCGGCTAGAATGATAACGCCTTGAGTTCAAAACGAATATTTTAATTTTTGCGGGTACTGTACATGAAGCACAAATGACATTTTCCAAATTTTCTAAAAATTACTCTACATTTTTTCATCGAATTGAGCAATGTCTATTTTTTATTTCAATTTCAGAAATTTCAAAAAATTGCAAAATAATAACTTAGGTAATAATAACAGTCGATTTGCGCACAAGACGAATTTGTCGCCTGAGCATATGTGCTGCTTAGCAATTTTTCGTACAGTAATAATTAGAATAAAAAATAGCTTTTACTTTCTGGCTGGAGAAATACTATTTAAATTTGACATCATGGGATATAGTGAAACTCTGATATAGTGAACCGAGTACGTTAGTCCCCAGAAACTCACTGTAACCGGAGTTGACTGTACTTACCTGGCTCGTAAGTGTAGAAAATTACTACCTCTATTGCAAGGTAGTCAGAATTTCTTTCTCGTTTCATAATTTTCGTTTCGATTTTTCGTCTAAAGAAGACTTTTGTCTTAGTCTTTAGCATTCGCCTTTCGTTTTCATCTATCGTCTTGGCCTTTGTCTTTCCTCTTCGCCTTTCGAATTTGTATTTCGTCTTCGTTTCTGCTGTTATCTTCCACTAAGCTGTCGCAACCTTAATAAGTGATAATTATTTATTGCTGCGTCAAGAGCGGACACTTCGAGTGTACGGATTTTCTACTACGCGGGCACCTCTATTTGCGGCCACCACCATAAAGTAACCTCCGTGAGTGGTTATCTATATTTAGGATTCTTATCTTTTGTGATGAAATTTATTAAGTGGGCACAATGCTCAGGCACCACCAATGTCTTTTGGTCACCACCAATGGTTTTTGTTTTCGAATTTCGTGCTCTCCTTTGGGGTTTGTGATAGTCATATTTCGTGTTTGCCTGTCTTCATCTTGTTTCCTCTTTCGTCTTCGTATTTTCTTTCTTAATAGTCTCTCTAATACGCCAACACTTTCATTTCACGGTCATATCTTTCTCAACATAGGTAATCGGTCATTCATCCATAGTTACTTCCATTAAATGGTTACTTCTATTAAGCAGTTCCCACTCTGCTTAGTTACAAATGAAGGGTTCACTTTTTAAGAGGCAATTTCCATTGAGAGATAACCATCATTAGGCGGTCACCAAGTCTCTTCGTTTCTGTTTTTTCTTTCTCCGTCCTTTTTTTTTCGTTTCGCCTTTTGGCTTGGCCATTCATCTTTAAAATACGTCTTGCAAATTCGATGTTCGACTTCCGAATTCGTCTTTCGCCTTTATATTTCATCTTTGCTTCGTTTTCCTTTCTTTTTCGTTTGTTTCATTTCTCCGCTTTTCCTTCGTCTTTTCATCGTCTTTGTCGTTCGCCATTCTTCTTCGTCCTCCGATTTCATCTTCGTATTTTGTTTTCATCTTTCGTGTTGGTCTTGGTTATCTTCGTCTCTTCTTCGCCTTTTGTCTTCGTACATTGTACCTTTTTCTCAGTATTCAGAGCTCTAGGAGAGACCCCCTCCCCGTGGATGTCAAAATTAATGAGATGTGTCATCGCAGATGTTTATAAATTTCTGACTTTTACTTTCAGTTTTTGAAGTTTTTCTCTGTGTTTTACTTTTTGTGTGTTATTGAGACATTGTTTGGGAAAAAATTTTCACGAGTCGTTAATACGGCAGAATATTACAAATCTGTCCTCCAATTTTCACCGTCGTTGGGCTAATAGTTTACAAGATACAGCCATTTAAATATGTCTTGTATTTCTAACGTGAAAAATTCCTAGATTGACAAAATGCGTATGGAGTGGATTTTTTTGTCCGAATAAAGCAAAGGACGGTATATTCTGAAAGTTTATATAATTTTAGGGCAGATTTTTCCCTGGAACAGAGAAATGGCCCAAACTTTAAAAGATGTAGGATATTTAAACCAATCGTAATTTCTTGAGAAAAACGCAAAAGTTAAATGACGGTGAAGCGCATTTTTCCTTCTAGGGCTGTTTTCTGTAAATTCAGGAAAAAAATTTCAAAGAAAGTTCTAAAATTCGTTAATAGAGCAGAATACTTTATATCTGCCATGCTAATTTCAGCGTCGTTTGGCTAATAGTTCAGAAGATACAACCATTTAAAGATGTTTTGTATTTTTTACACGTGAAAAAAATTGCAGATTGTCAAAATGCGCCTCGAGGTTTTTTTTTCTGTTCGAATGACGCAAATGATGGTATATTCTGAAAGTTTATAAAATTTTAAAGCAGGATTTTGCCCCTGAAATTGAGCAACTGCCCATAGTTTAGGAGATAATGCCCATAGTAGGAACAACTGCCAATAGTTCAGGAAAACTTTATCAAACCAAAATCCAAAAATTCGTTAATAGAGCGGAATATTTTAAATCTGCCATGCAAATTTCAGCGTCGTAGGGCTAACTAAACTGCCCGTAGATTAGGAGAGATAGGATTTTAAAACCAATCCTTATTTCTTGTGAAGATCGTAATAGTTCAACAACGGTTACAAAGCATTTATCCATCTAAGTCGTTAATATCCGTAAATTTAGGAAAAATTTATCAAACCAAAGTCTCAAAATTTGCTATAAAGAGCAGATTATTTTAAATCTGCCACTAAAATTTCAGCGTCGTAGGGCTAATAGTTTAGGAAATACAGCCATTTAAAGATGTCTTTTCTTAACATGTGAAACATTCATAGATTGTCAAAATGCGTCCCCAGGTGGTATTTTTCGTCCGAATAAAGAAAATGACGGGAAGTTCTGAAAGTTTATTATATTTGGAAGGTGGATTTTGACCCTGGATTTGAGAAACTGCCCATAGTTTAAGAGATATATTTTTAAACCAATTTTATATTCTTAAAAAAAACGTAAAATTTAAACGACGGTGAAAATCATTTTCCTTCTAGGGCTGTGTTTTCTGTAAATCCAGAAAAATTTATCAAACCAAAATCTAAATATTCGTTAATATAGCAGATTATTTTAAATTTCCATGCAAATTTCAGCGTCGTAGGGCTAATATTTTACGAGATATAGGATTGGTTTTAAACCAATCCTATACAGAAATAAGAATTGGTTTTAACAAATCCCTATTCCCTATCGTAATAGTTCAACAACGGTAAAAATCATTTTTCCATCTAATTCTGTAATTTCCGTAAATTTGAAAAAAACCAAAAAAAAACGTTAATAGCGCAGTTTTTTCTAAATCTGCCATGCAAATTTCAGCGTCATAGGGCTAATAGTTTAGGAGATACAACCATTTAAAGATGTCTTGTATCATTAAATTGTGAAAAAAATCATAGATTGTCAAAATGCGTTTCGAGGGTGTATTTTTCATCCGAAGGAAGCAAATGATATATTCTGAACGTTCATAAAATTTTTATGGAGAATTTGCCCAAGAATTGAGAAACTGCCCATAGTTTAGGACATATAGGATTTTAATACCTATCGTATTGTCTGGAAAATAACGTTAAAGATCGACGACGGTGAAGACCTTTCGTATTAGTGCTGTGTTTTCTATACAGAAAATGCGTCTCGAGGGGGTATTTTTCGTCCAAATGAAGCAAATGACGGTATATTCTGAAAGTTTATAAAATTTTAAAGTAGGATTTTGCTCCTGGAATTGAGCAACTGCCCATAGTTTAGGAGATAATTCCCATAGTAGGAGCGACTGCCCAGAGTTCAGGAAAACTTTATCAAACCACAATCCAAAAATTCGTTAATAGAGCGGAATATTTTAAATCTGCCATACAAATTTCAGCGTCGTAGGGCTAATATTTACGAGATATATCGATATATTGGTTTTAACCAATCTTTATTTCTTGTAAAGATCGTAATAGTTCAACAACGGTGAAAAGCATTTTTCCATCTAATGCTGTAATTTCCGTAAATTTAGTAAAAGTTATCATACGAAAGTCCAAATAATAGAGCAGATTTTTTAAAATCTGCCATGCAAATTTCAGCGTCGTAGGGCTAATAGTTTAAGAGATAAAGCTATTTAAAAATGTGTTGTATTTTTAACATGTGAAAGAATTAGCAGATTGTCTAAATGCGCCTCGAGGGTTTTTTTTCGTCAGAATGAAGTAAATGAGGGAATATTCTGAAATTTTATAAAATTTTATTAAAGGATTTCACCCAATAAATTGAGAAACTTCCCATAGTTTAAGAGATATGAGATTTTAAAACCTATCGTATTATCTTGAAAATAACGTAAAAGTTCAACGACGGTGAAGAACGTTTTTCTTTCTAGGGCCGTGTTTTCTGTATATACAGGAAAAATTTATCAAACCAAAGTCCAAAAATTCGTTAATAGAGCGGAATATTTTAAGTCTGCGTCGTAGCGTTAAGTCTGCGTTTTAATTTCAGCGTCGTAGAGCTAATATTTTACGAGATATAGGATTGGTTTTAACCAATTGGAATTGGTATTGGAAAAATGTTTTAGAGTAAGAAAAAATAAAAAAAAATAGTGCCTAGCGTTGGACACATTCGATTTTTATATTCTTTAAAAAGTCAAGGACATTCACACTGGCAATTCTTAAGTAAGCATACGTCACATAAGAACATTAGACGAATCAGTCAGAGAATAAGTGGTAATATAAACCCAGATGCATCATACCATAACCGTAGAATACTTCTGTTTAAGTAAAGAGAAACCGCAATCCTACAAGTGTACAAATTACGTTGAAGAAGAGCAAGACTCAGTTTCCCGAGAGCTCTGCCAGCGCCGCCCCCCACATCTTCCAAGAGGACGGTAGCGAAGGGTAGAGTGCCCGACAGAATGGAGAAGTGAAAACAATGCAGGGAGAGAGTGGTGGCTGGGCAGAAGGAGCGCCGGCCTGGTGAGTGAGGAAATCAGCGCAGGGACGGGACACTTCCAGCAGAGCGGAGGGAGAGTGAGCAAGGCGGGAAGAGTTTGTTGGTAGGCAAAAGTGCGATGACTACATGACGTGACTGGGACTATGTGGGAGGGAGAAAAGTGGATGGGAGGGAATTTGATGAGGAGAAAGATACTGGAGGAGTAATAAGGAGAGGGAGAGAGAAACAGAGAGAGGAGTGTGAACAGTGTGGGTATGGGTAACTGCACTTAAGATAGTTAGCAATTTCGTGTCCTGTTGTTCGCAAAGTTGTTCTTGTCTAACCACACGGCAAAATGGATTTCCTTCTGAGCAAAGGTAATTTAATCTAAAACTTACATGACATGACATTTTCCACTTCGTATTCTTTATCATTTTTACTGTTTTCCTGCACTCATATTGTTCTTTGGATGAGTTGCATTAGGATTCTATTCTTCGAACTCATAAGAGTTTTCTTTTATTTACATAAACGCCCTTGTTTGCCTTTTTCTTAATGCCCTCTTGCCAATTCGGCCGGGCGAGGGCGGAGGGCGGGGGGGGGGGGAGGGCGGAGGGCGGCTGCGCTGAGAACAATGTCTTCTTAAAGAGGTAGATGTAAATTAGATGGGAAAAATATGTAATTTTTTAATGCCTTAAAACAAAGAAAGTTGAGACATTAATCCACGATTACTAAAACTATTTAATATTTTGAATTAAAGTAACACTCATTTAACATTAAGGCAATGTTTGAATTTTTATATTTAATCTGAAGAATATTGTGATTGAACAGAAACAACGGTTTTAATTGAAATGCTAAAATTGGCATCAAGCGTTAGTAATAATGGAATTGTATGCAAAATGTGGTATGCTTGGTGTCATAGCGCTGTTCAGCTAGGGGAGACACGGCCCCGAACACATTACATGCAAAAGGTGCGGAGAAGATATTTAAAGCCGTGATCTTGTAAGACGGCGCAAAGAATCTGTCTCGCAAAAGCTTTTGAAGCGCATACACGTAATCAATCAGTGCTGTGCGAATAGTTTTCAGCATAAGCTGGCTATTATTTAAATGATAGTGAGGCAAGAACTTATGATTAGTCTGATAGCATGATATTGTGCGCAATATTAGCATTGCATTATAATTGTGAATTTTATTAATGTAGTTGGAGATTTTAATTCAAATAAATTCCAAGTTTCGATGTAATATGTTACGATAGCTCTGTAGATGGGAGGAATTTTCGATAAGTAGCTCAAGATGGACAGTCGCGCGAAGGTGTTTCATACGAAGTATAGCTAGGGAAAGCTGCGAGCGCTTGATTTTATGGATATTATTACGGAAATCCTATTAAATACCAACCTTTTGAGGACATTGGGGAACATTTTTAATTTATTCTGATAGGCAAAACGCGATAATAGGGATATCGAAGACATTCCATGAACAACAGCCAGCCGATTCAACCGAGAAATCATCTGTGAACTATTCAGTTTCTCTTTTTGTTGTAGTACCCTATTTTGCTTTTAATGTCATCAGTAACATTGCTGTGTTATTGTGTATGTCACATTTCTGCTTCAACTGTGGATAATATACTTCTCAGTAGTTCAATAAGCAAAGGCAATTAATGAGAAAGTGAATGAAGCGACCTTTTGCTTCAAGGCCCATTCTTCCCCTTTTCGTTAGTAACCAATGAATTTATTATGCTGACATCGTCCTTTCGAATTATTTCATACCTTTGATTGCGATTACAGAGTTGAATTTTGCTCACTGCAATTTTTGCATGCACAGCAATCGCTATTCTGCTTTCATCAATCGCCAACTCAAACGTTTTGGAGAAAAAAAAACAGTCAAAGGTTAAAACATAGTGTCTCAAAACGTATCATCAGAAGAGAAATTGTTTGAATGTACTTTCACATGGATGTAGTTTATTCAAGGTAAAGTACTTTTAAGAAGGAAAAACCGGATCATAAGTCATTGTATTTCCTCATTCCTTTAATGTACCACTATACTTTCAGATGAGATGTGGAAATTTACGAATGATTCTGTATTTACTTTTAGATAAGATGTGCAAATTTACGAAAGACGCTATCTTCGAATTTTTCAGAATTCTCTTCATCAAAGTCATTTATTGGTTCACATGTTCATTTTCATTCATATAACATTCAAAAGAATGAAATAATGCGAAACAGAACCTCGCGGGCAGACACCAACTTCTGATGTAACTGCGAGTTGCGTCTTAATATGTGTTCATCAATACAAATAAATCAATCAGAAGAGTACCTATGTCTATGATGTTTTAAATTTCGACTTTTCATTACTTTACAGCTCGCAGGGCGGATCGATGGGAGACAGAGCTTAGTACATAATTTATGTACGTATTTTATTGTTTTTCTATTGTCATCTAAGTTTGGTTTTATTTTTGTAAATTTACAATGAGCAGTTGAGCAGTAGCGTTATAACAAAAATTTGCCCCCGATTTATAATGTGATATTCTGGGAATATTATAGTGTTTCCTTTGTATGTGTTGGAATTTCAGCAATTAGACATAGAAGTGGATTCTTGTTAAGTTTGAAAATGACAGTTCCAATTTGTTTAAATCGTTGATTTCACTGATGAGTTTGAATCCTTACAAGAAACGATGCATTGTGGTATCGATGTTTGTCGCAGTGCGTTGGTAGTGAAGGCGCTTGCGTCTCCTCCCCCTCCCCCACCCGGCGCAGGCCACCCTTCTAACACGCGCCACCTCATTGCTGCGAACGATAACACCACCGATCCTTCAAGCTGAAATGGTGGCGAATCTAGTGCTTCGTTCCATATTTTGCACGCGAATAGTTTTCAATCAGTTTTATTACACAGTTTTATGAAAAGAAGTACTTTTTAAAAAATAAGACGCGCTTGGATATTTTTACAGTTGGCTGCGCCAGCTTCAGTTATCACAGTTCGCGCATGAGATCATGTTCACGGTGAGGTGTGAAAAGTATTGCTGACGTCGTGTTTCGTGACCTTTAACCCTACTTTCCGAGCAACCTTTGGGACACTTCGATAAGCATGCTGCAGTAATTGTTTGCTGATCGTAGATAATATTAATTACGGTGCTATCGCGACTGGATTTGACTGCTTATCTACGGCTCTGGATGGCAATAGATGAGCTTTTATTACTGACGGGAAAGTTGTAAAGTGCAAAAAGTGCATCAACGTGTGCCCTCCAAATGATTTTTGAAACGTTGGCTTATTTTTAAAATTTGTTTAGCAAATTTTTGATAAATGTAACTTCGAATTAGGTTAATGTGTTTTATAATTTGTGTATTTTAATATTACACATATCATAATTTACGTATTTATTATATATTCTTACTGTTTAAATTACGTATTTATGTACATACTTTGTTATAACATACTTTTCCGGTCTCTACTCATTACATTACTCTTTTAATGGTTATCCATTGCTGATGAGAAAAATATATATTTTGATTTAAAAAATTAAATATTAAATTTCTGGAAAACGAAAAACATAACGAACAATGTCCCTACAGCATATTACTTGGCCCATAATTTCGCATTGATGAGTGTTCAATGCATTTCGATATCATGAACTGTTTAAAAGATGAGGGTGCCCGCAATTAGTGGGCTCTCCACTAACAGCTGATTTTTTTCCGTAGCCAATTGCCAAGATTGCAGCTTGAGTATGTTCTGCTCGTCGCAGATGTCAGATAAAATGTGGTGACATCACCTATTTTTTCGATGTTATCAGTTGGAACCTTGTCATTCAAAATCGAATTGATACAAATGTGCATAGAGCGAATGGTCCAAAATCGCATTGAGATATTCTAAAACATTATGAGTTGTACGATTTGTATCATCTGTTCTTATGAGTGTTGTCACAGGCACTAAAAACGTTCAGAAAAATGTCACTTCTTTGCCGCTTTGTGAAGCCGACTTCAGACTTTTGAACCCGCTTTCGTGCGGCCCATGCGCAGTAATTGTAAACTGCAAAGAGAATGCATCGCACGGATCCGACCTTTGATTACTCATGCCCTCTCCATTGATGCGCCACTGGTAAGTGCTCTGAAGTGATGATGACGAAGGAGCTTTCTTTTGCTCCAGGATCCGATGGCAATGGGCAGTGAAGATACTTCCATTAAACAGGAGGATTATTCCTGTTCTTCAGGTGAGTGGGAAACTTTTCTATTGTTTTGTAATGCCAGAGGACATGGGCGTGCGCCTATGTCCTGAAAATGTTTTTGGAGCTTCACGTCAAGTTCTTTCAATCATCAAAATATTCGTTTGAAACTTGCCAATCCTCAAGTTCGTTCAGATCTACCGGGCAATATAATTTTTTGCGAAAATCGGCTTATCACTTTAGGCGTGATCCACAGAAAACAGATTCTGGCTACACCACGCGTGAGGCAAATTTTTTTCCAAATTTCGCAGCTGGTTGTTGTACTTTTTTGTTATTAGGACCCGGCAACAAGAGCTTTTCTGACGAAAATTCGTTTTCCAGCGCACGATTTCATAACTTTTCTCTCGTGCTCCTTCGCAAGGGCGAGAAAATGAAAATTGATGTAGCTGTTGAGGGCTGGTGAGGGTCAGGTGGCCAATGGGAAGTAATTTTTGTGTCTGTGCAGGCGCGGAGGACGAAGCGGAACGCTGGCGGGCAGCAACGGAGACCGCAGGAGAAGACTTGCGCTCCGCCCTCCAGGTGGCTGCTACAGGTGCACGTGGGCCGTCAGAGCCCCAGGGAGCGCCCTGCCGCCGCACTTCTTCCCAAGGCCTCAGCTTCCCACAGGAGACGGGCGAAGTCAAAACTCTTCGTTCACAAACGCACGCACGGGAGGTACTCAGTTGCAGCGTGTGTGGGAAGGCATTCATTAAGATATCAAACTCGCCTCGCATATGCGCACGCACACGGGAGAACACCCATACAGCTGCAGCGTGTGTGGGAAGACATTTAACATAATCAAACTGCGCCATTCATACGCGCACGCACTGGAGAACGCCCGCACAGCTGCGGCGTATGCGGAAGACGTCAGCAAGAAATCAGTCGTCACCTCTCATGTGCGCACGCACACGGGTGACCGCCCGTACAGTTGCAGCGTGTGTGGGAATACATTCACACAAAAAACACACCTCACTTCTCATATGCGCACACACACGGGAGAACGCCCGCACAGCTGCAGCGTGTGTGGGAAGACATTCCGCAATAAATCACATCTCACCTCTCATATGCGCACGCACACACAGGAACAACCCGTACATCTGCAGCATAGAAAACACAGCGATAAATCATACGCCGCCACTCCTTATGCACGCATACACAAAGGAGAACGCCCATTCCAGCTGTAGCGTGTGCTGTATGGGCATTCAGCAGAAATCGTATCTCACCTCTCATATTCGAACGCACGGGAGAACGTCCGCACAACTGCAGCGTGTGGAAAGACATTCAGGATGAAATCAGATCTCACCATTCATATGCGCTCGCACACGGGAGAACGCCCGTACATCTGCAGTGTGTGTGGGAAGACATTCAGCACTAAATCAAAACTCACCATTCATATGCGCACGCACACGGGAGAACTCCCATACGGTTGCAGCTTGTGCGGTAAGGCATTCAGCAAGAAATCAGATCTCGCCCCTCATATGCGCACGCGCACACGGGAGAACGCCCGTACATCTGCAGTATTGTGGAGGAACCATTCACACAAAAAGGAACCCTCGCTTCTCATATGCGCACACGGAGAACGTCACTTTGGCTGCAGCGTGTGGAAAGACATTCAACATGAAATCAGTTCTCACCATTCATATGCGCACGCACACGGGAGAACGCCCGTACATCTGCAGTGTGTGTGGGAAGACATTCAGCACTAAATCAAAACTCACTATTCATATGCCCACGCACACGGGTGAACGCCCGTACATCTGCCGTGTGTGTGGGAAGATATTTACACAAAAAGGAACTCTTGCATCTCATATGCGCGCACACACGGGAGAACGCCCGCACAGCTGCAGCGTGTGTGGGAAGACATTTATCAATAAATCGTATCTTACCATTCATATGTGTACGCACACGCGAGAACGTCCGCACAGCTGCAGTGTTTGCGGTAAGGCTTTCAGTCATAAAACTACCCTCTTCCGACATGTGCGCACGCACACGGGAGAACGGACATTTGGCTGCGACGTGTGCAGTAAGACATTCAGCAATAAATCAGTTCTTTGTACCCATATGCGCGCACACGCTGGAGAAAGGCCGTAGAGACTCGATGGGGCTGTCAGCAGTCGAGATTATGCAGCTGTCGGACTCATTTTATTGCAAGTGCGATCATTCCACAGTTCACTTGCCGGGAATCTTGAGATTGACGCAGCGGTTGCTATTCAGCCATATTTCCTGGTTTGTGAAGAAGAATATAAATGTTTAGATATTTCATTTCTAGCCATTCTTTTTTCCCCAAACGGAATATTAAAACAATTTTTTACGAACTCCAAAACTGCAGGGGCTACGTTACATCAAATTTATTGTAAGAACATTTGATGAGATTATGTTCAGGCTTCGAAAGACTTGCCCAGTTTTTTTTTTTTTTTTTGTGAGGACTGTCAGTTATATAATGATAATTTAATACGACCTGAATGTCCACAGCATCTGAATTTTCTTTGATAATGATGCGGACTGTTGCTCCTAAAATGCACCAAGAATTTTCAGCGTTCCTGCAGACGTGCAAATGGCAGGGAAAAATTACAAACTGGGAAAATCAGGACATTTTATTGGCTTTAGAATTTTTATTATTTAAATATATTACTCAGGTTTTGTGTAATAAAAATATCTTCATGAAAAATTTAAAAAAATTGTTCCCCTAATTTTTTGATCTTTATTAGCGGTGTATCATCTTGTTTTTTAGGGTTTTCTTTAAATGGATTTTCTAACGTGCTGGGCTGAGGTGGCTATATTATTCGTTTTACTTTCTCGCGCTTACTAACGTGAAAAGGAAGTATTGTAATTTTTTCTTGAAGAATGTCATTGATAAATAATTAATACAAACATCTCCACTTTAAATTTTAGACATTCAGATGTAATTTATTTTAGTATATTCGGTTTACATAGTAGTTAATGAGGTGATGTTTCGTCTACACAATATTGCCATCTTCAGATCTCTTATAAAATGGAGTTGGAATATTAAAACCATACTACAATATTAAGAAGCTCTTAACATACTAGAGAGCATACTTCCGCTGCTCCTTCATTTCATCAAAAATGTCCGCTCCCAATTTCCTAGGCTTCGTCAGCGTAATTTGAGAATTCCAGGCAACTGAATGCTACACAAGTTGGAATGTACCTATACATTATTTCTTATTTGTGTTCGTTTCTTACGTTCGAGCTTTTGTTATACGTTTATAAATTAATCTTTTAGAAATGAATTACTACCTATTTAATTTATATTGTTACGATTCTAGGTGGTGAATTAAAACTCTGGTATTATAACGTGGTGAATTAAAACGTTTATTTTGTTTCTTAACACAGTCACTGAAAACACTTGATTTCTGTACATATAATTCTTTGCCAGTTATTCTTTGTAAGCATACTTCATTTACACTACACTTTTCTTGATTATTTATTTACACTGTTCACTTCTCTTACACTGTCGCACAGTCCTGACGCACTGACCACAGTCCACTAAGCACTATGCACTAGCCACAGTTCACGACGCCGGCCACGGTTCACGTTACTGAGCACAATCACTGCACTGCTATTCACTGCGATGCTCACACTTCTGGCTCCAACTTCCGCCAGACTTTGGACTGACTCGCGGTCGCCGGCCGCGCTTATTTATACTCGATACGCTTTAAATAATGTCAGATATTTTCTCCAGAAACTCAACAGTTTTTGTTGAAATAGAGCGCTAAATATTTCGCATTTTCGAAACACTTGAACGCCATTTTCTATAAATATGGATCTAATTTTGTTTTAGTAATGTAATTTTGTAATTTAATGTAATGTTTTAACTGTAATGTCTCTCATGATTTTCTCCCCCATACGTCACATACAGTTTTTGACTGTTTTTGAATAAATAAATGTCACATGCATCATAACATCCCATTTTTTAACCAATGAGTGAAATTTCCATTGTCAGCTCTGATCCTAAATGTTCATTATAACAGAATACTGCATTTAAAACTACAGCTCAGGTGTTTATGACACACAGATGGTGAAAATAAGGGTGCGCTTACAATTTAACATTTATGAGAACGTAACTAAAAATATTACTTGGAAAACTATATTTTTTACAATACCCCATCAGAGGTACAAGTATTGTTTCTTTAGTTGTAATCTATTAAATGAGATCTTTTTGGACCCTCTATTACATTTTTTGTGGTTTTGTTGTTTGGTTACAAAGAGTGGAATGTAACTGGTCCAACAATGCTTGTGATCCAAAATTTAGTGTGAAATTGATTGTCAATGTGCAATAATTTGATTGCACCAAGAACTGAGCCTGGGACAGATACTCAAACAACTGAGCTGTGGAATTAAACACTGCATAAACACTTATGACAATTCACAATCTAATAGAGATCAGCATTCACATTCAGAATGTAATTGGCAAGAGGATGAACAAAATACAATGATACACACATTATAAGAATAAAATTGAATCAAGACAGTTTGTCATGAGAAACAATTATTGCCAGAACAGTATAACATTACGTATGCATCTTATATCAATACCAATAATACAAATTAATTAATACTAATACTGAAAATATATCACAGACCAGATACTAAGCACTAAAGAAATTCTAAAAATGCATAAAAATAGTCTCTGAAACAGGGACACAAAGTTTTTGTATTCCTAATTTCTCAATAAAGGGTCTTAACATAGCAAAAAAGTCATTCCAAATTTGTGAAAATGACTATCTTTTACAGAATGAATTTCATCTTCAAATTTAATTTAATTTTATTAGAATTTCCTAATCAGATGTGGGAAATATAGTTTATGTAATGGATCTGTATCCAATGACAGAATATACACTGATCTTAAAACTCAATACTTGTACCATTACAAACTTAAGCGTAGAGAGTATGTTCTGAACTTTGTGCAGAATGAAAGAAAGTCATTCACTGCCACATAACAATAATTCTTTAAAATAGTCACCTGGGTTCTCAAAGAACAAATTTAAAAAGAAAATCTTTTTCCATGTTAATCGACATTATTGGGAACAATTTCCACTTCTACACAAGGTTCTGAAAGCAAATCTTTGATGAAAACACTTTATTCACATTATTTTGATTTTATGGCAATGCATTTGCCCACAAATTATTGTCTGAACAAATAAATTATACTTATTTCTATTGAAAACAAGTCTCACCGAGAGTAACATCCACTGAAATTTCTGGATTTCGAATCTGGACATCTGAAACCGAAAATATACATTAGAGAATCACTTTACGACACAATACTGAAACGCCTAAATGCATATTGAAGAAAATGAACTTACTTCTTTCAACTGGAACGCTTGCATCGAAATCCCGCAAGGCTTCCTCGCAAAGGGGATTTCGTGGTTCCGAAAATTTTATTGGAACAGCATACTCATACGTCCTATAACTCGCAGATAAATGCTGTTCCACAAAATGTTCTTTACAAACAAATCTAGTCGTGGTCAATCTCTTCCAAGAACATTTGTAAGAGCTGGGTCCCACAATTGCTTTTAACCATTCTCAGCATCTAAAACATATATATATATATGTATATATATATATATATATATTTATATATATATATATATATATATATATATATTTATATATATATATATATATATATATATATATATATATATATATATATATATTGAGATATACCAAAATTTTCCTCTCTCTACATTTATATCTGCTAAAGATCTTAGCGTCCGGCTTGCTGGGTCAATGGGTCACGATATATTATAATCCTTATTACCTCTATAATGGATTATAGGATCCGCCGACTATACAGCGCAGCTGGGAATCTGAAATAGAATGATTCTATTCCTAGTTCATTTCTGTTTGGATTGACTAAATGAAAAATCACTTTCTTTTCTAAAGAACAAAATTCAACAAAGTTTATTTCTACGCTTTTAGCAAACAATTGAGTGAATTTACAATTTTTAGGCCTTTGATCAAGATCTAAGATAAGATAAATTTATTTAAACTGCAATTGGGTGTAACCCGGTGGCAGTTAATTACATAAGTAAGATATTAATTTTCATGCAAATAACATAATAATGTTGATAATAATGCTAAAATAATAATAATAATAATAATAACAGTAATAATAATAATAACAGTAATAATAATAGTAATAATAATAACAGTAATAATAATAGTAATAGTAATATGTAATATAAAAACTGGTGAATCTTAGAAACAAACATTAAATTACTAAAGATAAAAAACGTCAATCTAATACAGCACTGAGTGCTTAAACAATGAAGACCACTGCACTTGCCTGCACACTTCCCTTCATTTCACTTCACTATACACTAAAAAAACACCTTCATTATTTCTCTGTACTGCACAAAGCCACTTCACTTCACTTCACTGTATAACTTAATATTCCTAGTTAACTACCTCAAACTTAGAAATGCCTAAATTACTTTCCTAAACTGGTGAACGTTTCGAAGAAAGGGTTCAAAGGTGTTTGCAGGCAATCTATTTAATCTCTTATCGTTCCTATTTGTAAAAGAAAATTTCCCGACATCAATTCTCTGCGATCTTAATTTATTTATTGCCTGTGATCACCTCTACCGATGTACGTAGGAAATTTGGCCGCCGTTTAATTTCTTTCCAAGCTGGATGACCGCTATAAAGCATACAAGGCGCAAAGTCTTGCCAATGTTCGCCTGTTTTCGAGTGAATCCACCTATCCTTTTCTTGTCTAGTAAGTTTAGCTGCTCTACATGAATCCTTTCCAAATTCTTACACTGCATAATTTTGTGCGGATCCCAACAAATTGCTCCATATTCCATTATCGGACGAACAAGCGACAAGTAAGCAATTTCCTTCGCGTTTACTGTACTCTTTTTTAAGATACGCATTACAAAATGAAGAGATCTCCACGCTTTCCCTACAACAAAATCTACGTGATTTTTCCAGCTTAATTTACTATCGAAATGGATACCTAGGTACTTACACGAAGAAACTCTCGGAATAAACATTACATATTTGACAGTAACTCTAACACAATGATATTGTTTATTCTCACAATATGATGAAAGCCCCACCGAAATAGCATGTGAAATTTCATGTGTATAGATCAGGTAAATAAAATTTTAGAACTAGTTAATAGAACCAGTTACCAGTTAACCCAACTCTCTCTATAGAAAGTTATATAATGCTGCGGACAATCGATTTCGAGATTTGTGGTCCCCTGACACCGAAAAAGTACTTTCACGTTTCTCAAAACCAGCGAGAGAACGAACACGTTTCTCAAAACCGTTCGTTCGTTCAGCTGTCCATTCATCTGTCTGGATGTCCGTCCGTGAACACTACTAGCGCCTAAACCATGCATACTATCTTTTGAAAATTGAATATATGTTGAATGTGTCCTGTCCATCTGGCTCTAGTAAAAAAATATACTTTGCGCAGCAATACATAACAGTTGGCAAGAGGATGGGGCAAGCCAGCCAATCCACACCAAGTACATTAGAAAACTTTACTATGAGAAAGTCAGTGCCATTGTGTAGCACCACTAGTTTTCGGCAAAAACTGCGCGCGGCTTCAGAGAGAAAGGCAATACATTTTTCGTATGAACCTCTTTGGAACGACTGAACTGCTTAGAAATGTTGAACTGTTCTAAGAAGGGCGTGAGACACCAAGAACGACCAGTATTATCATTGCATATTGTCGCAATTTCGCGGAATCCTTGCCTTTTCTACTTGAGACGCGACGATCGTATTATTTGAAGATCCAGAAGAAGAGCGGTTTCGTGTCGACGTGCCGCGCGAAGAGCTAAGCAATTGAAAGTTGGAGTTAAATGTTGGTAGTGCGTCTAGTTCGCAGCATTGCAGTCTGCGTGAACACCGCTTTAGCGGGCAACCGCTGCATAGCATTTATCACACCCGAATTACGAGAGAAAACGATTTTCTTTTCGCCTAGACAAGTTAACACTGACAACTTCAATACTCAATCATTCTTCCGCTGAGGTGTAGTGGTTGTTCTTAAATACTTGTTTTGAGAACGCTCCTTTGCGTCAAAGAATTAAAAGGCGATAACAATCTTATTTCGACTTGAAGCTTGCAGCTCTCGCCAAAGAAACTCAAACTTTTTTTCAACCTCAGCATCTTTAGTCGCGAATTAGATTATTAATAATAATACTAATAACAATAATAATAGTAATAATAATAATAATAGTTATAATAATAATAATAATAGTTATAATAATAATAAATCAAGAGATTAAGGAATGAATGCACTTTGACTCACCCTTCCAGAACTGGAAGTACTGCTATTTAAAATTAGATCCATACTGTAAAGATGATACTGTATAGATGACTGTAAAGATAAAGCCACTCTGACACTGAACAGAATAAAAGAGCAATATCAACATGGGTGTGAATGGTTTTGATATTGAGTAACTGCATGTATCTTAAGTGGAGGGTAACCTACCAATAAATTAATTATTGATTCAGAACCAATACGATTTTGTTTGATATGACTTCTTGACATGTGGAGTTGACAGTTTACAGTAAACTAAGCTACAAATTGGCAGCAGGAGGTGTCAGGATCATATCAGAGAAGAATATAATATCATATCAGAGAAGAAAAAACTTTCAAAATTACCTTCATATGAACCTGTGGTTGCTCCACATTGGTTATGTTACCTTAAACAACGATCTCAGAGAGTGAAGAACCTTACTGGAATGATGGAAATGTACGCGTCTCTCCGACTCTTTGCCAATTGCACGTGGAATTCCTCAAGAATCGATTTTAGGCCCTATTCTGTTCCTACTTTATACAAACGATATGCCTCGACGATTCGAAACAGATGATACTTTGCGGATGATACGAACATTCTTTGCAATAAAGAAACCGTAAATAGTACAATATCAGATTTTCAAATTGATTTCCAAATAAAAATTAATAATAAATGAAAGAAACGTTTTAATGCAGTTTTCCATTTCAAATAAACAATTCTGTGCTTCATTGAAAATGAAAGGTGTATGATGTTAAGGCAACAAAAGTTTTAGGCCTCTCAATTCAAGCCTTAAATGGAACGTCCATTTAAATGAATTGAACACAAAATTAAGTTCATTGTGCTACGCGTTCAGAATTCTTTCAATTTCAGTTAGCCTTTATACTGCTTGTTATGTGCTTTTGTTAGTGGCTTGTGCTTTTGTTAGTTTCGTTAGTGGCTTCTGTCAAAAATGACTTGCTTAAGGGCAGGAATATATTTTCAGGAAATGCTGATGTACACGACGTAGAAATCATTCATCAGATGACAGTACCAACAGCTCATTGCAAACAATTCACATACAATACATGTACATTATTTTACACTTTGCCAGATGACATTATAAACGGTTCAATTCGATAGAAAGGTTTAAATCCAAAGTGAAATCGTTTCTGCTGCATTACTGTTTCTGTACAAATAGAGACTATACTGAGCATCACAAGGAAAGTAACATTAATTTTAACAGTGACATTCGGACTGTATAATTCTAAACAATATAACAAGTATTGTATCGCAGCTTCTGGGTCTAGACTTCAGAATTCAGTAGAAATATAGTTTTTCAAATTATCGTTTCCATGTTGTCGCGGCGAAGTATTATTCCTTGACGATGATGGATGCCGAAAATTTATTACATATTTATCCTTAAAAATAGATTTTATTACATGAGAGCCGGTTTTTTTATTTAATTCAAAATTCAAGTAGTATATGACAGTGTAGAGATCACAGAATTTTGAAAACGTGCACAGAATTCACTTCTCCCCATAGCACGTCATACACAGTTTTAACTGTTTTTGACGTGTAATGATTAAATAAATAAATAAATAAATAAATAAATAAGTAAATGAAATAAATGAAATGAAATGAAATGAAATGAAATGAAATGAAATGAAATGAAATGAAATGAAATGAAATGAAATGAAATGAAATGAAATGAAATGAAATGAAATGAAATGAAATAGAAATGAAATGAAATGAAATGAAATGAAAAAAAATAAAATGAAATGAAATGAAATGAAATGAAATGAAATGAAATGAATGAAATGAAATGAAATGAAATGAAATGAAATGAAATGAAATGAATGAAATAAAATGAAATAAAATGAAATAAAATAAAATAAACAATGGCTAAGGATTTTCTTAGCATGAGAATTACGCAAGAATGTTCAATTCCAATAATCGAAGGTTATTCATTAGACTGTTGTTGATGTAGATACCTTCTTAATTCAAGGTAAATAAACAGAGGTTGTCTGGTATCAAATCTATATTTCTTCTTAAGATCTTTTCGATCGCATGATCATCGTCAAACTGGAAATACATTAGTAGATATAATTATACATTAAACCAAATTGTCTACAAATTAACTGGACATCCACTTCTAAAAACCTCCTTTATTTTAAAGATACGTAGACGACGTATTGACACTATGGACAGCCACCACAAGACAACTTCACAACTTTACACAATACATCAACTCCTTGCATCCCAACATAAGATTCACCACTGAAATAGAAAATGAACACAAATCCTTAAACTTCCTCGATCTCACTATCACGCTTGTTCAGGACCATCACGAATTTAATATATTCAGAAAACCGACTCACACGGACACAATCATACACAAGACTTCACAACACCCTCCACGCACAAACACGCAGCCTTCCATGCTATGGTACATCGATTAATATCAATCCCCATGTCTCCAGAAAACACGGAAAAAGAAATAAACACCATAAAACATATAGCCAGGATGAATGGATACGACTGTAATATCATTGACAAATTAATAATCCAAAAAAACGAACACACTCAACATCCGCAAACACACCACTCTCACACCTATCACCAAAAACACTACTGCCACGTACATCACCATCCCTTATGTAGGACCCGTTTCTCTAAAAATAGCAACCACACTCAATAAATTCGGACTCAAAGCTACTTTCTTCAACACTCACACATTACAAAAAACTTTATCAAACACTAAAGATACAATTCCTCCTACCTCTTTATGCGGAGTCTATGCCCTCACTTGCAACAACTGCAATGCCATATACGTAGGACAAACCGGGCGTAAATTCACACAACGGATCAAGAACATGAACAAGCATGGAAAAACAATACCACCACAGTTTCACACTTCGCTGATCACTTAAATCAAAACAATCACACATTTGACAAACTCATTAATTTCCATATCCTAGAAATTGAAAATAGGTACTGGCACAGAATAAAATTAGAATCCCTTCACATTCACAACAACCTCAAAAACCAGAATAATACTACTCTTAACCAGCAAATCCCTGAACTTTCGTCACCTCTGCTAAAATTAGCACAATGTGTACACCCCTAACTCCACCCACTTCCGTCCGCCCGCGCCGTCCTCACACCAGGCCTGTGATGTTAACTCTGTGATGTATGAGGGAGAAAATAATCTGCGCACGCTTTCTCGACTTCCAGAATCCCATCTCAACAATTTAACTATTAATAGTTGAAAGATAAAAAGAAAATTTAAAATAATAATAATATTAATAATAATAATAATAATAATAATTATTATTATTATTATTATTATTATTATTATTATTATTATAAGTTGCGGATTTTTGCCTATCTTTCTCCTTCAACGGAAAACGCAATCTATGTTACTTATTCATACATTCAGGCATACGTGAATTTTATAGTGCCTTTAAATGCCTATTTCACTAAGAAATGCATATTTTGTTTTAAATGCATAGAGTTTTTTGCCTATTCTTGTATGTATTGATCAAAATGCAATTATCTTTAATTGATTAAAGATATTTTAGTTTAAATAGAAAAGTGTTTTTTAATGTAGGTTATTTCGTTTTTTTCTACAGAGTAAAAAGAAATCAAATCAATAAAATCAATCGATTAATCTGTTTCCTTTTACTGCCACAACAGTGTGGGTATTTTGCATTTTAAACAAACACAATCAAATACAAACAAAAACAAAGAAAAAACAAACTATAACAAACAAAACAAAAGACAACTAACAAAAACATATAAACTAACAAAATCAAACAATTCTGTCAAACCTTAAATGGAACGTCCATTTAAATGCATTGAAAACAAAATTAAGTTCATTATGCTACGCGTTCAGAATTCTTGCAAATTCAGTCAGCCTTCATACTGCTCGTTGTGTATACTTCGCGAATGTTCATTCCCGCCTGAGATATGGCATAATATTCTGGGGAAATACATCTTATAGCTCCCAGACTTTTAGATTACAAAAACGAATTGTACGAATAATAACCAAATCCCGCCCACGTGATTCATGTAAGCCTCTCTTCATTAATCTAGGAATTCTATCATTACCGTGTCTTTTTATTTACGAATCAGTGGTTTTGTAAAAATGACTTGCTCAAGGGCGGAATATATTTTCAGAAAATGCCGAAGTCTATTACTATAACACTCGACGTAGAAATCATATTCATCAGGTGACAGTATCAACAGCTCATTACAAAAAATTCACATACAATACATGTACATTATTTTACAACACTTTGCCAGATGACATTAAACGATTAAATTCAATAGAAAAGTTTAAATCCCAAGTGAAATCGTTTCTGCTGCATAACTGTTTCTATACAATTCATGTAAGCCTCTCTTCATTAAACTAGGAATTCTATCATTACCGTGTCTTTTTATTTACGAATCAGTGGTTTTTGTAAAAAATGACTTGCTCAAGGGCGGGAATATATTTTCAGAAAATGCCGAAGTCTATTACTATAACACTCGACGTAGAAATCATATTCATCAGGTGACAGTATCAACAGCTCATTACAAAAAATTCACATACAATACATGTACTATACTGAGCATCACAAGAAAAGTAACATTAATTTTAACAATGATACATAATGCATTATTTACCATTTGAACTGTATAAGTGAGTATAAACAACCTATAACAACTATTGTACTACAGCTTCCGGGTCAATGACCCCCATCTCGATCAGATTTTTCGTCCAGTTTCCCTGATCCATTGAGCGAATGCTGAGATGGCCCCTTGTTTGGCTTCTGGACATAAATGTAACTTCATTTTCTGGGCACGTCTTCTAGAATTCAGTGGGAAATACAATTATTCAAATTATCGTTTCCATGTTGTCGCGGCAGGAGAGACATAAGAGCCAAAATTTATTGCTTATTTATCCTTGAAAATAGATTTTATTACATGGGAGTTTTTGTTTTTTCTCGCTTTCAAAATTCAAAATTTATTGCTTATTTTTCCTTGAAAATAGATTTTATTACATGGGAGATTTTTTGTTTTTTTCTCCCTTTCAAAATTCAAAATTTATTGCTTATTTATCCTTGAAAATAGATTTTACTACATGGGAGTTTTTGTTTTTTTTCTCCCTTTCAAAATTCACAATTTAAGTAGTATATGTCTTAGTGTAGGGATCACAGAATTTTGAAAATGTGCACACAATTCACTTTTCCCCATAGCACGTCATACGCAGTTTTTAACTCTTTTTTTACGTAAAATAAATAAAAATAAAAAACGAACAAACAAAACAACAACATACAAACAAACAAAAACAGTCATACAAACAAAAACAATCAAAAACACACGCAAACAAACAAAAACAAACACAATTAAAACATACAGAAACAAACAAACAGTAAGAAACATACACAAACAACAGCATACAACCTAAGAAACAAAAAACACTCAAACAATCAACAAAATCAATCACACAAAAACAAACAAACAAAAACACAAACTTAATTAAACACAAACCAACACGAACAAAAACACAAAGGAACAATGAAAAACGAACAAACAAAAACAAACAAAACAAACCAACACAAGAAAACAAACTCAAACAATCAAAAACAAACACAAACAAAAAAACACGAACAAACAAAAACAAAATACAAACACAAAAAATAAGAACAAACACAAACCAACATACAAACACAAACAAACAACAACACACGCAAAGAAAAAAGAACAATAGCAAACAAAAACAAACAAATAAATGAATAAAAAATAATAAATGACCGTCCGTCCGTCTGTGCATCCATTTGACGGACTATGTGAACAACACTAGCACACTAACCCACACAAACAAACAAACCAATAAAAACAAAACGAAAAAGAAACAAAAACAAAGAGAAAAAAGAAAAACAAACGCAAAAAAAAAAACAAACACAAAACCAAACAAACAAAAAAAAAACAAACAAACAAAAACAAAGAAAAACAATCAAAAACAAAAACAAACAAATAAATAAATAAGTAAATAAATAAATAAATAAAGACTAAATAAATATATAAATAAATGGTCGCCCGTCCGTCTGTGATTCCGTCTGATAGACTACGTGAACAGCACTAGCACACGAACACACAAACAAACACAAACAAGCAAAAACAAACAAACAAGTAAAAAGAAACAAACACAAGCAAAATTAAACAAACAAACAAAACAAAACAAACGAAAACAAGGAAACAAACAAACAAACCAAAAACAAACTAACTAGCAAAAACAAATAAAAACAAACATAAATAAAAACAAACAAACACAAAATCGCAGGCAAACAAACACAAACAAACAAAAACAAACAAAAGCAAACAAAAACAAAGAAAAACAAATAAAAACAAACACAAACAAACCACAAAACAAAGAAAAACAAAGGAAAAAACAAAACACGAACAAACAAATAAAAAACAGACACAAACAAACTAGCATAACAAACAAACAAACAATAAAAAACAACAAAAACAAATAAATAAAACAAACACAAACATACAAAAACAAACTAACAAAAACCAAACAAATACAAACAAATAAATGAATTGCCGTTCGTTCGTCTGTGCTGCCGTCTGATGGACTATGTGACCAACACTAGCACACTATCACACACTAACAAACTAAAACACAAGCTAACACGAAAAAACTCGAACACAAACAAATACAAACAAACTCCTACAAACACAAAACACAAACAAATACAAACAAACAAAAACGAATACAAACAGACAAAAACAATCAAAACAAAGAAATTAACATATAAAACCAATCAAAAACAAACAAAAACAAATAAAAAACAAAAACAAACAGAAATGAACAAACAAATGAAAAACAAACACGTACAAGCAAACATAAACAACCACAAACAAAGTAGAACAAAACTATTGTGAATTTTTCAATTCTGGAGGCATAGCCTGTTTCCAAATTTTATAAACTTTCAGAGAATACCATCATTTTCGTCATTCGGGCGAAAAATACGGCTTCCAGACGTTTTTCCAGACGTTTCTAGTATATTTTCAACATTTCCAAAATACAGTCATTTTTGACTGGCTTTATCTTCTAAACTATTCGCTCTATGGCACTGAAATTTACACGGAATATGACGAGTACTCTATTTTTGATTAGTATTTTGAGTACAGAAAACGTGAATAGAACGGCGACTATATACATTGCATTTAAGTCTAAATCGATACCGCAGATAGAAAATGTTCTTTACCATTGAAATCGCCATTACTTTCGAGTTAGGACGCTAGTTTTTAGAAGAATCGGCCTTCGGTCTAATTTTTCGAAATTCAACCCTCGTTCTTCGCGGAGTTATCTGCTTACGGTGTAACCCGTTTACCGGATGCGCCGTAAAATGTGAGCACAAACCCCTCCAGTTACACCATTGCGTCGCGTCGGAGGAGGGGAAGAAGAGGAGGAAGAAGGGGAGCGAGTTGCTCTTAGCGGAGGTGGAGAACGTGCGAATTCGCCGTCCGGGGTTGCGATGGCGTAGTGATGGCTTTCGTTCTTGGGTTGTTCCAGGGATGGTGTTTATAGGAACGTTCACTTGAAGTTTGTGGTGGAAACGCGAGCAATCGGGAGGATTTTCATTCCCATTTCTTTATTCACTCATCTCATCGTGAATAATTTCATTTTTATCCACTCATTTTGTCAGATATAGTGGCTTGTGAAAGATCATCAGCTGACCGCTATAATCCAAACGTCACGATTTGAATTATTGGTAACGAAGTTCCCGATTGGATGACCGTGTCACAGCTGATGGTCTTTCACGGTCACTACAATTAGATCGGTATATAGATCATGAGAATTGTTCTCAATGACTTCAACAATTGAAGGGTTTCCGAAGCCATGTAAATAAATTATTATATATCTAGATGTGTATTTATTATTGTTGATGTCCCGCACAGATAAATTCTTGAACCATCTCCTAACGAATCTTGTAACTACAACCAGCCAAGAGAGTTGTTGAGATAAGTATTGGGCCAAGCGACAGACAAGTGAGACCAAGCAACTGTCACCTGCCAAGAGAATTGTTTTGGACAGCGGTTAAGCCAAGCGACAGGCAATTGAGACCAAGCAACTGGCGCCAGCTAAGGGAGTCGGCGGGACAGCGATTGGGCCAAGTGGCAGAGAACTGAGACAAAGCAACTGGTGCAGTTTTCATGGCGCGTTCCTTATCGACGAGTGTCAGCTGTCATTGTCACAGAAGGCTTTTACGCTCCTTTGAAGTCGAACAGAGAATGCGGGATAAATATGGGAAGTTTCTGTAATTTCTTTTATGTCGTCTTGGTCTAGGACAAGAGTACAAAGAAACATTTTCGTAGTTGAGAATATTCAATTACGCAAACAACCAAATGTTACGAGAATTATTAACCTTTCGTCCATTTACAAATCATCAGTTTACTGCTGATGAAAACTGGAATATCATAATGCATTAGGAGACAATTAATCCGTATTAGAAACTACCAAATTTCGTTGAATATAATTATTGTTGGGGTTAATAAAATTATTACTTACTATTTGCATTTTCAAAAATAGTTCACTTTCATTTTCTTCACAAACAGAATCACACAAAAATATTAACAGAAATTACATTTTTATTTCAGGTTTCTTAATGTAATTTTTTTTTACTTTTTTTCTTAAAAAATGACAGTGTGCTTCCACTTCTAAACTGTTTTACAATTAGACTTTTTACAGATAGCAGAAGACAGTTACGAATTAAAGAGTTCACTCCTCACTGTTATGCTGCGATTTTTATTAAGCTGCGTTAGAAGAGTTAGTTAGATCAGCTGCTTCCGTGTCATCCTTGGTTGAGCGCCAGCGTAGCTGTAGTGACGTTTCAGGTCCTGATTGGATGGCACCGCAACAGTTGATGAAATGTTAGATCCAGCTAAGTAGAAACCTTCGTATAAATGAATATTCCTGGCTGCCGCACTGCGAGCGAGGGAAGGTGGAACTGGTGAGGGGAGCGCCGAGGTCGGGGCTCGGGAGGGAATCGATTTGGAACGTCATTAAAGTCGTAAATCAATATTTCTTCTTGATTGTCAATATATGTTTACTCTTGTTATGTGGTATCAAATGTGTGAATGTGAGGTATTTCGTAATGTTTCCTTGAATGTTCTGCTGACGTGGTAATTCAATGGGATAGCGTTCCCTCACTAAGTTTAGCACCTGAAGATGTAACAAAACGAGTTACGAAACGTTGTGAAATTACTGAATAAACGATTGTCATAAAAAACTTTGGATACTTTTATTTGTAGTCATTAAAGTCGACTCCATCACCCGCTCCAAAACCACTCTTCCGACGTTTATTCAAGGAGCCCCTGCTTTTCCCGCCCCTACTCCCCGACCCTACTCCCCCGACCCTGCTCCCACACCTCATCCCCTCGTACTGCCACCCCGCCCTTACCTCGCTTTCCCTACTCCCCCTCCCCTGACACCCATCGCCTCTGCCTTTCCGCTCTTGACTCCCCGCCGCAGCCTTCCCGCCCCTGCCTCCCCGCCTCTTCTCGTCTGGTTCCATCTCTCCGCTCCTAAGCGAGCTGTAAAAGTAATGAAAAGTCGAAATTTAAAACATCATAGACATAGGTACTCTTCTGATTGATTTATTTGTATTGATGAACACATATTAAGACGCAACTCGCAGTTACATCAGAAGTTGGTGTCTGCCCGCGAGGTTCTGTTTCGCATTATTTCATTCTTTTGAATGTTATATGAATGAAAATGAACATGTGAACCAATAAATGACTTTGATGAAGAGAATTCTGAAAAATTCGAAGATAGCGTCTTTCGTAAATTTGCACATCTTATCTAAAAGTAAATACAGAATCATTCGTAAATTTCCACATCTCATCTGAAAGTATAGTGGTACATTAAAGGAATGAGGAAATACAATGACTTATGATCCTGTAAAGATGCAGGTTACTTTGAGCTCCTAGATTCTTAAAAGTACTTTACCTTGAATAAACTACATCCATGTGAAAGTACATTCAAACAATTTCTCTTCTGATGATACGTTTTGAGACACTATGTTTTAACCTTTGACTGTTTTTTCTCCAAAACGTTTGAGTTGCTTGATGAAAGAGAATAGCGATTGCTGTGCATGCAAAATGCAGTGAGCAAAATTCAACTCTGTAATCGCAATCAAAGGTATGAAATAATTCGAAAGGACGATGTCAGCATAATAAATTCATTGGTTACTAACGAAAAGGGGAAGAATGGGCCTTGAAGCAAAAGGTCGCTTCATTCACTTTCTCATTAATTGCCTTTGCTTATTGAACTACTGAGAAGTATATTATCCACAGTTGAAGCAGAAATGTGACATACACAATAACACAGCAATGTTACTGATGACATTAAAAGCAAAATAGGTACTACAACAAAAGAAACTGAATAGTTCACAGATGATTTCTCGGTTGAATCGGCTGGCTGTTGTTCATGGAATGTCTTCGATATCCTATTATCGCGTTTTGCCTATCAGAATAAATTAAAAATGTTCCCAATGTCCTCAAAGGTTGGTATTTAATAGGATTTCCGTAATAATATCCATAAAATCAAGCGCTCACAGCTTTCCCTAGCTATACTTCGTATGAAACACCTTCCTGCGACTGTCCATCTTGAGCTACTTATCGAAAATTCCTCCCATCTACAGAGCTATCGTAACATATTACATCGAAACTTGGAATTTATTTGAATTAAAATCTCCAACTACATTAATAAAATTCACAATTATAATGCAATGCTAATATTGCGCACAATATCATGCTATCAGACTAATCATAAGTTCTTGCCTCACTATCATTTAAATAATAGCCAGCTTATGCTGAAAACTATTCGCACAGCACTGATTGATTACGTGTATGCGCTTCAAAAGCTTTTGCGAGACAGATTCTTTGCGCCGTCTTACAAGATCACGGCTTTAAATATCTTCTCCGCACCTTTTGCATGTAATGTGTTCGGGGCCGTGTCTCCCTAGCTGAACAGCGCTATGACACAAGCATACCATTTTGCATGAATTCCATTATTACTAACGCTTGATGCCAATTTTAGCATTTCAATTAAAACCGTTGTTTCTGTTCAATCACAATATTCTTCAGATTAAATATAAAAATTCAAACATTGCCTTAATGTTAAATGAGTGTTACTTTAATTCAAAATATTAAATAGTTTTAGTAATCGTGGATTAATGTCTCAACTTTCTTTGTTTTAAGGCATTAAAAAATTACATATTTTCCCATCTAATTTACATCTACCTCTTTAAGAAGACATTGTTCTCGCGCAGCTGCCCCGCCCTCCGCCCTCCGCCCTCCGCCCTCCGCCCTCCGCCCTCCGCCCTCCGCCCTCCGCCCTCCGCCCTCCGCCCTCCGCCCTCCGCCCTCCGCCCTCGCCCGGCCGAATTGGCAAGAGGGCATTAAGAAAAAGGCAAACAAGGGCGTTTATGTAAATAAAAGAAAACTCTTATGAGTTCGAAGAATAGAATCCTAATGCAACTCATCCAAAGAACAATATGAGTGCAGGAAAACAGTAAAAATGATAAAGAATACAAGTGGAAAATGTCATGTCATGTAAGTTTTAGATTAAATTACCTTTGCTCAGAAGAATCCATTTTGCCGTGTGGTTAGACAAGAACAACTTTGCGAACAACAGGACACAGAAATTGCTAACTATCTTAAGTGCAGTTACCCATACCCACACTGTTCACACTCCTCTCTCTGTTTCTCTCTCCCTCTCCTTATTACTCCTCCAGTATCTTTCTCCTCATCAAATTCCCCCCACCCCTTTTCTCCCTCCCACATATCCCGTCACGTCATGTAGTCATCGCCTTTTGCCTACCAACAAACTCTTCCGCCTTGCTCACTCTCCTCCGCTCTGCTGGAAGTGTCCCGCCCCTGCGCTGTTTTCCCCTCACTCACCAGGCCGGCGCTCCTTCTGCCCAGCCACCACTCTCTCCCTGCATTGTTTTCACTTCTCCATTCTGTCGGGCACTCTACCCTTCGCTACCGTCCTCTTGGAAGATGTGGGGGGCGGCGCTGGCAGAGCTCTCGGGAAACTGAGTCTTGCTCTTCTTCAACGTAATTTGTACACTTGTAGGATTGCGGTTTCTCTTTACTTAAACAGAAGTATTCTACGGTTATGGTATGATGCATCTGGGTTTATATTACCACTTATTCTCTGACTGATTCGTCTAATGTTCTTATGTGACGTATGCTTCTTAAATTGCCAGTGTGAATGTCCTTGACTTTTTAAAGAATATAAAAATCGAATGTGTCCAACGCTAGGCACTATTTTTTTTTATTTTTTCTTACTCTAAAACATTTTTCCAATACCAATTCCAATTGGTTAAAACCAATCCTATATCTCGTAAAATATTAGCTCTACGACGCTGAAATTAAAACGCAGACTTAACGCTACGACGCAGACTTAAAATATTCCGCTCTATTAACGAATTTTTGGACTTTGGTTTGATAAATTTTTCCTGTATATACAGAAAACACGGCCCTAGAAAGAAAAACGTTCTTCACCGTCGTTGAACTTTTACGTTATTTTCAAGATAATACGATAGGTTTTAAAATCTCATATCTCTTAAACTATGGGAAGTTTCTCAATTTATTGGGTGAAATCCTTTAATAAAATTTTATAAAATTTCAGAATATTCCCTCATTTACTTCATTCTGACGAAAAAAAACCCTCGAGGCGCATTTAGACAATCTGCTAATTCTTTCACATGTTAAAAATACAACACATTTTTAAATAGCTTTATCTCTTAAACTATTAGCCCTACGACGCTGAAATTTGCATGGCAGATTTTAAAAAATCTGCTCTATTATTTGGACTTTCGTATGATAACTTTTACTAAATTTACGGAAATTACAGCATTAGATGGAAAAATGCTTTTCACCGTTGTTGAACTATTACGATCTTTACAAGAAATAAAGATTGGTTAAAACCAATATATCGATATATCTCGTAAATATTAGCCCTACGACGCTGAAATTTGTATGGCAGATTTAAAATATTCCGCTCTATTAACGAATTTTTGGATTGTGGTTTGATAAAGTTTTCCTGAACTCTGGGCAGTCGCTCCTACTATGGGAATTATCTCCTAAACTATGGGCAGTTGCTCAATTCCAGGAGCAAAATCCTACTTTAAAATTTTATAAACTTTCAGAATATACCGTCATTTGCTTCATTTGGACGAAAAATACCCCCTCGAGACGCATTTTCTGTATAGAAAACACAGCACTAATACGAAAGGTCTTCACCGTCGTCGATCTTTAACGTTATTTTCCAGACAATACGATAGGTATTAAAATCCTATATGTCCTAAACTATGGGCAGTTTCTCAATTCTTGGGCAAATTCTCCATAAAAATTTTATGAACGTTCAGAATATATCATTTGCTTCCTTCGGATGAAAAATACACCCTCGAACGCATTTTGACAATCTATGATTTTTTTCACAATTTAATGATACAAGACATCTTTAAATGGTTGTATCTCCTAAACTATTAGCCCTATGACGCTGAAATTTGCATGGCAGATTTAGAAAAAACTGCGCTATTAACGAATTTTTTGACTTTGGTTTGATAACTTTTACTAAATTTACGGAAATTACAGAATTAGATGGAAAAATGATTTTTACCGTTGTTGAACTATTACGATAGGGAATAGGGATTTGTTAAAACCAATTCTTATTTCTGTATAGGATTGGTTTAAACAACCTATATCTCGTAAAATATTAGCCCTACGACGCTGAACAGGAATTTAAAATAATCTGCTATATTAACGAATATTTAGATTTTGGTTTGATAAATTTTTCTGGATTTACAGAAAACACAGCCCTAGAAGGAAAATGATTTTCACCGTCGTTTAAATTTTACGTTTTTTTTAAGAATATAAAATTGGTTTAAAAATATATCTCTTAAACTATGGGCAGTTTCTCAAATCCAGGGTCAAAATCCCCCTTTCCCAAATATAATAAACTTTCAGAACTTCCCGTCATTTTCTTTATTCGGACGAAAAATACCACCTGGGGACGCATTTTGACAATCTATGAATGTTTCACATGTTAAGAAAAGACATCTTTAAATGGCTGTATTTCCTAAACTATTAGCCCTACGACGCTGAAATTTTAGTGGCAGATTTAAAATAATCTGCTCTTTATAGCAAATTTTGAGACTTTGGTTTGATAAATTTTTCCTAAATTTACGGATATTCACGACTTAGATGGATAAATGCTTTGTAACCGTTGTTGAACTATTACTATCTTCACAAGAAATAAGAGTTGGTTTTAAAATCCTATCTCCCCTAATCTACGGGCAGTTTAGTTAGCCTACGACGCTGAAATTTGCATGGCAGATTTAAAATATTCCGCTCTATTAACGAATTTTTGGATTTTGGTTTGATAAATTTTTCCCTGAACTATTGGCAGTTGTTCCTACTATGGGCATTATCTCCTAAACTATGGGCAGTTGTCAATTTCAGGCAAAATCCTGCTTTAAAATTTTATAAACTTTCAGAATATACCATCATTTGCGTCATTCGAACAGAAAAAAAAACCTCGAGGCGCATTTTGACAATCTGCAATTTTTTTCACGTGTAAAAAATACAAAACATCTTTAAATGGTTGTATCTTCTGAACTATTAGCCAAACGACGCTGAAATTAGCATGGCAGATATAAAGTATTCTGCTCTATTAACAAATTTTTAGAACTTTCTTTGAAATTTTTTCTGAATTTACGAAAACACCCTAAAAGGGAAAAAATGCGCTTCACCGTCATTTAACTTTTGCGTTTTCTCAAGAAATTACGATTGGTTTAAATATCCTACATCTTTTAAAGTTTGGGCCATTTCTCTGTTCCAGGAAAAATCTGCCCTAAAATTATATAAACTTTCAGAATATACCGTCCTTTGCTTTATTCGGACAAAAATCCACTCCATACGCATTTTGTCAATCTAGGAATTTTCACGTTAGAAATACAAGACATATTTAAATGGCTGTATCTTGTAAACTATTAGCCCAACGACGGTGAAAATTGGAGGACAGATTTGTAATATTCTGCCGTATTAACGACTCGTGAAAATTTTTTCCCAAACAATGTCTCAATAACACACAAAAGTAAAACACAGAAAAACTTCAAAACTAAGTAAAAGTCAGAAATTTATAAACATCTGCGATGACACATCTCATTAATTTTGACATCCACGGGAGGGGTCTCCTAGAGCTCTGAATACTGAAAAAAAGGTACAATGTACGAAGACAAAAGGCGAAGAAGAGACGAAGATGAAATACAAAGATGAAAGCGGAAAGACTAATACCAAGACCAACACGAAAGATGAAAACAAAATACGAAGATGAAATCGGAGGACGAAGAAGAATGGCGAACGACAAAGACGATGAAGACGAAAGACGAAGGCGAAGACAAAAGTCGTTGAAGACGAAGATGAAAATGAAAGACAAAATAAAAGTCGAAGATGAAGGCGAAAGATAAAGTTGAAAACGTCGACGATAAACGAAGATAAAGGAGAGAGGCAAAATACGAAGACTAAAGATGAAATATAAAGGCAAAAGACGAATTCGGAAGTCGAACATCGAATTTGCAAGACGTATTTTAAAGATGAATGGCCAAGCCAAAAGGCGAAACGAAAAAAAAAGGACGGAGAAAGAAAAAACAGAAACGAAGAGACTTGGTGACCGCCTAATGATGGTTATCTCTCAATGGAAATTGCCTCTTAAAAGTGAACCCTTCATTTGTAACTACAGAGTGGGAACTGCTTAATAGAAGTAACCATTTAATGGAAGTAACTATGGATGAATGACCGATTACCTATGTTGAGAAAGATATGACCGTGAAATGAAAGTGTTGGCGTATTAGAGACTGTAAGAAAGAAAATACGAAGACAAAAGAGGAAACAAGATGAAGACAGGCAAACACGAAATATGACTATCACAAACCCCAAAGGAGAGCACAGGAAATTCGAAAACAAAAACCATTGGTGGTGACCAAAAGACATTGGTGGTGCCTGAGCATTGTGCCCACTTAATAAATTTCATCACAAAAGATAAGAATCCTAAATATAGATAACCACTCACGGAGGTTACTTTATGGTGGTGGCCGCAAATAGAGGTGCCCGCGTAGTAGAAAATCCGTACACTCGAAGTGTCCGCTCTTGACGCAGCAATAAATAATTATCACTTATTAAGGTTGCGACAGCTTAGTGGAAGATAACAGCAGAAACGAAGACGAAATACAAATTCGAAAGGCGAAGAGGAAAGACAAAGGCCAAGACGATAGATGAAAACAAAAGGCGAATGCTAAAGACTAAGACAAAAGTCTTCTTTAGACAAAAAATCGAAACGAAAATTATGAAACGAGAAAGAAATTTGACTACCTTGCAATGAGGTAGTAATTTTCTACACTTACGAGCCAGGTAAGTACAGTCAACTCCGGTTACAGTGAGTTTCTGGGGACTAACGTACTCGGTTCACTATATCAGAGTTTCACTATATCCCATGATGTCAAATTTAAATAGTATTTCTCCAGCCAGAAAGTAAAAGCTATTTTTTATTCTAATTATTACTGTACGAAAAATTGCTAAGCAGCACATATGCTCAGGCGACAAATTCGTCTTGTGCGCAAATCGACTGTTATTATTACCTAAGTTATTATTTTGCAATTTTTTGAAATTTCTGAAATTGAAATAAAAAATAGACATTGCTCAATTCGATGAAAAAATGTAGAGTAATTTTTAGAAAATTTGGAAAATGTCATTTGTGCTTCATGTACAGTACCCGCAAAATTAAAATATTCGTTTTGAACTCAGGCGTTATCATTCTAGCCGATCGCGGAATACACATGTTCGTGAACATTCTGAGTTCCGTTAGTGTTGTTCACAGACAGATGAGCGAACAGAGAAACGGGTGGGCAGACAGTTAGAAAGACAGATTGCGAAAAAACAATTTTACGGCTTCATGAGCAACAAAAAGTGGGTTCTCACTACAATGCCTGGGGATCAGCACTTTTCTCTGCAGCATTGTATAATGTCCTTTTACAAAGGAGACATACGTGTGGGGGAGAAATATTAACTGCGCATATATTCTTGAGCTCAAACTTCTTGACTAACTCATGAACAAACAAACATGAAATCACCCACAAACCCTCGCCCTATACTTCGGTTTTTATAACAAAGCGCGTGAATGCCTGTCTTCCCGATGGAATATGCCATGGCTTTTTGCGTCTTTCTCGGTCGCGCATGATCGTGACTATATCAAGAAGTGCAGATCAAGCGACATCTAGCGGCACGAACGAGAAAGACGCGAAGAGCCGTGCCATAATCCATCGTGAAGACAGCCCTTTAGCGCCATGTTAAAAACCGAAGTATAATCACTTCATAAATTTTGCTTTATCACCCAATGTTCGTTTCTCGGCCCACTGTGCGCCGCGCAGGAGCGGGCGCGGGGCGGGGCACGAGGCGACGGGCGCGCATAAAAGCACCGCACGTGGCGAGAAGAGGCAGTCACGATCGCACGCCGGCGCCAGCTGTACGTCATCTGTTCGCTGCACCCGAAGCACGCCTCCCAGAGATGGCCCCGAAGAAGTGTTTGTCAACGGCCAAGATGCCCATTGTTGGACTGGGCACCTGGCAGGTGTGGAAAACTCATAATCAAAACGTCTTGGGGTATAGCGGTCCTGTGGCGTCCTGTGTCAGTGGCGTCTCCTCACTCTGCACCTAGGGCGTTGATAGTGAAGGAAAGAGTTAACACTCGCCCTGTTCTTTTCGCTTACATATTTAGAGTAAAATCGAATTCTGTAAATAAAATCCTTATTTATTTTAAATTATAATATTGGAAGAATGAGGGTAAGATAGTCGCAAAATAACAACAATGAAGATGTATTTTTTATTGCAAATATTGGAATAATACATTTTAAAGTATTAAAAACACATGCTCCACGCTTTTCCCATTCCTCGTTCTCGTTTAAAACTTAAATTCTGAAATATTATCAGGTTAGGACAGATCGCCGATTATCAATTATTTGTTTCTTTCTTTATACGGAAGGGAAGGAAAGCAATTATTTAAAACGATTGTTCCACTTTTTCCCTATCCTTATTAAAAAATAACACTAATTTCATGAGTATTCCTAAAGGCTGCATCGCACAACGGAGAATATCACAATTACGGAGCTTGCTCTCAATCATGGAAGGCCGTTAAATGAAGATGCAACGCCTTGACACGCTTTGTGACTGGGGACGTCGCGCGCATGCGGTTCCGCCTCGCGGTCGGTCATGAAGATGTTGGAGGCATTCGCCAACGGCCTGAGCTGCGCTCGGGCACATGCGTCATGGACGCGCTGCTGCCGATCTATGGCGCCAATCGCATGGAAGTCCGAATAAATGAAACAATCTAAACAAATTCAAAGAAAATAAATTTCCTTGGCGTTGACAGACGATTTGCACACCCAAAGAAAACGCCAGTGTTATCTATATTACTAATGTGCGTAGAAATTCAAAGAAAATTATGCAGCCTCAGGTCTTTAGAGAGGCGTCTATGATTTCGATACCAAAGAACTCCAATTATATAAAAAAAATCAGTTTCGATTTTATTCAAAATGCAAATATTTGATTGTGTTCTTTCACCTATTCTCGTACTGCGCGTCCCGACTGAATTATCAATTGGTAACGTGTGATAACATCACTCCAAGGAAGAGGCAGACTGACATTCAATATTTGCTAATAACGTATTGCGTAAAGACAGCAACCTTTTTGATATTCTTGATCTTTAAAGAACTGTTGATTCGTGAAGACCGAAATTTTTATTGTAGTGCTATACGAGAGTATTTATTCCTCTTGAGCAGTGGGCGTGCTAATTTTTGGAAAACCATTTGATTTTGTACAGCTTAATTTATTTTCCGCGGAGATAATTGTTTTTTGCAAACCCCTCTCATTCTCGAAAAAAAATCGTGAATTTGCATCAAGGAACAAGCGTAGGACTATACTTCCCAGATTCGAATTCAAGAAAGCAAAGGAAACTCAGAATGGGAATTTAACTATTAAAGGAAAGAACTCTCGACAATATTTTAAAATAATAGAACAATTAGAAGTTTCAATAAAGATAGTAACTAGTCGGACCCGTGCGAACCTCCGCATTTTGTAAATAATAGTTTTAATGATATGGCTCTGAATTGCGTACATTATAAACACTTGGTACTGCGCGTAAAGAGACATTGTACGAGTATTTATTAATTATTAATAAACAGGAAGACTGCCGCATACGATTAATTTTCTCAGTATATTGAAGAGTTTACACTTTACAGACATTTCGAAATTTAGCGCGCACGAAAACATCGGATGTCTGTTTAGTTTGGTTTAGCGGTATCATTTGCGAAATCAGCTGGAAGTCAATGCCCTTGACTCAAGGCCATCGGCAATCGCAAAATCTGAAAAACATATGGATGGTCTAGCGCTTGCTTCTGGCAAACGATTCAAAAATGAAATGTTGAATTATGGGAATATTTGGTGATTTCAGGTGCAACAGACGAGTATTCTTCGGATGAAATAAGCCCGACGATTTTGCTCGTTGAATTCCGATAGCGAACAACCTATAGGTTGTTTCGCGCTACCAATATACCGCAGCCGTTATGAACGCAGCTTCTGAATTATGCATATGGGTGCATCAGAAACAGTTTAACGTGTGTTTCGGGTTGTATGTCACCTGCTGATTTCATTATAGCATAATCTACAAATTTCTACATGTTCCGTCTTAAATCATTTTGATATGCTCCTGGAGGTGAAGTGATATCAGAATAATTAATGCACTTTCGGGGTTCGTGTCAATGTGGAAATTAGATCTTAGATTAACGTTAGCGTGAATTCGACGAAGGACACCTTTAGCGCCTTCCATAACAGTTCACCGGAAAATGGAGGGGTTTTCCCGCCTTTCATAGAAAAGCTGGTTATTTCTTGAAGAACATTTGTACGAACAGGAATTCCTTCTAAGCATTCTTTCTAAGGGTGATTGCGAAAAAAATGAGTTCGTCGCTCAAAAAAACTTTTTGTTTCGACTTCTGACAGTTGATGGTCGAAAAAAAGTTATCAGGAACCGATATTTGGTCTGCTGTGTGGGAGAAGCAAATAAACAGGTATCTAACATGCGGGAAAAAAATGCTGACGGCACTGATACTACTACTCATACAAATAATTCTGAAAGATGACACGGAACTCCGCCCATCCGGTAATATCTCTTATAATCAGGTTTTCTCATAAATTTACATTATTAATTACACATTTAAATGAAGTAATCATGAGTGTACCGCATTTGCGTGAAATGTCGTTGCGCTTTGTACTTTAGACTGAGTCAAGTCCGTCAGCGACGAAGAAAGGTCAACTTCTGAACACTTGCTTTTAAGAAATATTCCACATTTGTTTCTTTTTACTTGGAGCCTTCATAAATGTTTCTTATGTCACTTGCACTGAGTTACGACACTCCATCCCCACCCAACCCCAACCATTAAAAGTATTATAATACTCTTAAGAGGCATCGTGTTTTCTGTTCTGATCTTTTTCTTTCGCATTGTTACAATATCATATTATATAAACACATTCAAACCACACGATTTGTATTTATGGCGTGATGTAATCATTCCTAATCAGAAGAGACTGGTAATTGAAATCAGCTGTACAGACTGTCTCGTATGACGTATAGATTGTTCAGAGGCAAAAACATCGGGTGTCGCGGTGTTGATTGAATGACTAATTTCAAACGTGTCACACGTTTGAAATACACATATAAAATATACACAATACACATTGAAATCTCACACCTCGTTCAAATAACACTTCGGTACGGGGTAACCTAATGGGAATGGGACAACTGCCGTGAGAGTAACAATTAAATGGACGTTTCTCAAAGTGAATTATTCGAAATACTTTTCTATATTGCAAGATTTTACTTGACTTTTATACTTTCTCGTGTATGTTACATAGGAAAAGTACAGTAATGTTTTGAATTGATTGTCGATAAAAATAACTTTGTACACAGATGCTGAAATGTGGACATCAAGTAATATTCAGACATTAAATCCAATGTACGTTCTTTCCCACTTTTTGAAAGATCCTAATTTCCAAAACCAGAGAGAATACGAGTCCAAAACGAAACGTATCCGTTAGAAACAGACTTTAAGAACGTCGCACGAGGTCTCTGTGAATTGGTGCGAAATTCATCTTGCACTAAACGTTGAACGAGGAATGATCACCTGGCGTTTCAGCTCCCTTATTGCAGTACGTCCTGAAAAAGCGGGATACGTCTCGCTGTCCCGCTACGCCCTGAATATCGACATGTGTCCCGCTGTCCCGACAGATTTTTCTTTCGGCCAAATGTCCTGAATTTTTATACTGTCATAATTATAATTCCACATAGTCCTACAAAAAAAACTGCGTTTTGGGACAATTTGAGAACTACACAGAACTATATGCTATATGAGAGAACACAAGAAGCTAATTCCTTCGTTCTGCAAATATTGTTATTTTTTCATTTTACGGTTCAATCTGAGAGATGAAAAATAGATAAAAAATGTACTGTGCTATTTGAATCAAAGTGCATCTGCCTCTTCAAGAGTTAGAGATTGCAAAGTCGGATGGGGCTCAGTCAATAAGTGTTTTAATATTAACCAAAGTCAAGCTTTATTTAATATTTATCAAGCTTTATTTAAATATCCTGAAATATTTTCCAAATTTGGTCATGGAAAAATGAGGAATCGAGCTGGATAACCCCGAAGTCAGGGAAATTCGTCCTTGTAGTCACCTTGATATTTTTGAAAGTGTGCAATGTAAACCTTGATCTACTACTTAGCTGTTTACTTTATATACTACGATTTACATGATATAATATTTACTTGCATAAATATAAATAATTTGCTCTGAAACATATTTTGGCAGTCCTGAATTTCATTTGTTAGCCTAAGGGCAATCCTTTTTGTCTTGTGTTGGAAGAATACATTTCGCGGAGCGACGACGGCGGAACTCTCTACTGATCTGAACCGAGATTACTACATAAGCAAGGTAGGCGAATAGCAATGTTTGTTGAGTTCCCTCATCTCTTACTCTGACCGGGACATCCTGGGTTCGAGTCCCAACGGTGGCAGGATTTTCGACACTAGGTCGAATTCAGCTGCTGTCTGGAGGAGAATTCTAGCGGTCAGCTGCTCTGATCGTTTAGTTTTTGATCGACACCAGGCGAATACCAGAGTAGCTTCCTAACGAACGGGCCAGGGACCGCGCGGGATCTTTCCTCACTCTTCCTTGTCCTTTCCTTACCCTTACTTAGACAAACTTGCACTTACATGAACTGCACTACATACATACATACATACATTTATTTGAACTGCAATTGGGTATGGCCCGGTGGCAGTTAAATAACACTAATTACAATAATAATAACAATATTAATATGAATAATAATAATAATAATAATAATAATAATAATAATAATAATAATAATAATAAAATTAGTACAGTACAAGCCGAACATGCAATAATCATACTATCACTAATATTAAGTATTATAACAAATATTTCAACTCTGTCATGATATCCAATAATTATATGTCGGTGAATCTAAATTTAATTGAACTTAACTTATTAATATTATCGTGTTCACTACACGTAACTGCACTGCGCTACACTACACTACACTACACTGTTTTTGTTTTGAATTACACTTACCAGTACTTCACAGCACTTATTTAATGTGTATTACTCTCATATTGTTTTAACTTATTTCTAAAGCTTCGGACACTTAGAGGAAAAGCTTTGAAAATTGCTGCGGGTAAACTGTTCCAATCTTGAATTGTTCTCTTACAAAAGGAAAATTTCCCATGATCTGAATTTTGTTTCCTTGTTCCAATTTTGTGAGTGTGATCGCTTCGGCCGAAATAATTTGTTTTTTCTAGTCTAACCTGAATTTCCTTCCAAGCTGGTTGACCTACGTACGATTTATTAAGTGCGCAAAGCCTCGCCCTTCTCGTTTCAAGAGGTCCCCATGCCTTTTTTATTGCGTTTGTTGTTGGTAAACTTATTCGCTTTCCTCTGTATTCTATCTAAATTTTTCAGGTGCAACTTTCTCTATGGATCCCAACATGCCACTCCGTATTCCATGAGAGGGCGAACCAGCGAAAAATATGCTAATTCTTTTGCGTTGCAAAAGCAAATGCAAGTCTAACTTCTCTCTTATACGCCGTATCGCCCCTTTATAATATTGAGGGATTACTTTTCAGTATTTTGCAAGGAACGAACGTATCTAAAGCTGTTTCTACGATTGTTTTAAAAACTCCCCATTGTTCCTCCATACCCCCTTCTGTTCGTAGAAAATAGTCGATTTTTCTCTTAAGGCTAAATGTACCGACAATAGTTCCATTTGTCGCCACCACGTTGCAGCACCAAAATAAGCAAAATTTACTAGACCGATAACGTCTGAACAAATTGTCCGATTTTCGATCTGTAAACGGCATTGAACTCCTTTTTAAAATGGAATTTACGCTACGATGGATTTTACTCCTTTTTAAAATGGAATTTACGCCGTTTTTTCAAAAAAGATTTCCAAAAAAATTTGAAAACGTTTTCTCATAGTTCCGGTAAGAAATTAAAAAATGTGGGCTTATAGCGCGATGACGACGTGCTTCCTGAATCCAACGCCGTGTCAATCATGCAAATCAGATGAATAGGAGCGGCGTAAAGTGAAATTTCGGAAAAAATACCTGACGCCCCCCATCCCCACCCCCTTCCCGCTTCACGCAGTTACGTCACCCGACCCTTTTTGGGTCTCCCACCACGCGGCCGAAAGGCCAAATCCGGCGGCCTGCGGCACGGGAGGAGGCCGTGCTCTCAGGCAGGCAAGCCGTGCAGTCGGTTTTGTGGTTTCGTCCTTTTCAACCTCAATATATTTTTCTCCACTTATCAAACTAGTGATGCTGTAACACAACCAAACGGTCTCATATAATCTGTAATAGTTGTATAAAACTATTTATCTTATTCACATATTTCCTTCTTCCTTTGAATACCATCAAACACTTATTTGAGGCAGTACTTAAAATTTCGATTCCGATTTGGAAACTGACTTCAAAAAGAATATGGAATTAATTGTGTGGATATCACCAATATTCTATGCCATAACATCTTATTTTACATACATTTTACTTCTAAGATCTTTCGTTATCATTCCTCTACCAGAAAGTATGAGCCGAGATTACGTATGAGCTCTTTTATCTTGCGACTCGATTTTTGATCTCAAAACGGCGTTTGTCTCCTTGATAGATTTCACCTGATGAATCTGTGTTCCCAAGTGAAATCCGGAAGCTAAATTTAAAATTGTTTCTTTGTTGTTAATTTTAAAACTACTTTCAAACAAATTATGTAATCGGGTACCGGAAAACTCTTATTGTCGGGCCCTGGTAAAGTAAAAGTGGATAAATCCTTTTGCTAAATATTACATTACTTCTTCTAACTCGTGGTCTAGCAAAAATATACAATACATGTGTCCTTAATACCTAAAAATCCATTGACGCCAAAACATGTCGGTCCGTTTATGGTCAACGCTAACGCCGAAACCGCTCTGCCAATTTTCTCCAAAATTGATCTTCCCGAATCTACCTGAAAGAACTCGATACTTTGGGAGTTTCAAACGGATATTTTGATTTTTGAGGGTACTTTACATTAAGCCTCAAAATCATTTTCAAACTCTTCTCAAACCGTCACCAAACTATTTAATTAAATTTTGTCCTCGTGTTCTCGTGTCCTCGTGTACAGAACGCAAGAGAAACGTGATTTATGGTGTTTGTTGACGTCACTTATTTTTAGAAACTTGCTAACGTGCAAGTTTTGGGAGCGTCTTCCTTCAACTATAATATTGATGATATCTTTTTTTCCTTACTGAAATCTGTTCTGACAGATCTGAAAATAAGATAAAGTTTAATTTTTGAAACATTTGAGTAGTTTTCGTGCAATTTGGGGCGAAGTATAGGCAATTAAAACAATTGTAACTTTTCTCAAAAAGAGCTTCAATGTTTTTGTTTAAAGACGATACAAAATATGATGGTAGTCTCATTTTCGCCCATCCCGCCGTATTTTCGAAGATTGCAAAGGTCATGTAAGTTTATTGCAAAACCGCGTAGTTTTAGAGTAATTTAAGAATGAAATTGATGTATATATTAAAAAAATCTAAAAAATCACAACAATTTTTTTTCCACGGATAGAAGTGACGCTTAAAAGAATTACAATTTTCGTTGAACTCTATCAATTTTTGAAAATTGCAAATTTAGAAATAATGCCAGAAAGTGTGTGATGTTGTATCATCGCTAGCTTTTATTTGAAATTGTATTGTAAGGATACTTACACAGTGTAATTGTACTAAATTATTTCTAATGAAATTTGATGTTACATACAGCAGGAAAATCTGACTTTGGATATTCGTTTATTTAGCGTTTTCCTTATATATTTATGTCTATATTTTGCAATTTCATTCTACAAATTTTTCCGGACTTACTCGTGGCATATGTATTAGTACTACGCTCAAGCTGGGAACTGAGATTAGTACATTGCTGATCGCACATACTAGTTTGTAGAGAGGGTTGAGCAATATTTAAATACTTGTATTTTAAATATGTATTTTTGTATTTAAAACTCTAATTTTGAGTTTTTTAGCATGTATTTTGGAGATATATTTAAATACATGAAATAGATGTTTTTAAAAAAAGAAATACTTCAAATACTGTAAATACAAATGAAAGAGAAGATAACAAGGATAGTTTGTTTTTCTTTGATTCTGCTAGTGAACAGCGACCGAAAAGGTATTGAATACCGGTAAAAATGCCGGTATTTTTTCATACCTTTCTCAAATACCTTTATTGTTTTATACTAGTAAAATACCTCTATTGATCGTCTTTACCGGTATGGACGTCAATAAACGTTATACCGGTAATTTCAATGAAAAACAATAGCTTACTAGCCATACATCTTGACAAAATAAGTTACTTTACTTAATAATATCTCACAAAATTTTTATTAATCAAATATACTTTCATAATTGTTATTAATTGTTTAATTTATAATTTTGTTTATATATATATATATATATATATATATATATATATATATATATACTCGGTTGCTAATAATTAAGGAAACGCGAATGATTCCACTAATTCTTATAGAGTAAATATAATCTCCACTTGTCATTGCGCAATGTTCTCGCCCACTGAAAACTGCTCACCGCCCTCTTCCTACGCTTGGGCATATCGAATTGCCCTAGTGTAGCACGCAGCCCGCCGAAGAACGCAGCGAGATGTCTGCAGAGGTCAGAAAAGTCAGGCTATCAGAACAGCAGTGTGCCAGAGGTGCGACCCTGCTTCCAGCTCAGAAGGGTGACTACACTTGAGCGCGTGCCCTGGCTGCGCTGGGCTTGGATAGAAACGAGCACGAAATGAGGAGCAAACATTCAAAATGTGACATGTCCACTTTAGTCCTTTTCGAGAAAACGCAAAAATATAATGTCATCAAAATTATGCAGATGTTTTATCTGTACTTAATTCTGAATTATGTAATAAGGATAGCTAAATATATTATTAATATAAAATTTAAATATTTTCTGAACTTACATTTAAAGAAAACAACATTTATGTCAACTGGTAAAAAAGGAAGCCTGAACATCAACGGAGAAGTGATATACATGGCAGGCGAAGTTAAATACTTATGAATTACAATAACAAATTCTGGATACTGTACAAAAAAACTAAAGAATAGAATAATTTTAGAAAAAGCAGCGAAAAGAAAATACCCAAATTCATAAAATATGCAGGCATATCAAGTGAAGGATTTCTAAAATTTTAGGTCCCGGAACGCCCTCAAAATGATTTATTAATTTAATAGAAATAATTATATATTTATAATATAATGTAATAATTATCAGCGAGATACAGGAACGCCGTTCCGTCGTGTTCAAACAGAAATCAAGCCCAGCGTAAGACCAAAATCCAAATAATAGAGAAAATGGTATTTCTAATCCTGTTGTGTGGGTGTAAAAGCTGAACATTGAGATAGGCCGAAAAAAGGAAGATGCTTTTGAAGTATGGACAGGGAGGAAAATATTAAACGTACAATGGGAGGGCAAAAAGATAAATGCCGAAATTTTGAAAAAAAAAAAACAGAACTTTCTCTAATAGCCAAAGCCAAAAAATGGAAAATAAAATATTTTGGACATACTATGGGTCGAACAAAATCTCTAGAAAAGGATATTTTGCTTGGAATGATAGAATGAAGCGGAAGAAAAGGATGTAAGTGGCACAATTGAATAACTAATACACAATATCACAAACAAAAGGAAAAAGGCAGTTCGAGTCCGAGTGAGCAATGAACAAATTGGTCTAACAAGGGATGGCTTGCGATCTATGTTCTAGCACTATTTCTCTGCGCGTTCAGACCCCGCGAAGAATTGGGACCTGCAGATGAAAGGAGAGATGCTCACAGCCGCTGCTTGACCGGGACTGGAGCCGACAAATAGACATCATCGCACTGAACAGTGTGTTTGATACCTGCAGTCTTTCATGCGTACATTCTGCCATTATTAGGGAAGAACTCGCTGAATTATCGGCGCGTTCCCTTCCAGTTTCGGATAGCAAGAAAAGCGAAGGAATGATGCTCAAGTAATACAAATGCAAATATCAATGTTCAAAATTAAAACATCTTTCAAAAACCTGGTTTAGAAACTTCGATCAAGTTCGTGCGGAAGATAATTTGTTTTGACAGTGGCCGTGATTGTTAATTTATAATTACGATTTAGACAAAACGGCAAATGAAAGTAAAAAGAATAACAGCGAAACTAAACCGGAAAACTATCGCCCAGGGTCATCTTATGGAGTCACAACTTCCTCAAATGGGTACAGGAAGGTGGGCGAGAGACCTTACACCTAGAGTGCTTGCGTTGGCCGCCTCTCTGCGTACGGTAGGACATACGTAGGAAATGCCAGAAAAATGGGGCCATTTCTTGGGCTGAGGATAGTCTACTGGATGAGGATGTTACAGTCACCGTTCGCTTTATTCGAACACATGTATTGACAGTGGTATAATGCAATATTATTTCATATTTTAACTTTTTTATAAAATTGTGATTATCGGTTCTTTTCATTCACAACAACTCATCATGCACATCGATAATAAACATCAGGTTTCATAAATGTTTCATTTTTTTACGAAATATGTTAATGCGTCTATACAAAATCTATGTTTTGAAAATATCAACATCAATGTTGCATCCCTATTCCCGACACCTAGATGAGGATCGCCGATACTTTGGCATTCTGATTCACATTCCCTAATAGGGGGTTTATCAGTGAGACTGATAGTAGTATGTTTTACTAGTAGTATGTTAAATGTTATAAATAGAATTGCTGCCCGATTAAATGTTACTGAAAAGCGTGTACGATGTTTAGAAAAATAAAATCTCAATGTAGAAATGTAAAAGTTGCCGAATTATTAACTGTATAACAAAACATAATTCATAGACGGATATTCCTCTTCTAGTGTGGTGTTCTTGTCTAAGGGTTAAAGTTGTATTGCTTTCATGACAATTTAATGCATTAAAAAATACATATATATGTCACAATATAATGATTTACACTACATCCTTTTACACTATCATTTACGTAGTTTGTATCAAAATGACGCGCCGGGTATTACTTATTCCAATCTTCAAGTTTATACAAATATAACAGATTCATTTTATATCAATATAACTTACTAAGTAAGCTGGGACATGTCATGATTCTTAATATTATATTTTAATGTTTGTTACAGTGTTGGATTCAGGATGCATCTCCTGCGCGCTATTTTACCACTTCTTCAATTTTGTCCGAAAGTACGAAAACAGTTTTAAAATTTTACTTGGGAAAACAGATTCATCAGGTGAAGTCTATCAAGGAGACAAACGCCGTTTTGAGATCAAAAATCAAGTCGCAGGATAAAAAGCTCGTGCGTAATTTCGGCTCATTCTTTCTAGTAGTGGAATGATAACGGAAGATCTTAGAAGTAAAATGTATGTAAAATAAGATGTTAGGACATGGAATATTGGTGATATCTACACAATTAGATCAATTTTCTTTTTGAAATCAGTTTCCAAATCGGAATTGATATTTTGAGTAGTGCCTCAAATAATTTTTGAAGGTATTCGAAGGAAGACGGAAATATGTGAACAAGATATATGTTTTATACGACTATTACAGATGATATGAGACCGTTTGGTTGTGTTCAGCATCACTAGTTTGATAAGTGGAGAAAAATATTGAGGTTGAAAAAGGGCAGGCTCCAAAACGACTGCACGGCTTGCCTGCCTGAGAGCACGGCCTCCTCCCAGGCCGCAGAACGTTTGGCCGTTCGCCGCGTGGAAGGAGCCCAAAAAGGGTCGGGTGACGTAACTGCGTGATGCGGAAGGGGTGGGGTGGGGCGTCAGGATTTTCCGAAATTTCACTTTACGCCCTATTTCTCGATTTGCATGATTGACACGGCGTTGATTCAGGAAGCGTCGTTATCGCGCTATAAACTCCACATTTTTAATTTCTTCCCGGAACTATGAGAAAACGTTTTTAATTTTTTTGAAAAAATGGTATTGTAGTAAATTCCATTTTAAAAGGAGTGCAATGCCGCTACAGATCGAAAATCGGACAATTTGTTCAGACGTTATTATCTAGTAAATTCCGTGTGATAGTGCTGCGATCTATTTATTTTCCTATAAGTATTTTCGGTGCATTTAGCCTTAGAAACTACGTAAACCTTCGACATTTGCTTTTCTATATTGCCTGACTATCGTTCCTTTCCCCTTAGGTCGCGTATTTACGTTTGCTTGCCATCAGTGCTTACCATCAGTGCTTTGTGGTCGCTAATCCCCTGAAAGACGTCGCAAGAAAGGAACATTTCTGCTGGGTAAACAAGGAAAATGTCCAAATTGCACTCTGCCGCGTGTTGGTCAGTACCTGCGTTAATCCCTGCTCTGACGCGCTTTTGAATTTTCCTGCATACCTCCTTTCCAGTTAGCGTCGGAAAGTTTAAGTCGCCAGTGACAACAATGAACGACCGTTTCTGTTTCCACCTATCACCGATTTCATCTAAAATTTCATAACCGTCGTTAGGCGGCCTGTAACAAGCAATAATTTCCACGGAATTATCTGAGTACGTCAATTTCCATTCCTAACATTTCAAAGTTGTTACTAAACCAACTATTCATAACTATTAACGAGGTCTTGACGCAGAGAAAAACGCACTACGCCCTTGTTTTTCTCTCTCTTCGATATAATTTATAACGTAATGTAAAATTTCAGAATTAGCTACCTCATCTGTTAACACGATTCTGTCCCTATCACTATATCTGGATTGCATGTATCAACTAAGTTCCAAAACTTAATTGTTTTATTAATATGCTTCGACAGTTTACCTGCAACAATCTCAAGCCCTTCCTCACTGAACATATCTGGTCGCCGCCGTCCCTTCCGCCGTCTCCGCTTTCTCCACCGTCAACACTCACCCCTGCATCTTCCGTCACCAGAGCGAAACCCTCAACCTCCGCTCCTATCGCCATTGCCCGCATTCGATCGTCGGGCTCAAGATCGGCGGACATTCACGGCGTCAACGGGCGACCGGAGGGCGTGTGAACTCAGCACTCTAGTGTAGAGCCACTGGTGCCGCCACGCCCCTCCGGTTGAGGTGGACGCCGTCCCGACCTAGGGCGCTCTCCGAGATCCACCCGTTTGGATCCACAAGGTGAATCTAGCGCTTTGCCACATAGTCCATGTCGCGATTCACCTAGCGACTTACGGGACCAAACATCCCGGCGGCGAATGACGCCACTTAGTATATGCGGGCGGATGGAAAGCTCTTTTTCGCTGCTACCCAGAGTTCGCTAGATCCGCCCATGAGGTGATCAGCGAGCGACATCTCCGTAGGTTGTTAGAGCCTCCGTGAATGATAGCCGTGTCAGGGCTTCCACATCGCTGGCTGCTAATTGTAATTTTAATTGCTCAACGCGGATTCCCGGGAAGCATTTAACATGAAGGTTTGGGTGACCCACATGACACACAATAGCCGAACACAACATACTTTTTGGGGCCCGACCCCTCACGGTTTTTCTTTGCCGCCCTCACAACAGATGCGTATGATGCTGATGCTGTTGCCGTCACCGCCGTAGCCACAGCCGGGGCCGGCGCGGTCACCTCAGCTCGCAGGACTGCTGTGGCCGGCTGTGCCACCGTCACTACCTCTTCCGTTGCGGCCGCTGCTGACACCTCCATCTCTGTCACCCTTGTTGCTGCCTTCAGATTTTGCAGCTCCCGTTGAGTGGCAGAAAGCTTCGCCGTCACCTTCAGGAACTCCTGTCGGAAACGCGCCAGTTCATCGCGCAGACCACCTACGCCGTTGCAACACTCGACGCACCTCCACATCTACTGGTGCGCCACGTCGCGTGGACACCGGGCCAGGATTTATTTCGACGCCACCAATGATTAGCAGTGTTGCTATGACAAGCAACGCAAAGCCGTCTAGAGAAGGAGCAGCAACGCTACCCTTCCTCAGCACGCACGACACCCGGGCGGCCCAGCCGCCGCGCCGATACAGGCGAGTACGCCTGCAAGACGCAGCGTACAGCTTTACCTCTATACCTGCGATCCCCAAAACACGTCCGCTCGCTACAACGTCCAGACGCAGACTCTATCACACGTCGGGAGACCAGTTGGGAGCTTAGAGCTTGTCCCAGCTTGGGCGGTGCAACACAGGTGGAAGATATCTGATTGGGTAAAAATCTCCGCACGCCGACGCAGAATTTAAAAAAGAAAAGACGGACTTAATACCCTGTTTGTAATTCAGAATGCAAGAGAAAATCAAGCATTTTGTAAGCAATAATCATAAAAAATTAAATTCTTGTTACAACCAACCACAACTGACACGTAGTAACGTGAAGTAGTGAGATGTGAGTAGGAAAATAAAAAACCTTTACATTATTAACAAAATTGAAACATTTACAAGATTACAAAGTACTAAAAAGCTGAACTACTGCCATTGGTCAAATATTTATTTAACATGATCAATAATTGAGAGTAGAAAAGAATGAGTTCAATTTAATTAAAAATTGTATGTTCAAGAGTGTGGAATTTTAAATGTTCTGACACATTTTTTAATTCTAAAAAATTTTGAATAAATCAGTTTTTTAGTGCTTGATATATTGTTAAAATAAAATAGATTTTATTTCAGTCTAATGAAGCAGATGTGACAAAGCTTTAGATGCAGCTCTAGAAGCAGGCTATAGGCACATTGATACAGCATACCTGTACCAAATGACCCCATAGGTAGAACTCTCAAGAAATGGTTTGACTCTGGGAAATTGAAACGTGAAGATCTCTTCATTGTAACAAAAAGTGTGTATATGAATTTTCTTTTTTCAATGTAATTAGCATTTTACTTAAAAAAAAATTTACTTTTATCAATTAACTTTGCGTGTATTTTTATCAATTAGAAAAAAAAAATATTAAATAATTTTATATATATATATATATATATATATATATATATATTATATATATATATATATAGAAAAACCACACCACACCACACACACACACACACACACACACACACACACACACACACACACACACACACACACACACACACACACACACACACACACACACACACGCTTATATATTAACTTCGGTGCTATTTTTATATCTTAGTTTCAGTTCCATTGATAGGCAATAAGGCAGAACTTGTTGAGAAATATTTAGGCATCTCTGACATCATTACAACTCAGATATATAGATTTATATTTAATTCATCATCCAGTCGGACTTTTAGAAAAAGGAGAAGAGCTATGGCCCACCAGTGATGATGGAAACCTCATGGTTGACAACAATACAGATCATCTGAATCTTTGGAAGGTTTGTTGTTTAGTGTATTCCTTGAATGAGGGTGTAACACCTTCAATTTGTAACTCACATAACAATAGTGTATCTGTATGTATCAATGTAGTCATGTGACTCATAACATTAGATTATTTAATTTAACATCTGATGTTTTTATTTATTTATTAGTTATTTCTTTATACATTGGGTGGCATCCTTCTATATATGATTTCCTTGTAATAGGTTTATCATGATCTAATAGTGTAATTTTGAGAACATGACAGTTGTAATGACTTTGATGTTAATGAGACCCCAAATAAATTTAAAATACCCAAAACATTTACTTCCTTTTAAATAAACAATTGGATAAATTATTAAAGAGATAATAACAGAAATAAAAATAGTTGTGCAGTTGTGGGAGAGGGTTTAATGTTCAGTTTATGATCGTTGAATATCTTTTGTGCCAAAACTAAAGAAACAGCACAATACATGGAACCTTTTCATCATGTTGAAAATTCAGAATGATTGTTGATACCTTTTTGTACTTAAATAACATTGCAAACAAAAAAAAAATATATTACTTCTAGCCCCAACGTGAAGTCCGATTTTAGCGTAAATCAGTGTACCTTGGGGAAAACATGATTTATAAGGCTCTTTCAATTCTTATTAACCTGAGTTTCTGACATTACAGTTTTATGTGAAGTTCTTGTTCCTCTTTCCAAATATAGATGATTTTACTATGAGCTATGACTACCTTAAAAACATCCTTTACCATTGCCCCAACATCATACACCAACATCATAATGTGTGAAAACTTTGAGACAATTCCATTTTCCAGTTGGGAAAGGAGAAGTAAGAGAATTTGTTTTAATTTTACAAATCAATTCATTTATTTATGATCAGTTGGGTACAAAAAAAATATTTGCACAGGTTTCTGCCCTGATTTATCAACCTAAATTTAGTTTTACATTGAAAAATCTTGGAAGGCTAATTTTAATAATAATAATAATAATAATAATAATAATAATAATAATAAGAAGAAGAAGAAGAAGAAGAAGAAGGAGAAGGAGAAGGAGAAGGAGAAGGAGAAGGAGAAGGAGAAGGAAGGGGAAGGAGACGAAAGGGGAGGAAGAGGAAGAGGAACGAGAAAAAGGGGCGAGGGACGAGAAGAGGAAGAGGAAGAGGCGAGGCGGGGAAGAGGACGAGGGCGGGAAGAGGCGAGGAAGAGGACGAGGAAGAGGACGAGGAAGAGGACAGGAAAAGGGGAGAGGACGAGGAAGAGGACGAGAAAGAGGACGAGGAAAAAGGACAGGAAGAGGACGAGGAGGACGAGAAGAGGACGAGGAAGAGGACGAGGGAAAAGGACGAGGAAGAGGACGAGGAAGAGGACGAGGGAAAAGGACGAGGAAGGAAGAGGAAGAAAAAGAAGCAGACGAAGAAGAAGACGAAGAGGAAGACGAAGAGGAAGACGAAGAGGAAGACGAAGAGGGAAAACGGAGAGGAAGACGAAAAGGAAGACGAAGAGGGAAAACGAAGAGGAAAACGAAGAGGAAGACGAAAAGGAAGACGAAGAGGAAGACGAGAAGAGGAAGACGAAGAGGGAAGACGAAGGGGAAGACGAAGAGGAAGACGAGGAAGACGAAGAGGAAGACGAAAGGAAGACGAAGGGAAGGCGAAGAGGAAGCGAAGAGAAGACGAAAAGAAGACGAAGAGGAAGACGAAGAGGAAGAGGAAGAAAACGAAGACGAAGAGGAAGACGAAGACGAAGAGGAAGAGGAGGAAGACGAAGACGAAGAAGACGAAGAAGAAGACGAAGAAGACGAAAAAAAGAAGAAGAAGAAGAAGAAGAAGTCGAAGAAGAGGAAGAAGACGAAGAAGAAGAAGACGAAGAGGAAGAGGGGAAAAAGAAGACGAAGAAGGAAGAAGAAGGAAGAAGAAAAGGGAAGAAAAGAAGACGAAGAAGAGGGAAGAAGACGAAGAAAGAGAAAGGGAAAAAGAAGACGGGAAAAGGAAGAAGAGGAAGAAGAGGACAAGAAGAGGGAAAAAGAGGAAGAAGAAAGAAGAAGAAGAAGAAGCGAAGAAAGACGAAGACGAAGAGAAGCGAAAAGGCAAAAAGAGAAGGGAAAACGAAGAAGAAAAGGGGAAGAAGAAGAAGAAAAAGATTGATGCTACAAAATCCCAAAAACTGTAGCGTAATTGTCATAACACTGACCATTGAAGAGTGCTGCACTGGCTCCTGTGTGCACATGAATGCATGAATGATGGCACAAAATTATGCACAAAAATATTCTGGACACTAATGGGTTAAAACTTTAATACCTCATACCATGATATTGACACCTAGATGCAATTATTCCAATAATCATATTCAATGGTTAATTTCTGATTTACCTTTAATTCACAACTGCCAGAAAAAAATATCATCCAAAAATTGGATTTATGGAAACAATGCAATTAAAAGCACTATAAATGAATTTGGATAATTTTCCAACTTACTATACATAGAAATGTATGCAGTTTTAGTACATTCAAAGCATTTGGTTGTCAATGTGGTATAGAAAATCAAAATCTCCAGAAACAGACACATTTCATTTCATAAAGATGTCACTGTATCAATGAGTCAAAATGAAATGCCACATCAAGTCAGCACATAAGGGATGAGATCCAAATTCTGTCCTCATTTGTTGTAAATAGTTTTCATTTCATGAAAGCAAGTATTTCTTCTTATCAAATTTTGCCATAAATTTGCTTGTTGCTATTGCCATTTGTACTTGGCATGAACATTATTTTACAACACTTTCTATTACCAGATGACATTAAACAATTAAAGTTCATACAGAAGTACACTCCTGGGTCCATGAACTCCATCTCAATCATATATTTTTAATCCTGTATTATTGTGATTTACAATTGATCCAAAGTGCTAATGCTGAGTTGGCCTTTCGTTTTGCCTTAGGACATAAAAGCAGCTTCACCATCAGTGCATATTTTCTTGAACTCTTTGGGATGTTAGTGAGGAATATAGTTATTCTGGACACAATACAATCTAAACAAAAGAGGCAAAATCTATGACACGTGATTTTGCAAATAATATTTATTACAAGAAAACAAATATTTCTTGTTATTAAATTTTGCCAAAAACACTTTTCCATGTCTGTATTAATTTAACTTCTTTTATTAATAAGAGTGAGAGAAACATGTAGCCTTAGGTGGTCCATACCTCAAAATAATGTTTTCAAAGAAAATAGATTGCAAAACATCTACTTCAAGAATCTACTGGTCATATTTAAATATGCTCAAGTTATTCCTGAAGAATCAAAATTTCCACTGCAATGAAACAAAGCAGTCAATAACATGCTCTTGATTATCACAGTGGCTGTGATTTCATGTCAATTGAAACAGCTTATTACATCTATAAAATTAAATAAAGAAAATATGAAAGCTGGAAAATTACATGTAGAAACAAAGTTATCCTTCTCTCCCAAAGTTTGATCAATTTATCGTACATTAATGTATTATTTTGAATGGTTCATTTGCAACTTTAATGCATACAAATAGACATAATGAACCTACATACATAATTTAATTTGTGGCTTCTTTTTCATGCAAATCATAATCTTAAAAACTTTCTGTACTTCATGTCTGTTACACTTCACGAATAAAGGTAAATTTTTCTGACATTGTTTTAAATTAATTTCTGAGCTTGGTCAAAACATTGAAATTTCTGCAAATATAAATCTGTTCTAATCCCAATTAATTCAGATAATCCCACTGTAGTTTTGTAAGATAAGAAGCTAGAAAATACTAAAATATGGATAAAATTTAGCGTACATATGAAAACATTGAAATTTTAAATTAGCACCTTTTATTTTATTTTAGGTTGGCATATTTCATGTAAACAGTTGAGTAAATGAAAGTAAGACAGTTTGATAACAAAGTGGGTACAGCATGGGAAGAAAAAATACCTATGTGTTATCTTATGGCTGTTGCAATCATCAGAAGTTTCATATTGTAATTGAGTTCAGAAGGTCTAAGAACTATTTGTGAAATTGAGAAAAGTTTTCCATTCTTCTAAAATTTGAACCCCATTCATTTAGTAAATTGCTTTGGTCACTGACTTACAGATATCTCGAACATCATAAACTTTAAAGTTTTAAATTCTTCAGATATTAATATAAATATTCATTGATTCTTTATTATAATTATTAATAATAATATAATAATAATTTTATTATTATTATTATATATATATTATTATTATATTATTATTATTATTATTATAATTGGATTGAAAGTTAAGTATTTTTATATTACTATTAGAAGAAATGAGGAATAACAAGAGATGTGTTTGTGAAATATGATCATTTCAATTTGTGATAATGAATGCCACTGTTTTGTTGCAGGCAATGGAAGCTCAAGTTAATGCTGGTGAGCTCGAGTATAGGTTTATCCAATTTCAGTTCCGCAAGTAAACGTATTGTACAAATTGTCAAATACAACCAGCAAACTTGCAAATAGAACTGCATGTGTATTTTCAACAACGTGAGCTCACTGCATTTTGTAGAGCGCTTGACATTTCAGTTTGTGCCTATGTCCTTAGGCTCTCCTGGACTTGTGAATTTTTAAAGAACAGAGGGGCAGATACTACTAGGTAAATTTACATTTCTATAAACTACTACCAAATTATACACATCAGATTCTCTCTTTTTTTTTTTTTCTTTTCTCGTTCTGTTCTTTTTCAGTGTGCCTAGCTTATCTCCAATGTCTGACCCTGTAGTTAAAAAATTGCCCAAAGGCATAAAAGAACTCCTGCACAAGTCCTATTGAGACATATTATTGAAAGGGAAATTGTTGTCATTCCAAGAGCATCAATCCTGATCGAATAAAAGAGAATATTAATGTAAACATTTCATTTGTTTTATATTACATACTTCAATTATCTTTTTATAATGTTTGAATTACATAAAGACTGTTGTTTTCTTTGATTATCTTTTACCAGATTTTTGATTTTGAACTTACTGAAGAAGATGAGCAGGAGTTAATGCTTTAGATAGGGTAGTGCTGCAATAATGTTCAGTGACAGAGCAGCTAACAGGTAAAGGTATGAAGTTTCTGAAGTGAGAAGTATAAATGTAGCTCACTGTGCACATTTGTTGAGCTAATAGTGGTAGGAGTAGAGCTGCGTGTGTGTTACTATTTTGTTAGCAGTTCAAAAAATCAAATCCACAGTTTGTTTACTGATGCAAATAAGTTTTCTATAACTCAAGAGCAAAAATTTCTTATTTTTCTAATCTTGCGTTTTCTCATTTTATTTTTTATTATTATTTTTATATTTTTATTTTTCAACTTTTATTCATCTTACAACTATTTATAGTGAAAATGTTGGGAAGAGATTCTGGAGTTCTGTGTAGATGATACTTCTCCCCCACATGTCACATAGTTTTTAATTGTTTTTTGGCCTAAATATATCAAATCAAAGTTGTGCATCCATGTAATGTGTGCCCTGCTCCTGGAATTCTCGTTTCTGGCAATGCAAAATACCACTTGTCAATGAACACACCTACAATGAAATTCTTTAATGCAAATGAATGCAAAAACTACGAAAACATGTTTTAGTGAGACATAGAAAGGAATTTGAATTAATCACATACTACATCTCATTCTACAAACTGTATGAATTGAAATATTTCCCTTATATTTTTTATTACCAAAGGACATAAATGATTTTGCGTTACTTGATCAAACACAACAAAACTAAAACAAAAGTATTCCTAGAGCATGGCAAAATCAGAAAAATGAAATGGTGAGATTTTGGATGTGTAACTATTGTCTGTTCCATAGCTTGTTACTAATGTCTGCATTACAAGTCTGTGGTGTTTTAACCGCTGAGACAGAAAGGAAAAGATTAAGATGTAATTAAATCTGTGAATAGAAATTTAAAACTTCTATTACATTGACAAATTCTGATACTGTTTACAATAAATTCTGTTCTCATAAATACTGATAAAAGTATATGAGATTTTCAATTAAACAATTCTTTTTTTATTTGTTATAACTTCTCAGCATTTTTTCTTGGTGTCTACCTTCCACTGTAATTTTTTTAGATTTCAAAGAAGAAAATCTGGACTTTTGTGTATTCAATATGTCAGTAACAGTGCCTTGAATAATATTATTCTTCTTCCTCTCTCTCTAAACTTTTATATAATAAATATTACTTTCAGTATTTCAAAAGGTGCTTCACTAAAAAATAAAATATTTGAAGCAGTATTTCAAGCAGTTGTCCTGAACATTTTTTTAAATGATACAATTCATTACTTTATTCTATATTACAGATTTCTGGGCCATCCTGAAAATCCATTTGCTGATTGTTATTGAAGAAAAAGTAAAGTAAGAGCAAATAGAGGAAAACATACAATAAGGCAGCAGAAAAAATGTGAATGCATTTTCATGTACTACAATTACACACCAAACAAAACAGAAATTTGACACAAACTTATCCAAATTCAATTAATGTTTTTGTAGTTATGTGAAATGTATATAGAAAAGAAAAAAGATTGTTAATATTGTTTTCTTTAACAACTCACATGACTAAAGGAATACCTTAAACATTTTCATTTCTTAATATTTATTACAGGTAATCAATATAATGCTCAAAATAATTAATAGTCAAAGAGGCAAAAACGTAGTCGCGGGACTTTTCTTGACGTCTGAGCTCCCTAGTGCTCAACACAGCACGACTCGGTACGGTCTGGTCACAACATTGGTCTCACACGGAACGGCACGGCAAGATTGTCAGAGCTGCCAAGCTCTGCTTTCGGATGAATTCAGTTTTAGCGTTTTCGCTGTTCGTTTTGTGCCCTGTGATTTATTCGATTCGGATTTTGGTAATATCATATCTTCTTAAGGCTTAATGTACCGACACTAGTTCCATTTGTCGCCACCACGTGGCAGCACCAAAATAAGCAAACTTTACTAGACCGATAACGTCTAAACAAATTGTCCGATTTTTTATCTGTAAACGGCATTGACCTGTTTTTAAACGAATACTTTAACTTTAACTATAAAACTTATAAAACTTTTAAATTCACGCTACGATGCCGTTTTTTCAAAAAAGATTTCCAAAAAATTTTTGAAAACGTTTTCTCATAGTTCCGGGAAGAAATTAAAAAATGTGGGCTTATAGCGCGATGGCGACATGCTTCCTGAATCCAACGCCGTGTCAATCATGCAAATCGGATGAATAGGAGCGGCGTAAAGTGAAATTTCGGAAAACATACCTGATCCCCCTCCCCCTCCCTCTCCCCCTTACCACTGCGTCACCCGACCCGCCTGGGCCCTACATCGACGCGGCCGAACGGCCAACCCCGGCGGCCTGCGGCACGGGAGGCCGAACTTTCAGACAGGCAAGCTGGGCAGTCAGTCCCTTTCAGTCTCAATATGTTTTTCTCCATGTGTCAAACTAGTGATGCTGTAACACAGCCAAACGGTCTCGTATCATCTGTAATTGTCGTATAAAACTATATAGCTTGTTCACATATTTCCGTCTTCCTTCGAATACCATCAAACAATTTTTTGAGGGGTACCAAAATATCGACCGATTTGGGAAAATGATTTAAAACCAAGGCCATGACAAGAGTATTTGAAACTTACACTAAAGGGTCTTGCTGAATAGAATAATTTAATTCAAAATTAAATCTGAAATATTTTTTCATATTACTTTGCCAAATATTTTTAATACCCTAACATTTAACCTTGAACAAGCGCTCTTTAAGACCCCAACCTACAAAAAAATAAATGTGTAGAACCACACACACACACACAAAATGAAGCAAAACGCAATAATATAGAGTAATTTAAAAACAACTGTTGTTAATTCATGTTTTATATTAATTTATTTGGTCTTGTTTCAACAAGTCATTTGTAACTCACTCCTGCACACCAGCAACTTGTACTAATACTGCATCAATATGTGAATATAAAACTTTACATGTCATGAAACTAATTTAATAATTTTAACTACATATTAAATGCTGTATGCCACATGTTGCAAATGACTCAAGAGGAACAATGGTCCAAATAAATGAATACATTGAGAGTCAATTACTGTAATCAACAGCTTAGGCAAGGAAAAAACCATAAACAGGAATAAGAAATAAAATGTGAAAAATAAGGAAGAAAATTTGAAATCTTATGTGGAGAAATAAAACAGATGGATAAGCAAAGAAATAAATGCCACATTGTATTTAGAAATTTTGATATATAGAAAAAAACCAAATTGTAGTATTTTTAAATTTTAAATAAAGAAAATATTATAGATGGACCTGACTGCTAGTAAAACTCTGAACCCGCTCTATGCCTGGTGTTCCAATATTGGAACAAACCCATACATTTTGCAAAGATAATATGAAAAATTATAATTTCTTACTTAGAACATACTTCATGTATCACCAATAGTATATTTATTTGTACATAAATTATAATTATAAAAAGATATAAAAAAAAATAAACTTGAGCATAAAGGGTTAAAGGTACTCCCGCATTCTGCAAGCAGGTACACGCAGATACAAGAAGCCAACCCAAAAATAGGTATATTCAAATCTTTACACAAATATTTTTCATAATAATAATACATTTAATTCATTAGCCATACGTGCACTGAATTATTGTGTCAGAAGATGTCTCATGTCACTAATAATATGAAAACAGCTTTATGTTTAGTATACCACTTTGGATCTACATTCCTAAACGCAGGTGCATCCTTTTAGCTAACCACCTGCAAATGGATAAGGTAGGCTCGCCATCTGCTGAAGTCTTCCTGAGCAGTGCCCCTGAAACCCTTGTATACCAGAAAAAAAAAACAGAAAAACAAATTAATACTTGATTTGGGGATTACTGATTCTCTAAAATTAAATACCTACATTATTCTGAGGGTCATTATTGTCTTCAAATCTTTACTGATACTTAATCATTTTATTCCAACACAAATCATGACTATCTCCTGACACACTCTGCTCTAGTAGCATGAGAGAAATTTCTACCTCAAATGATATCTGTGGCTGCTATTATGGTTTGGTGCCAAATACCGCTCAGAGAGATGCTGGAAACGTGAATGTATTATGGTGATATGTCCTCATATCAAATAAATGACACTAATAAAAATCAGCAAGCATCTGTAGAAACAAACATTTGCAACAAAAGTATCCAAAGTTGTTTTTAAATTCTTTTACAGGATATTTTAACAAACTGAAGAGCATTCTAACAAACTTGTGAGTATTAATACTTATTAATCCCTCATATCTAGATGAAGTTCACAATTATGACTGTGGATGTAAAAGAATGTGGATTTTTCTAAAAAAATTACTAACAAATAAAACGATAAACTTAATTTGTTTATACCCCTTTGGGACAATGCACTATCATAAACAATACTCCTTTATTTCCCAGGATTTCTACTGCAGTCTACATTTTTATGGATTTTAATTATTAAATGATAATTTTTCATACATTGACTTTCAAGTAAGACAAGTATGTAAATTATAACTTTGCATCATTGTTTCCTCAACACATTTCTGTTTCCAAATACTAATAGGCATGTCAAAAGAATTTCTATTTTTGAATTGTGCACCCTGCATCTTTTTTTACACTGTTACAACACATGAATTACCCATTTACAGGGTTGGAAACCTGTTTAAAAAAACAATCCACCGTTTTGGTTTCCGAATTGTTTTTTATTTTATTATTATTATTATTATTATTATTATTATTATTATTACTATTATTATTATTATTATTAGCTATTATTATTATTATTATTATTATGGTTTGCCTAATTGAACGGACGTTTTGATCGTCAGCTGATAAATGTGTATTTATTAAAGGGCCCAATGTACTAGACTTCCTATTTAAACTACTGGAAATATATATAATGCATTTTTTATCTTCCGTAAATGCCAAGCTAAATTATGACAATTATTGATTCACGGTACGTTTAAAATCATTCACATTTTGGCGGGTTGAAACTACTGTTCCACATGTAACCGGTTTGAACACGATTTTCTTAGTGTATTCACAAACTTTTTTCAAACAACAATAATGCCTTCACTTATGTCAATGCATGAATTGTCTGTTCTATTTTATTATTAAAAATGTTAGTGCTCAAATACAGAATGCTAGCGTTTTCGGTTTAGCAGGTTGCGAACTTCAAAACCAGATCTCCAGATTACGCTTCGCGCGAGATTTAAATTTTGAATAATTTAATTACACTTTGATAATTAAACAAATAGCAATATTATAAAACTTATATTATTAATCCATGTAATTATAGAAACCAAATCTTAATTCATAGTTCAAAATGGTAATTCAAAATGCAACAAAATTATTGTAAATTCAAATTGTATAATAGTAATCTACAAATTACTACGAAGTTTATAACCTGCAACTGAAAACGTCATATTTAATACCAAACTGAAATGAATATAACTACAAATCAGGTATTCTGTAAAATGAAATTATTGTACAAGTCCTATATGTAAAGAGACTTGTGTGGATTTCCTTAACACAAAATAAGCATGCTGGTAGAAGTGTTGTTTGTCTGTCTGTCAGAAGTTACTGCTATTTACCAACTCATACGATTTATTTTTACAGTTAATCCGAATAGTTAAGTAAATCTGGTAATTTCTTTTACTATATGTATTTGGTGATATATTAATCCTAATCTATTTATTGAATGGTATTTAAGCCAATTATATAACCTAAAAATTAGTAAACAAATATATACACAATAATTCATTTTAGATGATTTGACATTGTTTTTTTATAAATGATTGTCATAACAATGATAATTTATTATTTGGTTTACACAAATTGTTTTAAATAAAATTAGTCACTTATTATTAAATGAAACATGGTTCCATACAATCTTTTGTTCAATTTATTAGGTATGTTCAATTTAAAAATTACTATGGTTTTTTAATATTGTATATCATATACTTAGTTAGAAGCTATTCATGGTGACAATGCAGTAATGTATTTTATAGTTCATAGGAGTATTTGAATTGTACGATGCCATTCGGCGCTGAAAAAAACCGCTCCTGGAGTGGAGGGAGAGAGACATTGAAACGGAAATTGACCAGGATTACTTCTGCAACATTGTGACATATTTGAAATTAGTGCTAAATTGAAAGGATTTAGAGGTCATCTCGAAAAGTGCAGCAAGAAAATCCACAAGTTGACCCTTCAGTAGCTGTGCAAGTACTGTCTGCATATGCAGCAGTAATGACAATTTTCAACGGTAACTAAATCAAAATAAGATGAGTGTACAAGATGCACATTTAAAAGAAATGCTTCAAATATTTCTCAGTGTCGTAACGAGACGATACCTTTGCAACCTGGCTGTACTTAAAATTCCTAATATCTCTGACGTGAACTGGCTACCAAAACTTGAAGCCGTTTTCTCAAATAAAATTGAAATTGAATTTATCGAGGCATTAGAGTGTGATCTCAGTCAAATAGATGCTTTGCTTTACAGAACATTGGCTATCTCATAATGATCTAAACACACCCAAATTCCTAGTTTTTACCTTTGCAAATATTGTAGAGCAAGGGAATCAAATAAAGGTCTCTGTTTATTATGTCTGTGTGTGTATTTATGTGGAAGAAATAATAATATTGATTCTACCCTTCTTGTCAGAATAACTAATTTATATGTAGTTGGAAAAAGTTTTGAAATAAATAGCTGTACATCTTAATACGCCCAAAATTATCTTACTTTTTACTACAGACCTCCAACAAAGCAAGCTTGATTATTTCAGTAATTTGTGAAAATCTAGAGATAACTCTCTTAACAAAATTAGTAATCTCTCTTTAAATCCATTGTTGTATGTGTGGAGATTTCCACATTACTTTCTGAGCAACTCACGAAAAAGAGCAGTTTCTCAATTTAATCTATTCTTTTTAATTTAGATATTACAGGAATCAAAATTTCATAATGAACATGCTTTAAACTCACAAACAGTACTAGACCTCAAATCTATAATTAACAAACCACAACTAGATATGAAATAATAACGAATAATCTAGGGCTATATAGACTATGATGCACAAATTTTACAATTACCATTAACATGAATACTGACACAATAAATAAAACAATGCATGTGCAGAGCATTTACTATAAAGCACATAAAGTTATTTATGAATCCATGGAAGATCATAGTATGTTACTAAGTATATATAGCATATTTTGTAAGAAGAGAGACGTTTGATGAAAGTTATTCCATATAAGCTTCATCCGCAAAACAAGTTTGCATAATAAAGAACCCCAGCTGACAATAATAGAAACCAACATCCACTACTTAAACATGTAATAAAGAAGTCCACTGAACTGCAGAAACCAGTGCAGTCTAAAGAGTGGAATAAACAAACAAACAGTAAACAAACCTGGTAGAGGGTGGCAGTGCAACTAAAAGTAAACCCATGAAACACAAAACACCAGCAAATAGAGCAAACTGACATCCTAGAATAGCACAACAACTATCACTATAACAGAATGTCAGATACTTCAAAACAGCCAAAATTAAGCCGTTTTTCAAAAAGGCAACAAAAATGAAATTCCCAAAATTATCGGCCCATTTCTTCATCAGTTTTTCTTAAAATATTAGAGACTTTTTTACGTACGAATTCCTGTTTACCTTCTCACTAAACACGACGCGCTTAGACTACAATACGGATTTAGAAAATCAAAATCAACGGAAACAGCTTATATTTTCTTTCTTAAAGATGTCGCCTCACTATTAGATCAAAACGAGGCACCTGGCTGACTATTTTTAGATCTTTAAAAGCTTTTTGACGTCATTGACTTCATGCCATTTTACTTTCCAAATTACCTTCATATGGAATTCGTGGTATTGCTCTGATTGTTAGTGTTCGTAACTTAAACAATGATCTCTAGAGAGTTGAAATACCATTGAATGATGGAACATTACGCACGCACCTTCCGACTCGCCCGTTGCATGTGGAGTTCCTCAAGGATCGATTTTAGGCCCCATTCTGTCTTACCATGTAAACGATATGCCTGACGATTCAAATGGAAGAACGGTTCTCTTTGCAGATGATCGAACATCCTTGCACAAAGAAACCGTAAATAGTACAATATCAGATGTTTCCAAATTGGTTCTGAAATAACAAATTAATAGTAAACGAAAAGAAAACGGTTTTAATGCAGTTTTCCATTTCAACAAACAATTTGTGCCCATTGAAATGAACAGCAAAGCAATTGACTGATGTTATAAATAAAATTTTAGGCTCTAATTCAGTCAAACTCCTTTAAATGGAACGTCCATTTAAAAGAATTCGAAATTACACAATTAAGTTCTTATGCATGCGTTCAGAATTCCTTGCAAATCTAGCCGCCTTCATAATTGCTCGTTGTGTATACTCTCTGCAAATGTGCATTCCCGCCTGAGATATGGTGCATAATATTCTGGGAAATACATCTTATAGTTCTAGACTTTAGTAGATTACAAACGAATTGTAATGAATAATAACCAAATCCCACCCACGTGATTCATGGGCAAGCCTCTTCATTAATCTAGGAATCATCATTACCGTGTCTTTGATTTCCATGAATCAGTGGTTTTTGGTAAAAATGACTTGCTCAAGGGCGGGAATATTTTTTCAGAAAATGCAGAAGTCTATTACTATAATAACACCTGACGAAACTGGCATTCATCAGGGGACAGTATCAACAGCTCATTACAGTACCACACACAATACATGTACATTATTTGGCAACACTTTGCCAGATGATGTTAAACGATTAAATCTAATAGAAAAGTTTTAAATCCCAAGTGAAACTAAGTGTTTCTGCTGCATAACTGTTTCATACAATTAGAGACTATACTGAGTACAATAAGAGTAAGTAACATTAATTTTAACAATGATACATAATGCATTATTTACCATTTGACTGTATACATGAGTATAAACAACCTGTAATAAACTATTGTACTAGTGCCTCCGGGCCAATGAATGGACCCTATCCACTTGGTTTTTCGTCCAGTTCTGATCCATTGAGCAAATGCTGAGATGGCCTCTTTGCCTTGCTTCTGACATAAAACAACTTCATTTCTGTGCAATGTCTTTTAGAATCTCCAGTGGGAAATACAATTATCCAAATTATCATGTTTCATGTTGTCGCGGCAGGAAGCAATAAGAGCCAAAATTTATTTTACACCGGTGACTGCCTTGATAATTCTATTCTTTGAAATACAACGGCTGAATATCATTGAACAGTCTCATTATGTTGATCAGCAGAACAGAGCAGGCTTTCAGTAGCAGCACTGATTTCAGCCGACAGAGGAAGAGCGTTTCGTTATCTTTTAGTTGGGCTGAGCATAAACCAAGCAGCTTATCAGGACGTTGCCTGTCCAGTTCTTCATGTTTTGAAAGAATTTTTCGTTTCTTTTTAGTTTTTTAACATTATTGTCTTGGATTATTATTTTAACAATATTAGTTGCTTTCAGTAGAAGACAGCTGCTTCTTTAAGAAGGAGTGAAAGTTCATAAAGTCATCAAGTGAGGGGCAAAGGCCTGTTATGGCAGGCTGCAATTGTAGGAGCGGGATAGCGGTTATTTGCCGGGGAAACACAGATATTTTTAGCAAGTTGGCCAGCAGCAGGCCTTCCATTTGCAGTTGAAACAAGTAGCCAGCAGAGAAAAAGATTTACAGGAGCCACTATAATCACGAGATTTAGGAGCTTGGTAGTTCTCAGGTGCCACTATAATGTGACTGAGGCCAGGTCGACACAGCTCCGGGACACATACTGTGGGCAGCTTAATGTCATGATCGATGAACATTTAGATTTCCTCGTTTGGAATAAAAGGGTATATGTTTGATATTATTATTCTTCTGAGTTTGCTAGTCTCACATTGCTAGTAGTTTAATGTATAGGTATTTGTCAGTTATAAGATCAAAGCATTGATCTTCGAGCTCAGAAACACATATTTCGTATTGGATATTTCGATAGCAAAGAAATGGTGCACTTGGGAATACTGGTTGGTTTACTTACAGTAGCCCGAGCAGTTGATTTTGACGTGTCCAGTAGCAGATTATTTCTGGATGGAAAACTCACAGAAGTCATGACTGCAAGTTGTCAGATTGTCTGGAGGCCACTCCGTACGCGCTTATTCATGCGGATATGTTGAGCCAAAGCCGGCAGGTCATTGCACAGACACGTTGAACATTGATGGCATTTTAATATCGCCAGCAATACACACGAAATGCTTTGCCCGAGATAGCGTATCGACAGTTGATAGCGCAGCAGCCGTTTAATGCCAAATGAAATTCATATCATATAGTAATTTTAATTTTAGTAATAATAATTGGCTTCAATTTTAGTAATACTTTAATAATAATTTTGTTATTAATAATTACTTTAATAATACTATTTAAAATATTTATTTTAAAATAATTTTGTTTTTATAATAATTTTGTCAATACTTACTTAATGTTGTTAACATTTAATGTTAAGTCACTTTTAATGTTGGTTATCTTTAATGTTGAGATTTACTTAAACGTTAATATTTACTCGTAATATTAAGATTTACATGTTACGATTTACTTTTTAATATTACATATTTTAAATTTAATTAGGTGTTTAGTGTTGCTTAATTATTTGTTTCAGCCATCAGAAAATGCCTTTCTGAGCTTCAGTGCGTTCGTGCGTGTGTCTGAAGCGCAAGTTGAGCAAGCGCGCGTGCCGTCCGCCGAGAGAGCATATAGCGAAAGATCACCGAGTCCAGCGCGGTAGCGGCCGCCAGAAGGGGAAGCAAAGCATCACCGCGCCTTCTCATCGGTGGAGCGCGCGGAAACAAACCGACGACAGGCGCAGCGCGCACAACAGCACACCGGCCAGTAACGACACCACCGATACTCCCACGGCAGCAGGATTTCCGATCGCGCGTTTGACCATTTTTTCGTAGCCAAGCACGTCAACCGCTTTGTTCACAGTCCCGCCAGCGCAGCGCACGCCTTTCTGAACAGCGGCGATCTTCCCCGCCGGGATGGCGAGATCCGCCCGGCCGTCGGCTGCGTTTCCCAACAGACCTCCCACCGCGGGGCATCGCCCAGTCGGGACAGCCAAGCTCCCGATCGGTCTCCTGGAATATGCGGTAGCATAAACAGGTGTGCGTGTAAAGGGAAGAGGAGAAGATCAGAACAGGAAATAGGCGCCTGCGGCTCGCTTGCCGGGCATGTTCTGCCACTCGCCCGGTGTTGATCGGAGAAACCTCGGGAATCTGTCGACGCGCCGGCCGCTGTGAATTCCTCCTCCATGACCGAATTCAACTCAGCGAAAGTTAGCGCCGAAACCGACAGGACCTCCCATCGTGCGCGCCGCATCAACCGATGTCAAGCGCCCGGACCGAGCATCCAGGTCTGAGTCTCCGACGGTGGCAGGATTTTCAGCGCTAGCTTCAGAGCTAGATCGAATTCAGCCGCTGCATGGGGGAGTATTCTGGAGGCCGATTGCTCTGATAGGTAGATTTCCGTGGTCTTCCGATCAGAGCAGCTCCTCCAGATAAAGCGGCCGGTCGATCGGCTGAAAAGCCAGTGCTGAAGCTTGCCGCCGTCAGAACCGAACCCAGATCTTCCCGTCCGAGGCGCTGCAGTGACATCAGTTGATGCAGCGCCTCTGACCGGGAGGTCCTAGGTTCGAGTCCCGACGGCGGCAGGATTTTCAACACTAGCTTTTCAGCTAGGTTGAATTCAATCGCTATCTGGAGGAGAATTCTAGCGGCCGGCTGCTTTGATCGGTAGATTTCCGTGGTTTCTCCGATCAACACCAGGCGAATGCCGGAACAGTACCCTGACAACGGGCCACGGACCGCGCGCCGATCTTTTCTTCCTGTTCCTTGTCTTCCTCTCCCTTTACACACACACACACACACACACTACCACATATCTCCGGGAGACCAGCCGGGAGCTAGAGCTTGTCCCGACTAAAGGTGCCCCGCTGGTGGGAGAGTCCTGGGTTAGGGGAAACCCCACTCAGCCGACGGCAGTCGGCTAGTGTTTTCACCAGACCGGCATTGCGGGAGCCACGGCCCCGATCGGTCTTCCTGACGCGTGGTAGTGCAGCATGCAGTGTGGAGCAAACATAGCCGGCGTCGGCTCGTTGAACAGGTGACGTTCAGATTCGTTTGAGAAATGGAGAAACCACGGAATCTGAGCCGATTGTCGCTTCCAGATATGATTAGAATTCAACCCAGCTGAAAGCTAGGTTGAATTCAATCGCCATTCCGGAGGAGAATTTAGCGACCGGCTGTTCTGATCGGTAGTTTTGGTTTCTCCGATCAACACCAGGCGAATGCCGAACAGTACCCTGACAAACGGGCCACGGACCGCGCGCGACCTTTCCTTCCTCTTCCTTGTCCTTCCTCCTCACACACACACTAACATGCACTACACTACCACACATGCCGGGAGACCAGTCGGGAGCTTAGAGCTTGTCCTGACTGGGGCGGTGCCCCGCTGGTGGGAGATACCTGATAGTGGGAATTCACTAGCGACCCCGCGAGTTATTGTTTCTGTCCAGACTCCCTCCCACCAGTGGGGTTGACTGTTCAGTCAGATCAGTTTCTCCAAGCCCTCGATTGGTTCCTGGAATAGCGTGGTGGGGCGCATGTTAGCAGGTGTAAGGAGAGGAGAAGACAAGGAACAGAACACTACCAGCAGGGCAGATCGGAGAAACCATGGAACTAATGATGTGGCCGAATTCTCCTGATTGACCTGCTGGAGCCAGTGTTGAAATTTGTTGCCAGTCAGGACTGAACTCTGACCTCCCGGCCAGAGGCGCCTAGCGACACTGCCGATGCAGCGCCTGACCGGGAGGTCCTAGGTCTGAGTCCTGACGGCGGCAGGATTTTCAAATATCAGCTTTTCAGCCAGGCTGAATTCAATCGCCATCTGGAGGAGAATTCTAGCGGCCGGCTGCCTGATCAGTGTAGGGACTTCGTGGCTTCTCCGATCAACATCAGGCGAATGCCGAACAGTACCCCGACAAACGGGCCACGACCAGCGCGATCTTTCTTCCTGTTCCGTCTTCCTCCTCATACACACCAACATGCACTATAATTACCACATAGCTCCGGGAGACCAGCCGGGAGCCAGGAGCCGTCCCGACCGGGGCAAGCCCCGCCGGTGGCAGTCCTGCCAGGGGGAAACCCCACCAGCCGACGGCAGGTCGGCAGTGGCTTCGACCTCCTACTAGCAGACAGCCAGCCGGGGACAGTTTAAGCTTCCCGACTGGTGTTCCCGAATATGTGGTAGTAGCGCATGTTAGCGCGGTGTGGGAAGACAGCGGCGCGTCGCACCGGCGTTCTGCGGTTTGTCAGGGAGCCGTTCATCGAGAAACCACGGAATTACCGATTTGCTGGCCGCTAGAATTTTCTCCCAGACAGATTGAATTCAACACTAGCCTTCAGCCAGGGTTGAGTTCAGTCGCTATCTGGAGGAGAATTCTAGCGCCTGGCTGTTCTCGCAGATAGTTTTCCTTGGTTTCTCCGAACAACACCAGGCGAAGGCCGGAACAGTAAATTCTGACAAACGGCCACGGACCGCGCGATCTTTCTTCCTGCGTTCCTGTCTTCTCTCTCTCTCTCTCACACACACACACATACATGCATTACAATACCACACATGCCAGGAGGAAAGTCGGGATCTTACAGCTTGTCCTGACTGGTGGTGCCTCGCTGGTGGGAGAGTCCTGGTTAGGGGAAGATTAAGCTACCTGCCAGTTGGTTTCACCCCAGGATTCTCCCACTGCTACTGCTCAGTCGGGACAGCTTGGGCTTCCGACTGGTCTCCTTGAGAGGGAGGTGGCATGCTGCGTGGGTGTGTGGGGGAGAGAGAACAAGGAACAGGAAAAAGACGCGTAGCCGGTGGCCCGTTTGTTGGAGAACTGTTCCGGCATTTGGATGGTATTGGTAGGAGAAACCACGGAAATCTATCGATAAGAGAACCGCCAACTAGAATTCTCCTCTAGATACACGGCTCAACTCTTAGCTGAAAGTTAGCGTTGAGGTCTCCGTCGCCGACTGATTCAGGACCTTCCTGGTCAGAGGCGCCGCATCAACTGATGTCACTGCAGTGCCTCAGACATTCGAGTTCCGACGGCGGCAGGATTTTCAACACTAGCTTTTCCAGCCCGGGATCAGAATTCAGCCGCCATTCCGGAGTGATAATCACGCTGGTTGTTGATCGGAGAAACCACGAAATACAGCCGGTCGCTTGAATTTTCCTCCAGATAACTGCTGAATTCGATCGAGCTGAAAGCCAGTGCGTCGTCAGTCAGAACCGAATTAGGGACCTCCCGTCCGGAGGCGCTGCAGTGACATCAGTTGATGCAGCTCCTCTGACCCGGAGGTACTAGGTTCGAGTCCTGACGGCGGCAGGATTTCCTTTCAACACCAGCCTTCAGCCAGGCTGAATCAATCGCCATCTCGAGGAGAATTCCAGCGGCCGGCCGCTCTCGATTGGTAGTTTTCTATGTGTCCTCCATCACCAGGCGAATGCCGGAACAGTACCCTAACAAAGAGGCAACGGACCGCATGCGATCTTTCCTTCCTCTTCCTTGCCCTCTCCCTCTCCCTTTACACACACACACCAACATGCACTACACTACCACATATTCCGGGAGACCAGTCGGGAGCTTAGAGTTTGTCCCGATTGGGGCGGTGCCCCGCTGGTGGGAGAGTCCTGGTTAGGGGAACCCACCAGCCGACGGCAGGTCGGCGCCGGATCTCGCCATCCAGCGGGGAAAGATCACCGCGCATATTCCGAGAAAAACATGCACTACACTAACGGGACTAATGAACAAAGCAGTTGACGTGCCCGGAAACACGAAAAAATCAAATCAAATCGACCTATGTATGTGTCGGAAATCCTGCCACCGTGGGGAGTACTATCAAGTGAATTGATGCTCTGAGCCACCTCAGCCAGTTGTGCTGTTGTGCGCGCGCGCGCGTGACGATCGTCGGTTTGTTTCCGCCGCCTCCACCAGAGGGGGTTGGGGAGGCGTTGGGCGCGTGGTGTCGCGTGTAAAGCACCGATTAGCGCCCGCCCCCCACGCACTTCCCCGCCCTCTGGCGGCCGCTGCCGCGCATTACGACGCTCGTTTCGGGTGTCTTTTTCCTTCTCTGTCTCTCTCAGCGGACGGCACGCGCGCTTGCTCAACTTGCGCTTCAGAGACACACGCGCAGGCGTCCGTATGCGCACGCACGGAGAGCCAGAAGAACGATTTTTCTGATTAGGCAGAGCAAATAAAATGAAATTAAAGTAACACTAAAACTAAAATTTAAATTTAAAATAAAAAAAAAGAAAAGTATATCTTAATATTAAAAGTAAATCGTAACATGAAAAGTAAATCTTAATATTACGAGTAAATCTTAACGTTTAAAGTAAATCTCAACATTAAAAGTTAACTTAACATTAAAAGTTGACTTAACATTAAATGTTAACTTAACATTAAAATTAAAATTATTATTAAAATAAAATTATTATAAAAATAAAATTATTTTTAAAATAAAATATTTTTAAAATAAAATTATTATTAAAATTAATTATTATTAACAAAATTATTATTAAAATTATTACTAAAATTGAAATAATTATTGTATTATTACTAAAATTAAAATTACTATATCAGTCGTAGTTCGACAGCGTTAGAGGCAACAACTACTGCTGCGCTCTATCAGCTTATCGATACACTGTATCTCCGAACCAAAACATTTCAGTATTAATATTACCTAACAGTGTTATTTAAAGTGCTATCAGTGTTCCAAGCAGTGTACAGAGTTTCTCTGGCCGGCCTGCCGGCTGGCTCAACGTATCCACATGAATAAAGCAGTACCAGACAACCTCAAGATGAATCCGTCACCTAACCCAAGAGCAAACTCCACGAAGTCGCAGGTACGCCGGAGCCAAAATACTGTGAGTTTTCCATCCAAAGAATAATCTATACTACTGGACGCATGCGAAAATCTAACTGTCAAAGACTATATAAGTAAACTAACCGAAATTGTTCCCCCCAGTGCCATTTCTTTTATATCAAGAATATCCAATTACAGAATATGTGTGTTTCTGAACTCGAAGATCAATGCTGATCTTATAACTAACAAATACCCTACTCTGATCATTAAAAATACTACTGTTAATGTGAGACTTCTAATTAACGAGCTACTGTTAATGTGAGACTCCTTTTATTCCAAACGAGGAAATCACAAATATTTTCATCAGAATCATGACATTAAAACTACCCCCAGTATATCTTTCATCAGAGCTGGTCTGTCTGACCCTAACCTCAGTCACATTATGAGCTTCAGAAGGCCAACATTTATCCAACCTGAGGAACTTCACAAACTCCCTCAGTCTTCAGTGATTGTATATGAAGGTAAACCATATAGAATCTTTTTCTCTGCTGAAAACATTACTTGTTTCAACTGCAAAATGGAAGGCCATACTGCTAGTAACTGCCCCCAAAATCTGCTCAAAGAGAATTGCCTTCTGGACCCTCCCAGTACAAATATACCAACTATCCCTTCTAATAATATGGAAGTACAGCCTACCATAACTGAAACACCCACTGCCCTCCACCAGTGACCCATGAACTTTCCTCCCTTCAAAAGAAGCCTTCCCCAATGAATCCTCCTCCTCTCTGAAGCAACTAATAATGCTGTACACAATCACATAATAATGTTAAAAACTAAAAAAAGAAACAGAAAAAGAATTCTTCAAAACATGAAGAACTGGACCAAGATAGCAATCCTGATAAAACACTTGAAGACATGCTCAGCCCAACTAAAGATCTGCTTGAAATGAACCAAAACTCTTTCCCTCTGTCAGCAAATCAATTACACTTACTACTAGAAAATACTCTGGTCTCTGCTGATCCTCTAACCATAGTAAAGGACTATTCCAATGATATTCCAGCCGTTATAAAAATGCTCAATGACATTTACCCTGTATTAAAGGATAGAATTATCAAAGGCAGAGTCACCAGAATAATAAAAAACTGCAGAAACACCTACCGGAATCAGACGCAGCTGAGTCTGAATCCAGTATGGAAACTACCTGACACTATTTTTTTTTTTAATTCAGGTCTCTTAAAAAACACAATCCCCCCTTGCTAAATAAATTTCAAGCAAACAAATGAAAATACTCCAATGGAATATTAATGGATACTATTGTCGTCTTGAGTATCTGCAACTATTACCCAGATATCATTTATTTGCAAGAAAACCAATTTCCAAGTACTAATCACTCAGCTAATATTACACTATCAATGTTTCTTTAAAATGGAACCACTGATCATGCTTCTGTGGAGTAAACACATATTTAAAAGCTTCAATTTTGGCTGATAACTCATGATAAAATCTAATCATATCTCTCCAGGAATGTCCCCAATTCACAATTCTGTGAGAATCTCACCCTTGATATGGAAAGATTTAGTACCATTCTAAGGGATAATACTTACCAAAGTAATGTTTTAAAATTTTGTAATGAAATAAGTATTTCAGGAAATATTTAACTGTATTAGAATAACGTAATTTTCTATTCCTTTTTGTAGTAATTAACAGTTATGTAATTTTCACGTTTAAGTTTTATGTTTTTTTATCCATATCATCTCTGTACTGTAACCTCAATTGTAACCTGAATATTGTAAAAACTAAAAATTGACAATGTAAAATATAATATGTTGTATTTATTTAGTCGTTAATGACCTAGCCGTTGATGCGACTTAAAATAAATTAAATAAAAAAAAATAAAATTACTATTAAAACTACAATTTAAAGAATAAAAACTTAAAAAATTATATACTTGAAGTGGTAAAGAGTTAAAGAAGCAACTCCCTTCTTTATTTAACAATCTTTCAAAACAGTTACAAGATACAGCTTACGGATGAAGATAAGTTCTATTTGCCCATTCGTTCTTGAGCTCCAGAATATATACCTCTGCTCTTTAAGTTGAATTATCAACAAAGGTAGGAACACGCAATGTTTTGGGGAAGTGACTTAGTGAGAAGGAATTGTTATGTGATGGAAAATATTTGCTTGGTCGGAGTACACATTCAAAAAGTTACAAGTCCATTTGGCAAAAATCGAGATCTTGTGTTGTTTTACCTAGAATTTTATTTCCAGAAAAAGTGAGATGTCTTACGATACATTAAGTAGTACTCTGTTCGTTGAGTTAAAGACAATGTTGAAAAGGGTAAAATTTTTCTTTTTTATTGGAAACAAATTATGTGGGCATGTCACGTTTTGAATGTTTGATCTTCTAGAATTTGTCTCTTGGCGATTTTTCTCATACATCACATGAAAGAAACGAATCACAGTAATGAGAACATGGAGAGAAACTTAGATGTGAAACTTCAAGGCTTCAGGAAATATTTATATACGCACCAACGGCGTTATAAGGATTCTATTTATTTTATTTATTTATTTTACCTCAAAAACAGTTAAAAACTGTGTGTCGTGTTATGGGGACCAGTGAATTCTGTGCACATTTTAAAAATTCTGTGATCCCTACCATGAACCATATACTACTTGAATTTTTGAATAAAGAAAGAAAATTAGCGTTTTTTTTGCAAGGATTGTTAACAAAAGTATTCGCTCCGATGTAATAAAATCTATTTTCAAGGATAAATAAGCAATAAATTTTGGGGCTCTTATCCATGATGTCCTTCGTCAAGGAATAATACTTCCTGCCGCAACAACATGGAAACGATAATTTGAATAACTGTATTTTCCCCTGAATTCTAAAAGACGTGCACAGATAATGAGGTACATTTATGTCCAGAAGCAAAACAAGGGGCCATCTCAGCACTTGCTCAAAGGATCAGGGAAACGAGATGGGGGTCATTATCCCAGAGGGTGCGGTACAATACTTTTTACAGGTTGTTGAGTCAAAAGGGTAAATCAGCGTACAGTCGAAAAGGTAAATAATACATTTAATATCACGGTTAAAATTAATGTTACTTTCCTTGTGATGCTCAGTATAGTCTCTAATTATAAAGAAACGATTTCACTTGAGTTGCAGCAAAAACGATTTCACTTGAGTTGCAACAGAAACGAATTCACGAGATTTAAACATTTCTATCGATTTTTATCGTTTAATGTCATCTGGCAAAGTGCTATAAAATAATGTACATGTATTGTACGTGATTTTTTTGTCATGAGCTGTTGATACTGTCACCTGCTGAATATGATTACTACGTCGAGTTATTCTCGTCTAGTAGTCTAGTTATAGGCATCGGCGTTTTCTGAGCGTTATGAGCGGGAATACATTATTTTCCCGCTTATAAGCAAGTCATTTGTGACAAAAACCACTGTTGAGTAGATTTACAAATAGAGAGATTCAGATAATTAGATTCATACATAGAGATTCATCAATCAACTCACAAAGTAATGGTAAAATTCCGAGATTTATAAGGACAGGCTTATAAGAAACCCGTGGATAGGCTTTTGTATTTGTTCATACAATTCTGTTTCGTACTCTTAAAATCTGGGAGCTATACGATGTATTTCTGCCAATCTAATTATCAAAGGTGACAAATGCCCAATGGCCTTTGGTCTAGTGCTTTGACGTCCGATATCATAGTTAGAATCCGTTAATGCTCGTGGTACATACGAGATTTTCTTTTAATTTGTTTTAGCGATTCACATTTTCTTAGTTACTACATAACTAGATAACGACTCGGTCTGTCTTTCATATTTCTTCATAATTCCATTCATAAATTCCTCCACAAAAACATGTAGCATTCGGCTGATTTCATATGTCTTTGTAATGCGTCCTTCTCTCCCCAGTTAATTTTATGCAGTGTGAACTGAGATCCGCATCGAAGGCAACAAGCTATAACGTAGTAGTAGAAAAAGGATATTTATTTCTTTACGTAACTACCAAAAGCTAGTCTGGCGTACGAATGAAATGTTGACAGACGAGGCGATATGATTATAGTCCGTTAAAACGCGTATGCCAAAAAGACATTCCGTCGATTGATTGATTGATTGATTTTTCGTGTTTCCGGGCGCGTCAACTGTTTGGTCATTAGTCCCGTTAGTGTAGTGCTTTTTTCTCGGGAGATGGCAGTGATCTTCCCCCGCTGATGGCGAGATCCGGCGCCATCACGTCGGTGCTAGTGAGGTTCCCCACCTGACTCTCCCACCAGCGGGGCACCGCCCCAGCCGGGACAAGCTCTAAGCCCGACCGGTCCCCCGGAATATGTGTAGTGTAGTGCATGTTAGTGTAAGTGTGAGTAAGGGGGAGAGTGGAGAAGACAAGGAAGAGGAAGAAAAGATTGCGCGCGGTCCGTTCCGTTTGGTTGGGTACTGCTCCGGCATTCGCCTGGTGTTGATCGGAGAAACCACGGAAAACTACCGATCAGAGCAGCCGGCCGCTAGAATTCTCCTCCAGACAGCGACTGAATTCGACCTAGCTGAATAGCTAGTGTCGAAAATCCTGCCGCCGTCAGGACTCGAACCTAGGACCTCCTGGTCATAGGCGCTGCAGTGACATCAGTTGATGCACTGAGCTACCGCCCCGGTCTCACGTCGTGTGCACGAGGTTCGGAACGTATGTGGTGCTGCGCAGATCGATCAAAACTTACCCATGCCTTTTCATCATGCCTTCATTCCACCACACACGGTACTCGCAAACAGTCTACTTACATGAGTCAGCGTGACACGTCGAAACGAGCTCACCACAACCCTCTTTACAGGTTGACCAATAAACATTGTGTTACAATACTCATTGACTTTAAACTCGACCTTAAAGACAGCTTGACTAGTTCAGCAGTCGCATTTCAGAATGCGTCAGACATGAACCAATGGAAATTATCGTTCACTTCAAATGCTACCAGTTCCAGATTATGACATTTGTCATTTACCCCTTCCTTACTTGTTAGTTATGGGTATCTAGTTGCTGCTAATTCGTTCCATGTTCTGTTTAATAATTTTGTGTTTGGAAAATTGTTTTTCTAGCATATACGTAACCGGAAATCGATTCATTCTTAAGCAAAACCAGTTGTAATTAACAAGATTCATAGTGAATTACAAGAGCATAGGAAATCATTAATGATGATATAGTTTCATTTCATCACTTATATTACAACGAACCTTTTTTAGAAATATTCTTATATGTAAATCTTATGTATTGTCCTATTCATTAATTTATTGCAAATATTAACGTTCTGTACTCATCCACGGTTCTTGGTATCAAAACCAGATTCTCAGCAAATCTTACTCACCACAATCCGAAAACTGCCCATCGTTTAGACAGGGACTCCTCCGTTTTCGGAGTGTCCTCCTTCGTTTGTCCAGTGGGTTGGTCCAGTTTCCTCTCCTATTCTTCTTCTTCCCTATTAAGAGGCTTCACTGATGTTCTCGTCCACCGCTCCGCACACGGCCATCAGATATTCTCTTTAAATATTCTCCGGCCTCACAGTGTTCAAACAAAGGTCGAATTTCACCACAAATTGTGAAACTTCCTGTTCGTCCGTGTATTTCTCCACTGTTACCGTCGCACGTCATTTCGTTGTAATGTTCTGTCAGCTAGATTGGGTCGTCAAAGGCTTTTTTTTTCTGGGCGATGTTTACGGAAATGCTATCTCGTGTATACTCGTATGTACACTATTGCTTATCGTATATTGACTGGCCTAAACTGCTCAAGTCCGGGTTTCGAGAGATTTATCTATCTTGCCTAGCTTTTGGTGGAATTGATAGCTGTAAGAGCAAATTCTTGAAGTTGGATTATCTCAAGTTTCATCGTGGTTGAAAGTAATACTGATCTCCACAAGCTTGTGGTATTTATTTGGCCGCAACTTCGCTTTAGTCCTAACCTCTTTCAGACGAACATAATGCATGCGTTTTTTGGCGAATTGTCCCATGATTCTTTCCGCAATAGTTGGCAGCCCTCCGCCGCCATATTTTTCTGTTGGGTAAAATATAATTGGTATACAATTTAAGGTTTGTTTCAATTAACAATAATAATTTTGGTTAGGATTTTATGAAAAATCTTTGCATAGTTTCTGAGCTTTTATTGCAACTTAGATAAAACGAGAAAGTGAATTACGGGCTAAAATTTCCTAATTTTACATAATATAATTTGCATGGCCTTATTTTATTTCTTTAATTATATCTATTTTCAAGCCGTGAATCGCGGTTGAGACGGCTAAATTTTAGTGTATTTGACAAATTATTAAGAATTAATTATAACGAGAAATACATGTAAAATCTCGTTGACTACAAATTTCATAATAATGAATAGATGAAAGATTGCTGAGTTTTAAACTCGGCTTAACAAATTAGATTCTCAATGGTTTCACAATTAGTTGCTATTTTCCTCACAATTATGATAGATGTAATGTGTAAATGTTTGAAAATTGCAAATAACATGATATTAATAAAAGTCATGATGTCATTTAAATACACACTTCAGATATAATTACTTAAGAAAACAAACCATTTAGGGCGGATTTTCAATTTTTTTCAGCTAAAGTTATATTCCACGGAGAATCAGAACACGCACACTTTTCTTGAGCATATGAAGTACGGTATTCGATAAAGAGCGAAGAGTGTTACGGAATCTTAATATACTGACACTATGCATCTGAGCTGATTAACAGTTAATCCAACTTCTGTCTTTGATTCATATGTTCCAACTACTGTCCAATTCAGAGAATAAAATCTGAAATGCATGAATCCATCACTATTTTACTATTAGTAAACATTTAACTTATTTACGTATATATAATGATACTTTTTTGCATTAGTAAAATTCTTAAACTAGCTTATGTTAAAGAAATTTGCGAATATTTACAATTACCATTATGAGAATTATTTTGTATTAAAATTGATTGAGCAACTGACGATAATTGTGAAATCAGTTTGCAAATGTCAACAGGTCTTATATAACAGGCGTCAAGCACCTATTTAGTAGAATTGAAACGTTATTTACAAAAGATTTATAAAACAGTAATCGCTTATATTAATTATTTTTTATTACTGATTAAATAAGTAAATATAGTTTATAAAAACTTATTTGACGATTGATTATTATTTTATTGAGTTAGTTAATTTTTACCTTGAAGAAACCTAAAACACCACGTTGTAAATAAGTATTATGACTTCTGATCAATAACCAGCATCTCTATTCGGTGTATCTAACAATTTCCCTTGATCCATTGAACAAATTCTGATATGTCCAGTTGTTTTTTTCTGTACATTAAATGTCGATTTTCTCCCTCTCAAAAGTAACACGGTTTGTATTCTTTTGACGAAAGAACAATAATTTGGCAATCTATCACGGAAATTGGTACTCTATTTACATATGGTGACAATTTCAAATTGCTTTTGCTACTCTTAATGTAATAACGGTGTCTATCAACGACAGATATTCACTGCTCAGAGAATACCCACTATTACTATCACCACTAACAAATATTACTAATTATTTTAGTTTGGCTCTTCCGGCGATAAACTTTTATTTTAAAAAAATTAGATAGCTACTAGCAAAAGTGGTTCTTTAAGGGCAAGCTAATGCTAAAAGTTCAATTTCTTGCACGAGTGTTAAAAGAGACAATGCTCAAGTTTTCAGATAAATCTGTTAATGCAACTAAAGACAAAATACTTTCGTATGACCGCACCAGCTACTGCTGACCTTCAGATATTGTTAAGTGATTTGTCTACTTGAATTAAAATTAAGTGAAAATCAATGAGACTGACTAAAAATGGAGTATAACACACGTGGTCAAAGTGATTTTATCTTGCTCGTAAATTCGCCACTCGGTCTATCGGCCTCGTGTAGCAACCATTCCTTCTCGCAAAATAGAACGCCACTTTTACCATCCGTATCATAAATAACTATTATTTGTTCTGTATATGTTCATAAGACAAATATATTTTAAACATGTTACAGTTGTCTGGCCTGTTTATTTTGGACGAAGAAAGATAGAGAAAGTATCAATTATAATACTCATTTAATAATTAAATACTCATTAAAATAAACGTTAATTAGCGTGCACTCTTAATTAGCGTGCATCTGATAAGTGAAGTCATAACGGTTCACGTAAACGCTAGAAAAAGTAAAGTGCAGTGTTTCTCAAATGTACTCAAAGTTGCATTAAAACCATCAAAACGCGTGTTTTTTTTTACAAGAAATTATTCCAGAACATCCATCAGAAAACCGATTAAGGATTATACCAATTAATTCATATTATCGAAAGGAATCGATTGAGTAACAGATCTTTCCTGTAGGTGCTCTAAGTCACCCAAAACGCGTTTTAGTTGCATCAACAAATTGTATTTTTGAGAAATTTTCTAATAATCTTCGATGTAACCTCCAACAATTTGCAGTTCCCAAGAAGTGACCGGGAGGCGTCGAATTTCCACTCATTTGTCTCGATTGTTAGATCGGAAAGAGTCTGAGCGTCAGTGACGGACAAACGAAGAAACACACGAACGGACAGACGGACGGTGTGGGAGATTACTTGTTTACTATTTAAGGATAGTACATATTAACTTATCAGATATATGCGTGTGGATAAATCAGTGCGAGAGGCTGGAGTAAAGCAAACTGTGGTTGGTCTGGGTTATTAAGTTCGCGGTATATACAGCCAAGGTCTAACGATTTTGTTACTTGTAGAAAAACAATACTAGTACTATGTGCCAATTGCACATGGAGTCTCGCTGGATCGATTTTTAGGCCATATTCTCTTCTACTGTACTTAAACAATATGTCCTTGACGATCCATAACAGAAAATGGTTTTCTTTGGTGGTTGATACGCATTTGTTGATTTGTTTGTAATCATTTGTACGAGACTTACAAGAAATACGTGGGTAGTATTTGCTTATTATTCGTACAATTCTCTTTGTAATCTAAAATGTCTGGGAGCTATAAGATGTATTTCCCAGAATATTATGCCATGTCTCAGGCGGGTCGAAGATTCCGAAATATGCATCATAGTACAAAAGCTGACTGAATTTGAAATAATTCTGAACGCGTAGCATAATGAGCTTAATTTTGTGTTCAATTCATTTAAATTGGACGTTCCAGTTAAGGTTTGATTGAATTGAGAGACCCAACAATTTTGTTACCTTAACATCAGTCAATGACACATAGTTCATTTTAAATGTATATAAATTTTCATTTGAAATGGAAAACTACATAGAAAGTGTTTTATTTTCATTTGAAATGGAAAACTACATAGAAAGTGTTTTATTTTCATTTATATTAATTTGTTATTTCGGAAACCAGTTTGAAAAAACATTGCACTATTTACTGTTTCTTTATTGCAAAGAATATTCGTATCAACCGCAAAGAAAAAACATTTTTCTTGTTTTGGATCGTCAAGACATATTGTTTAAGCAAGGTAAGAAGAGAATAGGACCTAAAAGCGATCCCTGCGAGACTCCATGTGCAATTGGCAAAGAATCGGAAAGATGAATACAGAATGTTCTGTCATTCCAGTAAGGAATTTCTACACTCTGGGATCATTGTTTAAGGTACGAACATAACCAAACTAGAGCAATAACACGGAATAAATTTTCAAAGTAAAATGTTATGAACAATGACGTCAAAATCTTTTGAAATATCTAAAAATATTCGAATAGGTGCTTCGTTTCGATCCAACAATGGGACGACATCTTATGAAAAAACATAGCTATCTTAGTAGATTTTGGATTTCCGAATCCATGTTGGTAATGTAAAAACGCGTCTTATTTACTGGAGAAAGGTTTTCATTCGTACGTAAAAGGCAGTATCTTTAATATTTTTGAAAAAACTGATAAAATAGAAATTGGCTGATAGTTTCCTTGAATTCTCATTTGCCCTATATATTTAATTTAATAATATTTTCATAATTGGGGAAAAGTTTTGCTCATTTATCAGCTGCAATTATGCAAAGAATAAATGGCAGTAAAATGTTTTATTGAAACTAATTAGTGTTGTTCTACTACCTGTGCTAATAAGTTCAACACAATTTTCTGTGCTAACAAATAAAACCCTATGACTCTTGACCGCCAGCAAATTTGCATTTAGTGTACAGAAAGAAAGCAAGGAGCCAATAAGCTCAGCATTTATTCTATGAAACAATGAAAACTGTAAGAAAGCTATGTGCTAATTCGTAAGCCCACAGGATAGATTATTATAAATTTATTGGACGCTTTCTTTCCGAAAAGCAATAATCACGTGTTTCTTCTAAATCCTATTTGCCCACACCACTGACACACTTTCCCCTTCATATACTATTAAATCATTCTCTGGTAATTTGGGAATATCGAAATATTATTGTAATGACAACAATTAAAAAAAGTACAGAAATTTATGGTGGAACGTATGAAGTACGTCTTGTATTCATGAATATAAAAAATAGCAAAAGAAAAGAAAAATACATTGTCAGCATCTTTGGTGAGACTCATTCACTTATTTCTTTCTCATTTCTTTCAGACAGTGTATATCTTACATTTTTTGTTTCATTAATGAATTCGTCCAATCATGTAGATATTGTAGATATTACACTATTTGTAGATATTGTCATAGAAACTTTACGATCAAATTATAACAATAAAAACAAAGCGCAAACGATTTCTAAAGAAAGAAAGAAATATTTTTAAAAAAATCAAAATTTTTAATGAAATGATAAAAAAAAACATTTCGCGCCAATGTATTTCAACAATGAAAAATCACCCGGGATCGCTATGAATTGTAAAGAACACACACGCCGCGTGCGCATTACTTTCTATTGACAGCCTCCTCGATCCCGGATGTGTCTGTTCGGTCGGTGGGTGGTTTACGATTCACATCCTCGGCACGCACTGTGGTCGGTTGGCGGTGCAGACTGCCCGCTCGCCAAGGAATCACGCAGCATCCGGAGGGCGTGCAACTACCGAAGCATCCTGTGCGCGTCACGGCCGGGCAGGGCGAACGCGTCAACATGCAACACAGATCAAGTGTACAGTACCTCGTGTACATACATAGTTGGCTGGTTAGTGATTCCGCGCGTCACACGGCCGGGCAGGGGCGAACGCGTCAACATGCGAACGCCTGGCGTACTATAGTACTCGTGTACATATAGTTGGTTGGTTAGTGATTCCGGCGTCACACGGCCGGCAGTGGGGCGAATGCGTCAAACATGCGAACACAGTCTGGCAAAGGCGTACCAAAGGCCATAGTTGGCTGGTTAGTGATTCCGCGCGCTCGCACACGGCCGGGCAGTGGGGCGAACGCGGTCAACATGCGAACACAGCCCGCGCTATAGTACTCGTGTACATATGCTGGTTGGTTATATTCCGGGCGCGTCACACGGCCGGGCAGTGGGGCGAACGCGTCAACATGCGAACACAGTTCGGCAAAAGGCAGTACTCGTACATATAGTTGGTTGGTTAGTGATTCCGGGCGCGCGTCACACGGCTGGGCAGTGGGCGAACGCGTCAACATGTGAACACAGTTCATGCGCATACCTGTGTACATAAGGTTGGTTGGTTAGTGATTCTGGCGCGTCACACGGCCGGGCAGTGGGGCGAACGTCAATGCTTAGAACATAAAGTCTGGCGTACATAGTACTGTGTACACATAGAGTTGCTGGTTAGTTATCTATGCGCGTCACACGGCCGGGCAGTGGGGCGAATGCGCCAACATGCGAATACAGTTCGGCGTACATAGTACTCGTACACATATAGTTGGTTGGTTAGTGATTCCCGGCGCGTCACACGGCCGGGCAGTGGGGCGAACGCGTCAACAAGCGAACACAGTTCGCGTACAGTACTCGTGTACACATAGAGTTGGCTATTAGATTCCGGGCGCGTCACACGGCCGGGCAGTAAGGCGAACGCGCCAACATGCGAACACAGTTCAAGTGTACATAGTACCGTGTACACATATAGTTGGTTGGTTAGTGATTCCGCGCGTCACACGGCCGGGCAGTGGGGCGAACGCGCGTCAACATGCGACACAGTTCAAGTGTACATAGTACTCGTGTACACATATAGTTGCTGTTAGTGATTCCGGGCGCGTCACACGGCCGGGCAGTGGGGCGAACGCGTCAACATGCGAACATAGTTCGGGCGGTACATAAAGTACTCGTGTACACATATAGTTGGTTGGTTAGTGATTCCGGGCGCGCCACACGGCCGGGCAGTGGGCGAACGCGTCAACATGCGAACACAGTTCATGCGTACATAGTACTCGTGTACACATATAGTTGGCTGGCGAAGATTCGGCGCGTCACACGGCCGGGCAGTGGGGCGAACGCGCCAACATGCGAATACAGTTCAAGTGTACATAGTACTCGTGTACATATAGTTGGTTGTTAGTGATCCCGATAGCGTCACACGGCCGGGCAGTGGGCGAACGCGTCAACAAGCGAATACAGTTCAAAGTGTACATAGTACTGTGTACACATATAGTTGGCTGGTTAGTGATTCCGGGCGTCACACGGCCGGGCAGTAAGCAACGCGTCACATGCGAACACAGTTCAAGTGTACATAGTACTCGTGTACATATAGCTGGTTGGTTAGTGATTCCGGCGCGTCACACGGCTGGGCAGTGGGGCGAACGCGTCAACATGCGTAAATACAGTTCAAGTGTATAGTACTCGTGTACACATATAGCTGGCTGGTTAGTGATTCCGGCGCGTCACATGCCGGGCAGTGGGCGAACGCGTCAACAAGCGAATACAGTTCAAGTGCGTTAGTACTCGTGTACTACATAGAGTTGGTTGGTTAGTTATTCCGGCGCGTCACACGGCCGGGCAGTGGGGCGAACGCGTCAACATGCGAACACAGGTCGGCGTACATAGCACTCGTGTACATATAGCTGGCTGGTTAGTGATTCCGGGCGCGTCACACGGCCGGGCAGTGGGGCGAACGCGTCAACATGCGAACACAGTTCAAGTGTACATAGTACTCGTGTACACATATAGTTGGTTACAGATCTCCGGGCGTCCAGCTAAATCAGTCAGTCCCGTAAGTGTAGCGCATGTGTTTTCCTCAGAAGGTGGCGGTGATCTTCCTCCGCTGGATGGTGATTTCCGGCGCCTATTACATGTCGGCTAGCGGGGTTTCTCCAACCACGTGTTTCCCACCAGCGGGGCACCGAACCAGCCGGGACAAGTTCTAAGCTCCTGACTGGTCTCCCATGATGTGGTAGTGTAGTGCATGTTAGTGTAAGTGTGTGTAAGGGGAGAGGATAGGACAGGGAAGAGGAAGGACAGATCGCGCGCCGTCGGTGGCCCATTTCGTAGGGAACTGCTACGGCATTCACCTGGTGTTGATCGGAGAAAAAGCGGCAAATTGCCGATCAGAGCAGCCGGCCGCTAGAATTCTCCTCTAAGCAGCTACTTAATTCGACCTAGCTGAAAAGCTAGTGTCGAAAATCCTGCCGTCGTGAGGACTCCCGGTCAGAGGCGCTGCAGTGACATCAGTTGATGCACTGAGCTAGCGCTCCCGGTGCGCGTGCAAACGCTGTGTACCATAATGCATTCATTCCCTATGTTATTATTATTATTACTATTATTATTATTACTATTATTATTATTATTACTATTATTATTATTACTATTATTATTATTATTATTATTATTATTATTATTATTATTATTATTATTATTATTATTATTATTATTCTGAGATACCGGTCGCGAGCTTAAAGCTTTTTTCTGTTTGGGTCGGTGCCTCGCTGGTGGAGATACCTAGAGTGGTATTTCACGTGAATCAATTGATGTCACTACAGCGCCTCGGACCGGAAGGTCCTAGGTTCCCACTCCCCACGACGGCAGGATTTTCGACACTAGCTTTTCAGCCAGGGCGTATTCAGTCACCGTCTGGAGGATACCCAACGGCCGGCTGCTCTGATCGGTAGTTTCCCGTGGTTTCTCCGATCAACACCAGGCGAATGCCGGAGCAGTACCCCACCAAACGGGCCACGGACTGCGCGCGATCTCTCCTTCCTCTTCCTTGTCCCATCCTCTCCCCTTACACACACACTTACACTAACATGCACTACATCACCACATATTCCTGGAGACCAGTCGGGAGCTTAGAGCTTGTCTCCGATCGGGCGGTGCCCGCCGGTGGGAGAGTCCTGGTTAGGGGGAAACTCCACTAGCCGACGGTAGGTCGGCGCCGGATCTCGCCATCCAGCGGGAAAGAACACCGCCACCTCCCGAGATAAAACATAGACTACATTAACGTGACAAAAGGCCGTAGCTGTTGACTTGCACGAAAACATCAATAAATCAATCAACCAAACAACCCAAAATTCGAAAAAGAAGATAGTATTACGTCTTTTCTACTTTTAGCACAAGACGTAAGCGTGCACAGATCTCGAAAACAGTGAGTAAATTCATTAAAATGGATAAAACATATCTCAAAGCCCACAAAATCCCCTACTAAATGCATTTTCTTTCACTTCTGTAGCTTAACTAGGTTCGCAGTAGTAGTAGGTTAAAATTGTCGAACGTGTGCCCGGGCACGTAAGAATGCATCTGTTTATAACTGCCCGTAGCAACGATAATCGTACGAAACGTACCAGTGCGGTGAAAGGGAGGGCGGGCCAGGGTTGAAGGGACAGGATTGAGCTGAAGTATAGGACGGGCAGCCTGATAAATGTCAGGCGAGCGGCAGGTACGGGAAGGCAGAGGACAGCGTACGAGGTGATGAGTGATGAGTAAAGAGGATGAAAAGTAATGAAAATTGATGAAGAGGATGAAAAGTAATGAAAAGTGACAGAAGAGAGATGGAAAGTGATGAAAAGGGATGAAAAGGATGAAGAGGATGTAGGGGGTGATGTAGGGTGATGTAGGGTGATGTAGGGTGGATGATGTGATGAAGGATGATGGTGATGGAGGGCGATGGAAGGTGATGCAGGTAATACAGGGGAACAGGTGGAGAATGGTGGCATGGAACCAGGCAGACAACTGTGGGAAGGTACGGGGAGAATACATTATATCCACATATTTGCAGTGCAGTTAAGTGTAGTGAACGCAATCAATGAATTGAAGAAAATCCAGCTAAACTTATGGTTTGTGATAAATTTAGCATCACCGACATATAATTATTGGATATCATGACAGAGTTTTGGAAATATTTGTTATAATACTTTTAGTGATAGTATGATTACTGCATGTTCGGCTTGTACTTACCTCATTATTATTATTATTATTATTATTATTATTATTATTATTATTATTATTATTATTATTGTTGTTGTTATTATTGCTATTATTAATATTGTTATTATTATAATTATTGTTATTTAGCTGTCACCGGGTCATACCCAATTGCAGTTCAAATAAATGTATATGTATAATCTATTCCTTCACAGCCAAATTGTTGATTACACTAATAAATTTCCTGACATCGTAAGGTTCTTCAGCTGTATTGCAGTGTGGATGAAAGGAAAACAGTATAATGGTTCTAGATAAACGCAAGTGGATGTCTCTCAAACACGCTACCCATAGTTCACACTTACAAGGCTGCGCGAGAGGATACTGCAACAAGACCCTCCTGGCTGCCGGAGCCAGGCGCCCCGTCCACCTCCGCCGCCACCGCCGCAGGAGACGGCCCTATTTCCTGCACAGAGAAACAACAACGGTGACAAGCTGAAGGCGATCTCCACGTTTTGAAGCATTTCATCTCCTATTGTTTGATTATTGCTTGTTTCCTGGCACGTCAACTACTATGGCCACTAGTCCCGTACGTGTAGTGAATGTAAGTGTGTGTGTGTGTGCAGGCAAGTAAGTAAGCAATGGGGAGGATAGGTCAAGGGATGTAGGAAAGAAATATCACGCTTTCGTTTCGCCTGTGGTCTGTTTGTTAGGGTACTGCTCCGGCATTCGCTTGGTGTTTATCAGACAAACCACGGAAAACTACCGATCAGAGCAAGCGACCGCTAGAATTCTCCTCCACACGGTGACTGAATTCGACCCAGCCGTCTGGCTAGTGTCGAAAAACTGCGCCCGTTGTGAGTCGAATCCTCTGACCTCACGGTCAGAGGCGCTGCAATGGCATCAGTTGATTACCATAGCCCCCTCAACTGATAGATACTGAGCGAAAGCATCTGCTGTGATCAAACGATTCACTTGCATTTTTCTCCTCGCACCAATGATGTGTGTAACCTACGCCCTGATTTTCAGGAAATTCCCAACGGCCTACGAGTTCGTTGATGGATTGATTCAATAGTGATTCCGGGAGCGATAGCTCAATGCATCAACTGATGTCACTGCAGCGCCTCTGACCGGGAGGTCGTAGGTTCGAGTCCTGACGGCGGCATGATTTTCGACACTAGCTTTTCAGCTAGGTCGAATTCAGCCGCTGCCCGAGGAGAATTTAGCGACTTTTTTTGCCGCTCGATCGGCGGCGCCTTCCGTGGCTCTCCGATCAACACCAGGCGAATGCCGGAGCAGTACCCTACCAAACGGGCCACGAACCGCACGCGATCTTTCCTTCCTCTTCCTTGTCCTATCCTCTCCTCTTACACACACACTTACACTAACATGCACTAAACTACCACATATTCCGGGAGACCGCTCGGGAGCTTAGAGCTAGACCCGGCTGGGGCGGTGTCCCGCTGGTGCGACAGTCCTGGTTGGGGAAACCCCACTAGCCCACGGTAGGTCGGCGCCGGATTTCGCCATCCAGCGGAGAAAATCACCGCCATCTTCCGAGGAAAAACATGCACTACACTAACGGGACTAATGACCAAAGCAGCTGACGCGCCCGGAAATACGAAAAATCAATCAATCTATCCATCTTGATGGTGAGATCCAGCGCCGATCTGCGTCGTCTTGTGGGCGTTTCCCTAACCAGGTATTACCCTTTAGCGAGCGCCGCCCTAGCCGCGACAAACTCGAAGCTCGCGATCGATCTCCCGTTGTGGTAGTGTAGTACACGCAGTAAGTGGGTGTGTCTTTGTGTTTGTGTGTGTGTATGGAGGATGCACGCAGCTGGAAGAAAATTGCCAGGTCCGTAGCCGGTTCGTGGGCAGGCTTCTCCGGAATTCGTCTGGTGTAGATCGCAGAAACTAATGAAAACAATAATTGAACAGAGCAGCCGGCCGCTAGAAAGTATTCCGTTTTGCTAACGACTGGGAAACTGAAAACTATCCATATATCTGTTTCTAAAATTAAGATGAACATATTATTTTCATTATTTTCTTTCACCATATGTCAGCAAATTACTCACGGATCATACGGTAGTAACTTTTTCATTATCTTGAATTATATCTCACTATCTTGTTGCTGAATTTTTAAATAAAACCATATTAGAAATGCAATCTTTTAAAGATTTAAGAACATTTGATGGTTAATCCAAGTTGAAAGTTTCTGAAGTTGGAAGCAAATTGTTGTAATGACTAGGGGGCAGATTTTAATGAAATGTCATTTTCTTTCTTTTCACTTTAAAACAATGACTTTTAGTATAGATTTATATCTATTTTATGCTACGGAAAAGGAAATTACCCATTTTATACGGCATTTTGTTTGCATTTTTTTTTATTTTGACTAAGTAATATTTGATCTTTTTCGGTCAGTTTTAAATCATGTTTCACTGAAATCATTGGTTTTAATATCATATTAATGGTATTCAAATAAGATTTACTTCAATTGAGATTTACGATGCGATATACTATCCAGAATTCTGAGTAGCATATTCGATTTATCGCTTAGAAATTGTAATATCACCGGGCGAGTATATATCTTCGGTTCTGATGACTCACCACCAACACATTTTAGAAGATCATGTTAACCAAAACTGAGATTTCTTTGAAAAAATAACTGTTCGGACTACAAGCATGCAAGCTGATTTCTGAGAAAAGGAAGAAGTCTCATCATTTCAGTAATATTACTAAGTGTAATAATTAAATATTCAGTAATATAGAGCTTGGAGTTGTTCATCTGTGCTGGTTTTGATAATTTTTAACGTCATTTTTTCTACGTTTAGGCAGTTTTGAAACCTTCTAGAGCATTTTATTGATAATTTGTGTATGTCGTCCTCAAAACCCATTTCTAATAGTGACAAAACATTTCATTCTATTGTTGAAAGACAACTGAGGTTGAATATGACCGGCCCTGACCGCCTATGACTACAAAGAAAGTGACAAGGAAGTATTTAAAGGGTTAATATATCCCTCCCGTTAGGACCCAGGGCACGTACACCATTAATGACGTCAGCACACCTTTGAAAGCGCTTTTAATGCCATCACATGTCCGGGCACATCCTACGGAGCCCCAAAGGCAGCTAATGTTTTGCAGCAGTGTACATGCGGACTAGTGAATCATGAGCTCTTACATCACTGAGATATTAAATCTGTATTACTAATTTTAATCGTGCACATTATTTGGCGGATGACTACAGTCTCCAAGGATTAAAAAGATAATGGTGTATTTATTAGATTCAGGAATTGGAGGAAAATGTAACTAGTTACATCAGTTGACGTCATTCAACTACAAGGCCTCCAAGGAAGTTATATTTAAATATTTTCAACACATGTTTATTTAAGGTTCAGAATCATTTTTCAAATCTGCTGAGTGTAAAGATTTATTGAGCTATGTATATACCAATTATGTTGACTATTCAAAGAAAACGCTTTACGCTTTAGGTCAGCTCTCTGTTTCAAGTATCATCAGAACCTACGCGTTAGTAGAAGAAAAAGAAGAAGAAAAACAAGAGAACGACGAGAAATAAGTAAAGTAGGATGTCAAATAATGATGAAACAGTTAGATGGTGAGGAAGAAGATAGAAGCAAATATGTACATGAACAGACCAAAATGAAGACACAAAATGAAAAGTATAATGAAAATGAAGTCAATCCAGATAAAAAAAAATAGTGTTGAAAATAACGATGAGGATGAGGAAGGAGAACATCAAGAAGGAGAAGACGAGATAGGGAAGAAAAAGGTGGAAGAAGGAGAAGATAAAGAACGTTTGGAAGGAGATAACAAGTAAGGAAAAGATGAAGAGGAAGGAAAAAGGAGTATGAAGATGAAAGAGGTAAGAGGAGGATGAAGAAGAAGACGATAAAGGAGGAGATATAGGAGGAGATGAAAGGAAAAAATAAAGGAGATGAAAGCAGAAGACAAAGAAGGAGAAGATATACGATGAATGGGAAGTAAGATCAAGTTAAAGGTTTGTAAGGAGAGTACAGAAGGGAAACTGCTAGAGATCATGAAGAGACAAAAAGGATTGTGAAGATGAAGAAGTTAGCGTTAATCTTCTTACGCCCATGTGGAGGGCTAGGAGGCTAATGCCGTCAGCATGCTGCCGGAGTGCGCAGGGCTGGCTGCCGCCCCTGCCCCCGCTGTCGCCGCGCCGCCGCCGCCGCCGCCGCCGGGGCCGCTGTCGTCACTCAACAAGCCCTGACTCCAGTCGCCGCAACAAGAGTGCGCCGCGGCCGCGAAGCAGGAACGCCCGTGGGCAGAAATAATCGTTTGAGTGATTGATTGATTTTTTTCGTGATTCCGGGCGCGTCAACTGCTTCGGTCATTAGTCCCGTTAGTGTAGTGCATGTTTTTTCGGGAGATGGCGGTGGTCTTCCCCCGCTGGATGGCGAGATCCGGCGCCGACCTACCGTCGGCTAGTGGGGTTTCCCCCTAACCAGGACTCTCCCACCAGCGGGGCACCGTCCCAGCCGGGACGAGCTCTAAGCTCCTGCCCTTACACGGGCGAATGAATTGCATGTGTGATAGTTCTAAAGTCAATTTTAAAAATCAGTTCCGCATATTTTCTGTTCTAAAAATAAAGGTTGCCCATCTGCAATACAATTTCATAATAACACTGGCAGAAATTCATCTGAAAGATTGGCGCTGATAAAAATATAAAATGTATAAAAGCAATCACATAGTTTCCATGATACTAATTTTTTTATTTACTCTACTATATACTTTATTCATATAGAAAAATTCAAATAGAAAAAATCCAAACTTTTGCGAGATTATTTCACATTCCACAATTTATTTTAATTTAAATCTTTAAGTTTTTTAATATTTAATAAAATTTTTTCTTAAATTCTTCTTTTAATAAAATTTAAATTTTAAACGGTCATATTATTGAAAATTTAAAATATATCGGAGTACTCATATGGAAGACACTTCATGTATTTTTTCAAAATATTGACTTACTTTTATGCTTATATTGATTGTGAAAGTAATAATGTATTAAAATGTAAGTATGAATGTTTTAAAGGTTTGTAAACATACATTATTCAAAATCTTTAAAAGGAAACACTATGTCGAGCAACGATAAATGAAGTATTAAAGAAAATTTAAATTTGGTTTTCAAATCAATTTAAAATAGTTATGTTACATCTGGTCATTTAAGGGTATGTTTCTCCACATTAAAACGGAAGCACATTATCAGTAAATAATTTTGCAACAATGAATAAGAAACACATCTACGTAAAAACTCTTCCTTTTGTCATGTTGATACATTTCAGATTGACATAAATTTCGTTAGTTTAGGATGAAATAAAATGTAAAAAATGGTACACGCACGATCGAGCGCAACTAACCTAATAAAATATTTGTCTACGTGAAGAGACAAGAAAGATCTGTGATCCGTGATTACAGCTTGTGTGTGAACTGTCGAGGATATTGAGGCGTTTAAATAATGTCTCCGAGAAGCATACGGACAATTTCTATATAATGAAAAGTAAATCGCTTCATCAGACAGGGTGGTATTGCTTTGACAGGTTAATTAGAAAATAAAGTAAGGCTAGACGTATATAACAAAAATTATTTTTTAACAAAATCCGTCTTTTCGGCTTTATACTAAGATCAAGAAATTCTATCACTGATTTCCACGCATTTTCACTGACCTTCACAATCTCTATTCCGAGTAGCTTTGCGTGTTTTTAGCTAACGCAGCCTGTACGTTGAACTCAGATGCTCCAGATACTTTACATTTGTCAACAGTACTCGCCTCATCATACTATTGTCTTTCACGAAAACCATCAAGTCAACAAACGGAAAAGAAACGAGCCGTCTTTGTGAATATTATAGACATTACTGCTGTCAGACGGATTCATCCGTTTGACTTTATTAACTAAATTATTAGGTTGACTATATGCTTGAAGACAGAATAGGGTGAATCCATGGTACCCCTGAGTTTGATTCCCCATTTCTGTCTTTAATGTTGAACGTGAAATATTAAGCTTGGCTCTACCTCATTCTATGAACTCTATAGAAATATACCAATGGCGCTTCATAAACTGGGTCTTCCAAATATATGGAATGCCTTTAGTTTTAGAGAGTGAATGAAAATTAGTTCATTATAATTTTGGAGTAATAATGCAATTTAGTGAACAAGTAAATGTTGACTGAATGTGTTTCACTATTACAATAAGCATAATGAAGTACACTATTTTATTTTAGAAATAAATATTATAAAATAAAAATGCCGGGCCTAAATACCGGCTCAGTTAGTTCATAACCGCATTCTCTGGAGAGACTCAGGCTGGGAGGTTCTAGGGTTCGAGTTCTGACGATGAAGGATTTTCGAAACTAAATGGTCAAATCGAATTCATTTATTGTCTGGGGGAGAATTCTAGCGGCCGGCTGCTCTGATCAGTAGTTTTTCGTAGTTTCTCCGATCAACACCAGGAGAGTACCGGAGCAGTACCCTAACAAACGGACCATGGTCAGCACGCGATCTTTCTTTCCTCTTCCTTGTCCTATCATATCCCCTTACACACACACACACACACACACTTACACTAACCTGCGCTACACTACCACATATTCCGGGAGACCGGTCGGGAGCTTAGAGCTTGTCCCGGCTGGGGCGGTGCTCCGCTGGTGGGAGAGTCCTGGTTAGGGGGAAACCCCACTAGCCGACGATAGGTCGGCGCCGGATCTCGCTATCTGGCGGGGGAAGATTACCGCCACCTTCCGAGAAAAAACATGCACCACTTACGGGACTAATAATCTCGGTAGTTGACGCGCCCTGAATCACTAACAGCCAACCAACCAAAGAACAGGGCGCCATAAACGCCAGAATCTTAGTGAGCGAGAATGAATATTTTTCATCCTCGCCCCTCTTCACTTTCGAATGGAGTCGTCTCTCAGGTTCATCAAGCGAATATATTATTTTACCAGTCCTGATATACGTGTTTTGTTGAGTATTAAGCGATAAATAAACTGAATCCAGCGAAATTTAAAACTCGATAAAAGAATAAATAAGAGCAGAAAACGGCATTAATTTCAAAATTTTGGAACAAAAGTAAAGAGAGAAGGAAATATTTTTCGGCAATAATGACAAATGAAATAAAAACATTGAATATGTATTGTAACCGCTTGTCATCGGCTACACTCATGACAAAAGAAATATTGAAGTGACAATACCCGACATCTTGCCCTACAAATAGTTCCTAGAGTAGCGAAGAGATGGCGTTACCAGAAACAAATTTCTGAACGTACTTTCGCCCCAGCCAATCAGAACTTTTGTAGAAAATGCGAATGTGGCATAGAGGCTTCGACTCGACGAGATTGTCTTTCCGGATCGAGACGCTGAAGGATTAGGATGGCACTATTCCACCACACAACCGGACGAGGGACACGTGGAAAATACCAGAAATGAAGCTTTATTAAAAGGTAATTGTCTGGAAGTATTAAGTGATATGTCAAGTGATTACGTAAAATTCGATAGGAATATTAAATAAAGTAATGCAACGAAATGTAAGAACAACAGTGGTAGTGGACTAAAATGAATTTGGTAAAAACCACGTTGCTACATTTCTCGTTGCTGGAATATAGAAGAGATTTTTTGTAACATAGGACGTGTTTCTGTTTCTTTTGTTGTTAGCTTTTTCAGTTTCTTAGTTTTATAAGTTACTTATTCTACTTTTATTCTATTTCATTTTTATTTATGGATTTACTCGAAAATTCTATTGAGAATTTGATAATTCCGGAAAAGCATAGTTTATTCAACAACTGGTCAACTTTCACTAAAACAAAGTTATAATTTGGAGTTTTGGACTCGCATTCTAACGCGATCATCACCTTCGTAAGCTGTGGTTTAACTGGCTGTACAACGAGGAGAAGGCGTACTGGAAATACCTGATTCCATCGCGGTAGGCAGCGCACGAAACTGCTGCAGGACAACGACGACCTTGGGGCGTGAACGTCGCTCGACAGCCGTCTATCAGCGCGGACCAGCTTGAGAATTCCGCCGGTCGAGTCACAGAAAGCAGAAAGAATATTTACCAAATTGCAGCTTCTGGAAAACTTTCAAGAGCAGAATTATGATTGCACAAATTAAAACTGTAATATGAGCTTCCTCTCAGTAACAGACATTGATCGGACAAGTTTTTACTAAATATTAGTCTTGATAACCAGTAAAATTCTATTTTTGCAGTCGTAAGAGAAAATCAGATCTAAATAATTTTTGCGTTTATTGATAAAAGTCGTCCTTGTGTATAATTTTTTATCTAATCTATACATAATTGATTTGATGTTATTTGAAATCATTTAAGAGGAATTGTCTATGTAAAAAGGGCTTGAACATGAATGAAAGCTGTTAAATTGTTTCTGTAAAACGTTATTTCATGAATAGTCAAGAGACTTTGTAAAACAGAATTTTGCATCATGGGGTTACGCAGAAGCTGAATATTAAGTGTAAATATTGAGTGTGGTATTATTTAAGATTGAAAAGGTATTAGTGGAATTTTGCATATTGTGTATGTATTTTTTTACAGGATGGTTATTTAAATTGTGAATTGTGGGTTTCATTAAGAGATAATTTGTTTTATATGCAGTATATGTATTTACTGTTTGTTCGTGTAAATGTAGATCAGAGTCACTATGATTCTACAGAAAACTGCAGTTTAGGTAGGGAGTTAGCTACCATTGTGTAATCAAAAGGAAAAGTAATCACGTAGGAGAATATGTGAACGTGAGTGTACGAAGGATCATATTGAAAGAATATGTTACTTGTTCTTTTAAAACTATGAAATTGTGTTTGTTTGTTAAATGAATATTAGTTAGCAAAGACGAACCTACCACCGATAGGAATTATCCATAATTTGAGGTATTCCCCAGGTTAGTGTGACAGTGTAATCACATCGTCACGAAACAAGTAACAATAGATTTACTTCTGTAATTCGGCGTACTACGAAATAGAAGCTAGGTGATACGTGACGGTTACAGTATTAAGCGATCAATATTGTTTTCTTTACACCTTTTTTATCCACGTTTGACTCGCCAAACGTATGTTTGTAGTTACATAACTCCTTTTTTCTTTCAATATTCCCTAAAGCATACAACATATGTATTTATTTCATTTTCAGAGAAATAGGAAATAACTTAAGAGAAAAACACACTATTACTTCGTTACATCATTTCTATAGCGTATGGGTCATACACAAATTGTAGGACTTATAAATCGTTTCACTTACCCCACGGAATTTGTTGATACAACCAACTCGAATTCTGTTACTAATTAAACTTACACTTTAACTTTAAAGTTTAGCGTAACTTTAACTTAAACGTTTCTTCAAATATACGTAAAAATATTTAACTTTTCATCGGCTTACGATTTCGCCGTATTTACATCGCTCACACACTCCAAAAACACTAAATACAAAAAAAATTTACCAGAGGTGGAAAAGTGTCTGCTCACTATGCTACAGTGGCTCCGCTACTAAATGCAAGCGATGCGTGGCTTTTATGGGAGATCCATATTTTATTTTACGAACCGGTTTTATTTCTTCGCGGCCTTGGTTTTGTCCACAAGATGCATACTAGGCTTTCAGTCACATACGCTAGATAAGAGAGATTAAAACTTTTTCTACCGGTGGCACGTTAGCGTTAAATATTTAAAATCTCTCGCACACATTTCTCTTGCATGTAAATTCCACATTTTATTTGAATGACCTGTTTTTAAAAGTAGTTGAAGGTTGTCGTGCTAATGCGCAACAAATTCCAGTTGAAATAAAAATCGCGTAACACTAGTTGTCATACAGAATCACCGGATATGACGGATACAACATTTCTAGCCTCATTACCTAATACTACATATCTCTGACCATTAGCTGATTAATTCCTAACATCCTGAGAGCGCGTCAATCAAGCTGGTCATTAGTCCCGTTAGTGTAGTGCATGTTTTTTCTCGAGAGATGGCGGTGATCTTCCCCCGCACATGGTGGAGATCCAGCACCGTCCTACCGTCGGCTAGCAGGGTTTTTCCCAACAATGTATCTTCCACCAGCGGGGCACCGCCCCAGTCGGCACAAGTTCTAAGTTCCCTACCGGTCTTTGGCACGTGTAATACTGTCGTGCATGGAAGTGTAAGTGTGTGTGTGAGTGTAAGGGGAGGGGATAGGACAAGGAAGAGGAAGGAAAGATCGCGCGCGGTTCGTGTGGACCGTTTGTTGTGGTTCTGCTCCGGTATCCGGCTGGCGTTGATTGGAGACACCGCGCAAAACTACCGATCAGAGCAGTCGGTCGGCCAGAATTCTCCTCTCAGACAACAGAAATCGACCCAGCTATCTGGCTAGCTGACAAAGAGTCCTAGGTTCGAGTCCTGACGGCGCCAGGATTTTCGACGCTAGATTTACAGCTAGGATACGTTCAGTCGCTGTCTGGAGGAGAATTCCAGCGGCCGGCTGCTCTGATCGGTAGTTTTCCATGGTTTCTCCGATCAACACCAGGCGAATACCGGAGCAGTACTCCACTAAACGGGCCACGGACCGCGCGCGATCTGTCCTTCCTCTCTGTCTTATCCTCTCCCCTTACACACTTTCACTAACATGCACCACACTACCACATATCCTGGGAGACCGGTCGGGAGCTTAGAGCTTGTCCTGGCTGGAGCGGTGCCCCGCTGGTGGGAGAGTCCTGGTTAGGGGAAAACCCCGCTAGCCGACGGTAGGTCGGCGCCGGATATCGCCATCCAACGGGGAAGACCTCACCAACATCTCCTGAAAAACATGACAACACTAACGGACACACTCCAACTGCCAGAATTCTGTCAGGCGAAGAGTCAGCGGCAAGAGCAGGAGCGGAAACAGAAGAGACAAGAAAAGGAGGAGAGGAAGGAGGAGGAGAGTCAGGAGGAGGAAGTGGAGAGAATGGAGGAAGAGAAAGAGAAGACGAGGAGGAGAAAGAGGACGAGGAGCGGTTGGAGGAAGAGAGGAAAAATGAGCAGGGGTGTCAGAACGAGGGTATGGAAACGAGAGGTAGGAGTAAGACGAGGAGTAGTTTATGGGGAAAGATAAGAGAGTGAGGTAGAGAAGGGAGAGTGAGAGGAGGAGAAGGATGAGGAGATGTAACATGAGGAGAAACATAAAGAACAATGAGTGTGAGAAAAGGGAATGAGAAGGAGAAGAGGAAGGAGGATGGGAAGAAGGAAATGGAATAGGACCTGGAGTGTGAGAATGTGGGTGATAGGTGGAGGATGTCACAAGAAGAAGAGGGAGGGAGGAGACAGGCGGAGGAGAGAGGTGGAGGAATGGGGAGAGGGGAGCACACAAGATGTAAGATGGAGGAGAGTGATGAGAGGGAAGACGATGAGAAAAGGGGGAAGGAGAGGTAGGAAGACAGGTAGGTACGGGAGGAGAGATAGTAGAAGAACGAGATTGAAGGGAAAGGGAGGTTTAAGAGGAGAGTAAGAATGAGAGGAAGGAAGAATATGATAGAGAGAAAAGAGAGGATAAAATGGTGAATGTTATTATCTTAGCACACTACTGTGTTGTCTAGTCAATTTAAATCTTCAGGTATTCCCCCCATTCATACGAATATGTACTTCTATTGTAGCTAAGAACATCGACATCTGGACACAGTGGATGTGGAGGGATTGAACCATGGGCGGTTAGTAGGCAACTGAAACCGATATCATTTTCAGTCATGTCGTGTGATGTGGCATAACGGATTTGCGAATACTTTTTCAATGTTGGCATCAATTATTTGATCTACCGGGAATTTACAAGAATGTTGGCTATTGTGACGTAACCGAATATTGGATTAAAAATACCACATTTATTTTTGTTACTACTGTCTGTAGCGTGTGCCCCAACCGGGTGCGACCTAAATCACTTCGCACGGCCATTCACGCCGCCCTTAGCGTCGCCGAGCAAGGGGGTGTAGTGTTTAGATAACGCCTCCGAAAACTCCCTCAGGGACCACCGACCAGGCCCACGCGGGCGGGCGCGGCGCGACCGCTCCGTTTGTTTACAGGAAGTGTGCGAGAGAGAGCGTTCTGGAAAATTCCATCAAAATTACCGACAAGACGCGTAATCTGATTGGAGCAATATTATTTCCTCTATGCAACTTTCGGCCAGTAACAACATCGTCTTCCAAAATTTCTGTAGAAACTTCTAGAACATTCATGGAAATTGGGGAAAGAGGGTTCGTGGCGCTGAGACGCGCTGAGGGCAGAGACAGCGGGGAGTGTCTTTGACAGAGAGGGCGCGGCGCCCAAGTCGTGCGGGACACAGAGGTGGGACGCTCATGTTGTACGGGTGTGGACGCGGAGGTCATCCGAGCGTGTGAGGCGCTTAGGATAGCGCGAAGTAGCATGATTAGAGTGCGATTTGTGGTATTATCGCACCGCGTGTCATTAGATTGAGAAAAAAGAACTTTATTCCAGTAATGTTATTTGCTCTCTCTCTGCTCGTTTACGCCTGCGCCGTGGTATCGCAAAAGCACGCGATTACGAAAATTACGATCTGTCGTCACCGATCTGTCGTCACCGCTACCGCCGACGTCCCAGCTGATGTCGGTTAACTCTACTCTCTTGAATGGGAGCAGGCAAGAGAGGGAATCCACCTCCGCCCCTAAAGGGCGTGCCGTCCGTAAAGAAAGGAGCTCAGCTGTGCTGCTCTGTTTGGAGTGCTGTTCACCCTGTGCGCGTCCTCCCTGCCAGCGGTGATTCTCTAATAATCTGTCGAGCTCCACAGACAAAAAACAAACATTCATTACGCCCTTCAGGCTTACCTGACTGTTGTCAACATTCAGAAGGTGCAGGCCGCGCATTGGCCCTCTTTTCTTTTTATTTGTTACGCATCTCTTTTTTTTTTGCTTTATTTGTTTTAAGTAATTTGATCGTATTAGTTTTAAGATTGCATAAAAACAAGGGTTTAAAAAACTGAGCTCAGATAATACGTCAATTTACCATTTTAATTTCTAATAAATTTACATTTTTTTGTCTTTAAACTTTCTTTCAATTGACCTCTGTCACGTAGCCACGTCCGTCCACAACCTAAATTTCAGGTTCTACCTGTCACCGAGCTAGCCGGCAATTACAGCACAGGTAGGTGGGGCGCGTCGCAAATGGTTTTCCCAAGTGGGGGCTCGAATTAGTATCTTTGATAATTCCAGTAAAACGCCCTAAATTTAATTTGTCTAAAATAAATATTGTTACTTTTGAATTACTGTGTATTGCTGCACGACAAATTAAATTTGAATTTTTATATTATTAAGCAAGAAATGGATGGAAGGACGTTGCTACGAGGTTAATTTTTATTTGTGGACTGTTAATGATATCAGTTGATTTGTATTCTGTCAGAGTAAGCACATTTTTGTCTTGTGTTGTGGAAATCGTAAAAGTGCGTTTCAAGAAAAACTGTGAACGCATGTTATTCAAAATGCTGGACGAATCGGGTGTAGATGGGAGGTGATGACAGCTCAGGGGATTAGTCTGCGCATGAAATCACTCTAAGTGATCTCTATGAGTTCTAACAAACAAGCAGAGAATTATGAAAATTTAAAAATCGAATTAAAGAACCAGATTTCGGGAAGTATGGGGAAATGGATTGAGAAATTAATTTATGATTTTCAGAACACGAGAAAGTGTCAGGAAAGATTTACAGATTAGATAACTGTTTAGATAACCAATCCGCAAAACTTGTAAAATTGGAAGAGAAGCTGACCATGAAATCGGATCACTGAAAAATCAACCGAGGGTAGGTGTGAGAATTGAGAACACTGTTGAGAAGCTAGGTCAAGAATTGGGAATTCAAGGACCGAAACGAAAGAAAATTTAAAACCTACAGTCTGAAATTCACCAGAAATTACGAGTATGCGACAATAAAATAGAGGCGTGTTGTGAGTCAGTAAATGGAAATATTTAAGCTACGGGCCAGAAATGAACGGCAAATTCACTTTGTTGGAAACAAACTTCACCTAGTTAGCCAAATTCACGAAAGGGTAGAGAAAATTCGAAAAGATAGGTGATAGTAGTGAGGAAAAAGTTTCAGGAAAGGGAAACTAAACTAAAGAAAGAAATAGATAAAAATGTGATTAATCTGGTAAAGGAAGAAGTACAAAAGAAATGGAAAAATCATCCAATTACGAACGCGTCTGCTGGTTCTGACAGCTCGTGGCCTCCTCAGAATCTTTTGCTTTTTCTGGGAAATCGGACGAAATCCGGAAAGTTTTTTGATCGCCGAAAATTATATGAATTTGACAAAGGCGGTACCGCCTCACTTAAAACCAAGATTTATGCAGGAACTTACGGGGTAACGCCGCACACTGGCTCACTGCGTTAACACCTTTTCCGCAGACTTACGAGGAATTCCGAACTCGTTTTCTTTCAATACGTTACTGGGGAGAGCAGCGACGTTACGAGTCTGAGAGAAAAATTCCGAGAGTAGATGGATAAGGAAGAAGAAACCAATCATATTTCTAGATTACGCCATGGAAAATTTCGGCTATTAAACTATGTGATCTGACGACAGATGATAAAAAGATTATCTGGCTCCTAACCGTACACTTTCCTACTTACGTGCAAAACCCATTAACAGTGTACGATTTGACAATCTGATCATTTTCAAGAATTGCTGGCAATTTGGATAGAACGCGGTCAAAACCTCTTATGAAGAGAATTGGGACCGAAATCACAGGTTTTCTTTTTCCGAGGAAGATAATCGGAACAGCAGTCGGGGCGCCGTGATGATCAGGTCAGAGGAATGGGGGAACAACTCCTGTCCGCCACCAAACTCAAATGACCGTAATAATAATACAACTAGTAGGAATGGACATCAGATTCCATAAGACTGAGTCCGTCAAACTAGAAACTGTTTACGGCATCTGGGTTCAAAACGAATTATCTCAGAGATACCATTCAATACTGTGTCAGTCAATTCGCGCCTTTTTGACCCTAAACGACGACTGAATGAACTCATGAGAACGAGCGAGAAAAAATGTCCGTTGTGGAGCTTCTTATTGAAAATCTTAGTGTTCAAGCTTTGATAGACACTGGCAGTGAAATCAGTGCAATTTCTGTAAGTTCCCATCAAAACTATTAAGCGAGCGCATTCCAATACCAACTCTGCCCACTCATTAAATGTTTTGTTATTGAGTAGGAAAGAAAAAGTAAACCAATTACTATATAGCTGCTTTAAAAATCGGGGAAATTTTATTTGATGTGCCATGTTTGATCATAGAGGATCTGAATTACGACGTAATACTTGGGGTTGATTTTTACGGAAAATAATGGAGTAGTGGATTTTTCTAGAATCTTGTGAGCTTCTGCGAGAATAGGGTTCGTAATCAAGGACGACGGTGATGATAAATAGAATCTGGCATTTCATGCGCGTCCTGGAGTATGGGGATGACGTGAGTGGGGTCATAAGCCGTGCCGCATAATGACTTTTCTGGACTACGAACGGTCCCAGCTGCAAAGAATGCTTCAATATGTAAATGTTTTTGACTGTCCTGTACGTCCTATTAAAGACTTTTTGCTTCGAATTCGGGTCACCGATGATTCACCTTTTAAAATGAAAAATTATCCCATTCCACAATCGATGAGGGGGAAGTAGATCAAACTGTTAAAACTATGCTTAGCGAGGGTATAATTGGAAAGATCTGTAACAGCTATTTGAACCCCATTGTAGTGGTAAAAGAAAAAGACGGGGGTAAGGATTTGTTTAGATGCTCGACGGATCAACGAGGTTACTATCCCAGAAAACGAGGCACCTCAGAACACTGATGAAATTTTATGGAAATTTAATAAACAAAGATTTTTCGGCTTTAGATTTTTCAAGCTCGTATTGGCAAATTTCAATCTTACAATTGCACGACAGAAAATCTACGGGATTTTTGTACAACGGGTTGACGTACGTCTGGAAAAGAATGCCAGGAAGAGGAAGCCTCGTAAAGAACCCTACCACTTTCACGTAGGTGACAAAGTACGGTTGTGACCCTTTAGAGTTAGTGATCAGCCTGCTGGATTATTCCATAAATTTTTTTCCTGTTTACCGGACCATTTGTTATTGAAACGATTCCGTGCCCAAATGTATGCCTCTTAAAAAGACTTGGATGGGCTCCAGCAGGGAAGTACATCTTATAATTTTGCGACCATTTAAAGGCGTTAAATCATTCTGTAGATTTTATTTAAACCACTGATTGACACCCTGACATAATTCTTCGGTACCTGGGCTCCGGCACAGTTTGCGGTCTTTTAAAATGCTGAGAAAAATTAAAGAATTTTGATTTAATTATTTTATCTTGATTAAATAGTAGTTAATAGTTCTTTTTGCTTTTATTTAAGTAAAGGTTGTGCAAATTTTTTCTTTGGAATATTGAATGTTGTTTTGATTCATTTTTTTCTTTAATTATTCACTAGTTATGAATCTAATATCTGCAACGTTTTTTGTTTTTTCAACGAGATAAAACTCTTTAATTTTTCAAAATTAAGATTCTTCAAACCTGATTTTTATCTCTATCCGAAGGGAGGGCAAATGACGTAACTGAATATTGGATTAAAAATAAATACATTTATTTTTGCTATTACTGTTCAGCGTGCGTGCCCCAACCGGGTGCGACCTAAATCACTTCGCACGGCTGATCTACGCCGCCCTTAGCGTCGCCGAGCAAGGGGGTGTGTGCTTCAGATAACGCCTCCGGAAAACCCATCAGGACCACCGACCAGGCTCCACGCGGGCGGGCGCGGCGACCGCCCGTGTTTGTTTACAGAAGTAAGAGAGAGAGCGTTCTGCACCGCATCGTACTACCGACAAGACGCGTAATCTGGATTGAGCAATATTATTTTCGGCGTAGTAACTTTCGGCCAGTAACAACACGTCTTCCAAAATTTCTGCAGAAACTTCTAGAACATCTGCGAAATTGGGAAAGAGGTCTGTGGCGCTGAGACGCGCTGAGGGCAGACAGAAGCGGGGAGGTCTTTGGACAGAGAGGCAGCGGGGACGCCCAAGTCGCGTGACACAGAGGCGGGACGCCTGCGTTGTACGGGTGGGACGTGGAGGTCATCCGAGCTGTGTAGGCGCTTGGGGATAGCGCGTGAAGTAGCATGATTAGAGTGCGATTTTGTGGTATTATCGCACCGCGTGTCATTAGATTGAGAAAAAAGAACTTTATCTAGTAATGCTATTTGCTCTCTGCTCGTTTACGCCTGCGCCGTATCGCAAGTTACGCGATTGGCGAAAATTACGATCTGTCGTCACCGATCTGTCGTCACCGCTACCGCCGACGTCCCAGCTGATGTCGGTTAACTCTACTCTCTTGAATGTGAGCAGGCTGCGAGAGGGAATTCACCTCCGCTCCCTAAAGGGCGTGCCGTCCAGAAGAAAGGAGCCCAGCCGTTGCCTGTTTGGAGGCTGTTCACCCCAGCGTCCTCCTGCCGCAGCGGTGATTCTAATAATCTGTCGAGCCTGACAAGACAAAACAAATATTCATTACGCTTCAGGCTTACCTGGACTGTTGTCAATATTCAGAAGGTGCAGGCCGCGCATTGGCCCTTTTTCTTTTTATTTGTTAGCGCACTTTTTTTTGCTTATTTGTTTTGGCAATTTGATCGTATTAGCTTTAAGATTGCATAAAAACAAGGGTTTAAAAAAACTGAGCTCAGATAATAATGTCAATTTACTCATTTTTTAATTTCTATTAAATTTACATTTTTTTTGTCTTTAAACTTCTTTCAATTGACTTCGTCACGTAGCTACGTCCGTCCACAACCTACCTCAGGTTTCCTACCTGTCACCTGAGCTTAGCCGGCACTGTTGTTACAGGTAGGTAAGCGTCGCAATATGAAGTGTATCTATGTTGCGGAATTAAATGTCAATACTTTCTTAATATATATGAGTGCATGACACTACTGTAGGTAGAGAGCTTTTCTTATCATTTTTATAGATCGTTTTAAAGATGCATAAACATTTTTGTGTGTAATTATGATTAATATTATTATGTATTATTTCAACTGATGAACATCACATCTCTTCGTAAAATGTTGTTTGGGGTAAAAACACTCATGTTATTTTAATGATTCGTGATGCTGATTCCTTGTTTGATGCATCGTACAGTAAACATACTTCTGCTTATTTTATGCATGACTTGTAGAACTAATGCTGTTTTTCTCCATGTTTGGTATCAGCGCTAGTGCAACACATGGTAGTGCTTTGTTTGTACAGATACAAAGTTGGGTTTTGAAGGCGCTATTCTATTCTGCTATCATTTAATGTATTCTACTTCTAGTTTCATGTAAAACATTCACCAATGACAGCAGGTATGGTTTGACACTATTCTCACAAATATCATCTTTTTGTTGATAGCACCATATAAATTATAGATCATTTATATATTTGCGCATTTCTATAGTCTCCTTCGGTATTAGTTATGTGTTATTGGAGCATTTAATTAAAGACCTTTTTCTACCATTTTGTGGAATAAATTGGTAAACTGAATAGTTTTATTTCACATTTCGAATGATATTGAAAGTATAGTTACACATAAAGGGAAACGTTTTCAATAGCTGCATACAAGAAGATTTCATCCATAAAACTATAACTTATTTCGGAACCACTTTGACCGGTACTATTATGCTTAAACGTAGAAACTAAATTGCAGATCATATCGGCAGGAAATAGTAGAAATATATATAAAAGTGTCGTGGGCATGCAAACCACAATTTGCAGTACTGTACTGACATCGTGTTCTATATGAAGAATACACTGACGCAATACCAAACAGTAGATTGTTTGGCCCTGGTGTCGTTAGGCACTGGACTTCATTCATTTAGGAGAATACATCGTGTAAGTGATGATATAGGCTCAGTTTTAAAAACGTATCTGATGAATGGTTATGAATATCTGTAATTATCTCTCCGATAAAAATGCACAAATTGTTACTACGCAAATAATACTACATATAATACAAAGCATGGCGAAGAATCAAACGAAAGATTGGAACAGATTAACTTTAAATTATTTTTTCCGAAAAAGGAGTGTAAATACACGATACGCATTTGAAGTTCTAATCGTTGCATTGTAGGATTTTCGTCGTTAGCTCTAAAGTGGGGACGAATTCTCTGGGAGCCGATGTGCCGATGAGTGCTCTTATCCATAGTTTTCCGTTAACGATCCGATCAATACTTAGGGAATTCTAGAGCAGAACCATACCAAACGGGTCACGAACATCGCGCAGTCATTCGACTTTTGCCTTGTCCTCATCCCGCCCGCTAACCCTTTCAGTTCCGCACACATACACCCGCACCCGCACACACACACACATACACTCACATACACACACATACACACACATACACACACATACACACATCATACACACACACATCATACACACATCACATACACACATCATACACACAAACACACATCATACACACATACACACATTCATTCATTCATACACACATTCATTCATTCATACACACATACACACAGACACACATACACACAGACACATACACACAGACACACACATACACACATACACAGAGACACACACACACACACACACACAGACACACACATACACACAGACACATACACAGACACACATACACACAGACACACACAAACACACAGACACACACATACACACACATACACACACATGCACACACATACACACACATACACACATATACACACACATACACACACATACACTCATTACACTTACATGCACAGCACTACCACACATGTCAGGAGCTGGGAAAATGTTACCGCTGGACGGAGTCCCGTCGGACTGAGGGGGGGGGGACAGCTTAAATGGCTCACAACATCCATTTAAAACATCATTCAGGTCAGCCAACCTAGCTTGTCGGCTAGGTCGAATTCAGTGTATGGAAAATTGGTTCGCCAGCTAGGCTATCTGGACAATTGGTGCGGTCGGCTACTCTGATCGGTAGTTTTTCGTGGTTTCTTCGATCAAAACCAGGTGAATACCGGAGCAGTAACTTCAAAACGGGCCACGACCGCACGCGATCTTTCCTTCCTCTTCCTTGTCCTATCCTCTCCCCTTACACACACACACACACGTACACTAACATGCACTACACTACCACATATTCCGCGAGACCGGTGGGGAACTTAGAGCTTGTCCCGGTTGGGGCGGTGCCCCGTTGCTGGGAGATACCTGCTTGGGGAAAACCGCGCAAGCCAACGAGTAGGACTGAGCCAGTCCTCACCATCCAGCGAGGGAAGATCATCGCTACCTGCTGAGATACGAACATTCACTGCACTTACGGGACTAATGACTAGCGGTTGTCGAAGCAAAAAATTAAATACTCAGGGGTTTTTGCTTTGTGACTGTTCTTGCGGGTGAAAATTAAGTGTTGCGACTTTCATTCGATGATTTAGAGACATATTTCTCAGATCAGATTGTGCTGCTCTTTTGATCTCATCGTTGCGTCCAGATGTAATATTGTGAGACAGAAGTCTGCAATATGACGTATACTTAATCTTTACTGCGAGGGTTGTGAATGGGAAACATTTTTCCTACTAGAGAACTGATTGTGAGCTACAACAGTTGAAGTATAAATCATGATCATATGAACTCAAGGAATGGTAGACAAGACTCTGTATTTACTAAATTTAAGGAAGCTCAAGTTAAAATATTTCATTCTTGGCAGCATTAGGTTATCAATATTAAATAGTTTCACCCAGAGATCCAAGGAAACTCCATAAAAGTCAGGATCTCAAAAACAGGGACCTTTTTTCACGAGCAATTACGTGGGTGTTAACTCATTATGAATGATTACATGTTCGATTGTATGTGGAACTTAAAACCATTTAAAACACCACTGTCCATAAAGAAATAATTAATAATTTTTAATGTACAATTGGTAAATAAAGAACGAATGTTAGGATAAGGTTTGAAGTTTTAAATAATAAAAAAAAACAATGAATCAAACGAAATTATAAGAAGTCCATCTCGTAAAATATGCATATTTCCGTTTGCTTAAATGAACACTACTTGAGAATATAAAAGTCAATAATAATCCAGAAGAGATTTACTTCTATTTTAAATTTATTTTAAAAAGTAGTTCTAAAACACACTCTTTGATAAATCATTATAAAGAGAAGTGAATACGTTAGTACAATTTATAAATTGTCTGGAAAAACCTACACACGAATTCTTAACGGTTGAACATTTGCAGCTCATATTTGGAATTATGCATTAATTCATAATACGTTTTGGCAAATAGCGAGTTCAAAAATACTTTGTGATGACAAGCGTCCTCCACAAGACGATTTAAATAAAACAGCGTCAAAAGAATCAAAGACCCGAGCTGCGTCAAGGTCTGGTGTTTGATTAAGGAACCGATCCCGAAAGTGGTTCACGACACGAGAGGCCTTCACGGAACATTGGGAGATGGAATTCGCCAGGTCTATACTGCGAGCTTTGTTCATTGTATACTGTAGATATTTTCGAACGAAGTTTATTTACATTTCTCGCCTTTCATTACTATGTTTTTATTCGGGTTCTTTTTTAGATCTGTTCTTTCCGGGTTATTGAACTTTCCAGATCTTTCGTTCCGTATGTTTCCACCAGAGTTTGCATCTGAATTTCTTTCTTTACTTGATATCGAAATCGATTTCTTTTCCTCGGAATTATTAGGATTTAAATTTTGTTTCATATAATCTTCGTTTAACAACACGGTTTCATTTTCTGTCAGCTATTATACCTTTTGTTTTGTTTGTGTTTTGGTAAACCGATCACTATCTAGGTAAAACATTGCATCGAACGCCTTCCTCCAGAGGGGAAGTAAACTCGGCTGTCCCATGTTGTAGATTTTCTGCATATAAGGTATATTCAAGCCTAGAAGAAGCCTCAGAGCTGAAAAAGGGGTGCTACAGAATAGTGGCCGCTTTAATAAGTATATTGTAGAACAGTAAAATCTGGTCCCTTTACTTTTATTGAAAATGTTTTTTATTTGTCTTATTTTCCAAACCCATTCTCTTCACCCATCCTCAACACTAGGGAACGGAATTTATTGCAATAAAAATGCAAAATATGTACATATTTATGTTCCTAGTTTTTCCAAATCATGTAAGAAAAATAGAAAATATGTAAAATAAAAATTCCTTATTGTGTTTAGAATTGTTCCCTACAAGCATTATCCGAGCATAGAACGTCGCCGATCAGTTCTTAACTAGAATTCGGAGTGACTAAAAGTAAGTTCTACCGCTACAGAAGTAATTGGACTCTAGTCTCACCACATATAAGAATTTTGTTCGAAAATTAATAGAGTACATTTCAATAGAATATATTACAATGTTTACGAGGAACCGGTGTTAAAGTGAGTAGTAGTACAGGGAAGCCACTGATGGATCCCAGGGTAGGGAGTAAAAGAGAATATCCCCCCCCCACCTGATCGAACAACGCTGTACGAATTTTCTTTTCGTAAAATATAGTTGTTAGTTTTCGATGGATTTACGAATATGCTCTTTAAAAAATGACCAAGCACGTGGTTGAAATTATTTTTGTTCACGAAAATCCCGTCATCGCAAAATAATTTTTAACTCCGCGTACGCAGCAAGCGGGGGGAGGGGTGGCAAGTTTGACAAATCATGGAGAAGATATGTCTGGGGGACGAAGGATCATGGCTAAGATATGGGTCATATAAGCGCAGCAGCATTTCATTTGATTTGTAAGAAGGTTGAGGTAAGAAGGTAACACATATTGCAAATGCGCATCTGAAATGTTCAATTTCGACGTACAAATAAATTAAAACGTATCGAAATATATAGTAAAAGATAAAATATGTAAAAATATGTAATTATACCAAAATATGTAAAAATATGTAAAATAAAAATAGTTCTAATTCATTCAGAATATCTCGTGAACTCTAATAGTATATTATGCAATTTGTTTATAATGTTGTCCTTTTTTACACGAATAATAAAATATTACCGAACGAAAGACGTTAGGAGTGAATTCGGTAATAATTTCTTATGATTGCAAAAAAAATAACATTATAAACGAGTTGCATACGCTATTTTTTTGTGTAACAGTATTATAAAAATTTAAGGAAACGAAGTCAATTTGAATGTTAAATTGTAACCTCGGATTTAAGTTATGACATCGTGAGTGCTATCTAAGCTACTCATTTGTTTACAAACAGCAATGAGGTTGAAAGTTACGTTTCAAACATGGATTCTTTGCCAAAAGAAATTTCGGAAGAAGCTGGAAAAGCAGAAAATGAATGCTGGATCGATAAAAAAATATGCAAATATTGTGTGAGAGGCTGTAGTTCTTTCCTATATGTCGGAGTAGGTTGGTTAAGTTACTACAATGCACATGCTAGAATAAAAACGATAGTTATGATGTATGATTATTTAAGCATTAAGTCCACAGTGTGTAAAACGTCTATGGTGCACATATTCAAAATTAAAGTCAATGTGTAAATGTGTTCGTATAAGAGAACATCCGCAAAATTTTTCGACGATATTGGTGGTGATATTACTGCACTTAGATATCACGGAGGGTGGCGATCTTCAAATGTAGCTGAATCTTACATCGAAGAATCAGTGAATAATTCAGGATTCAGGAAATAATAATAAATCAGTGAATAAGATTTACATTGCAATAAGATATTGATTAGTGCAGAAACTAAAGAAAAAATAATAACTTTGGAATTAAATACATATTCTAGAGAGTCTTTGACAAATGTATCCTACTGTAATATTAATATTCATATTCATAAAAACTAATTAGATTTTCTTTGTTATTATTGTTAAATATTACCGAATAACAGCAACATGGGTTATAAATATCTCTGATAGTTAGACTTCATTACAGTTATAGAGACCGTTCATCTTGTTTTTGACTCGCTTTATCTTAAGAGACAATTTCCAAAGGTATGGCAATTTAAATATAAATACATCTTATTGATTGATGCCAACGACGCAACCGGCCGAACAAAATACAAAAAATATATTCTAGAGAACAGCTCAAGAAGGGGAGGAACGTTGAAGGAAATACATGAGAGCATTAATATTAAGGTTTATTATTTGACTAACAAGCAGAAGATAATACGATTGGGAAGAACATTAACGAAAATATCCTCTTTCTTGTCCTATTCTCCCTCTTACATCCATTTAGATTCCCATTACATACACTTACATCCATTGCTCTACCACGTTTGTCAGAAACTTTGGGGACCAACTGGGTCAGGCACCTGGAACGGGAATTCGTAATCTGAAGCGTAGGTCGACGCCGAATCGTGGAGGAACACCGCCACCGCCAGGCATTAAGAACATTCACTTCACTCACGGAATGAACGACCAAGCAGTTGCGGTCCCCGGAAACATCAACCAATCTATCGGCGAATATGAATACGAAGACGGAGAAAACTAAGAAGGCGAAGACGGAGAAGGTGAAGACGAAAAAAACGAAGAAGACGAAGACTAAGAAGTAAGACGAGAAGTAATACGAGGATGAAGAAGAAGACGAGGATAAAGAAGGAGACGAGGATGAAGAAGAAGACGAGGATGAAGAAGAAGACGAGGATGAAGAAGACGAGGATGAAGAAGAAGACGAGGATGAAGAAGAAGACGAGGATGGAGAAGACGCCAAGAATGGAGAAGACGCCAAGAATGGAGAAGACGCCAAGAATGGAGAAGACGCCAAGAATGGAGAAGACGCCAAGAATGGAGAAGACGCCAAGAATGAAGAAGACGAGGATGAAGAAGAAGACGAGGATAATGATGAAGAAGAAGAAGACGAGGATAATTATGAAGAAGAAGAAGACGAGGATGATGATGATGATAAGAAGAAGACGAGGCTACATAAGACGAGGTTGGAAGAAGAAGACGAGATGGAGAAGACGCCAAGAATGGAGAAGACGCCAAGAATGGAGAAGACGCCAAGAATGGAGAAGACGCCAAGAATGGAGAAGACGCCAAGAATGGAGAAGACGCCAAGAATGGAGAAGACGCCAAGAATGGAGAAGACGCCAAGAATGGAGAAGACGCCAAGAATGGAGAAGACGCCAAGAATGGAGAAGACGAGGATGAAGAAGAAGACGAGGATAATGATGAAGAAGAAGAAGACGAGGATAATTATGAAGTAGAAGAAGACGAGGATGATGATGATGATGAAGAAGAAGACGAGGCTGAAGAAGAAGACGAGGTTGAAGAAGAAGACGAGGATGGAGAAGACGCCAAGAATGGAGAAGACGCCAAGAATGGAGAAGACGCCAAGAATGGAGAAGACGCCAAGAATGGAGAAGACGCCAAGAATGGAGAAGACGCCAAGAATGGAGAAGACGCCAAGAATGGAGAAGACGAGGATGAAGAAGAAGACGAGGATAATGATGATGAAGAAGAAGAAGACGAGGATAATTATGAAGTAGAAGAAGACGAGGATGATGATGATGATGAAGAAGAAGACGAGGCTGAAGAAGAAGAAAAGGAAGACGAAGGGAAGAGAAGACGAAGAAGAAGACGAAGAAGAAGACGAAGAAGACGAAGAAGAAGAAGAAGAAGAAGAAGAAGTCGAAGAAGAGGAAGAAGACGAAGAAGAAGAAGACGAAGAAGAGGAAGAGAGAAGAGACGAAAGAAGAGGAAGAAGAGGAAGAAGAAGAGGAAGAAGAAGACGAAGGAAGAGGAAGAAGAAGACGAAGAAGAGGAAGAAGAGGAAGAAGAAGACGAAGAAGAGGAAGAAGAGGAAGAAGAAGACGAAGAAGAGGAAGAAGAGGAAGAAGACGAAGAAGAAGAAGAAAAAGACGAAGAAGAAGAGGCGAAAAAGGGCAAAAAGCGAAGAAAGACGAAGAAGAGCAGAAGACGAAGAAGAAGACGAAGAAGAAGAAGAAAAAGATTGATGCTACAAACTCCAAATACTGTAACGTAATTGCTCATATGCACACTGACCATTGAAGAGTGCTGCACTGGCCCCTGTGTGCACATGAATGCATGAATGATGGCACAAATTATACAAAATATTCTGACACTAATGGGTTAAAACTTTAATACCTCATACCATGATATTGACACCTAGATGCAATTATTCCAATAATCATATTCAATGGTTAATTTCTGATTTACCTTTAATTCTACAACTGCCAGAAAAATATCATCCAAAATTGGATTTATGGAAACAATGCAATTAAAAGCACTATAAATGCAATTTGGATAATTTTCAACTTACATGAAATGTATGCAGTTTTAGTACATTAAAAGCTTTTTGTTGTCAATGTGGGTATAGAAAATCAAATCTCCAGAAACAGACACATTTTCATTTCATAAAGATGTCACTGTATCAATGAGTCAAAATGAAATGCCACATCAAGTCAGCACATAAGGGATGAGATCCAAATTCTGTCCTCATTTGTTGTAAATAGTTTTCATTTCATGAAAGCAAGTATTTCTTCTTATCAAATTTTGCCATAAATTTGCTTGTTGCTATTGCCATTTGTACTTGGCATGAACATTATTTTACAACACTTTCTATTACCAGATGACATTAAACAATTAAAGTTCATACAGAAGTACACCCGGGGCCATGAACTCCATCTCAATCATATATTTTTAATCCTGTATTATTGTGATTTACAATTGATCCAAAGTGCTAATGCTGAGTTGGCCTTTCGTTTTGCCTTAGGACATAAAAGCAGCTTCACCATCAGTGCATATTTTCTTGAACTCTTTGGGATGTTAGTGAGGAATATAGTTATTCTGGACACAATACAATCTAAACAAAAGAGGCAAAATCTATGACACGTGATTTTGCAAATAATATTTATTACAAGAAAACAAATATTTCTTGTTATTAAATTTTGCCAAAAACACTTTTCCATGTCTGTATTAATTTAACTTCTTTTATTAATAAGAGTGAGAGAAACATGTAGCCTTAGGTGGGTCCATACCTCAAAATAATGTTTTCAAAGAAAATAGATTGCAAAACATCTACTTCAAGAATCTATACTGGTCATATTTAAATATGCTCAAGTTATTCCTGAAGAATCAAAATTTCCACTGCAATGAAACAAAGCAGTCAATAACATACTCTTGATTATCACAGTGGCTGTGATTTCATGTCAATTGAAACAGCTTATTACATCTATAAAATTAAATAAAAAAGGAGAAATATGAAAGCTGGAAAATTACATGTAGAAACAAAGTTATCCTTCTCTCCCAAAGTTTGATCAATTTATCGCAATTAATGTATTATTTTGAATGTTCATTTGCAACTTTAATGCATACAAATAGACATAATGAACCTACATACATAATTTAATTTGTAGCTTCTTTTTATCAAATCATAATCTTAAAACTTTCGTACTTCATGTCTGTTACACTTAACTTCACGAATAAAGGTAAATTTTTTTCTGACATTGTTTTAAATTAATTTCTGAGCTTGGTCAAAACATTGAAATTTCTGCAAATATAAATCTGTTCTAATCCCAATTAATTCAGATAATCCCACTGTAGTTTTGTAAGATAAGAAGCTAGAAAATACTAAAATATGGATAAAATTTAGCGTACATATGAAAACATTGAAATTTTAAATTAGCACCTTTTATTTTATTTTAGGTTGGCATTTTCATGTAAACAGTTGAGTAAATGAAAGTAAGACAGTTTGATAACAAAGTGGGTACAGCATGGGAAGAAAAAATACCTATGTGTTATCTTATGGCTGTTGCAATCATCAGAAGTTTCATATTGTAATTGAGTTCAGAAGGTCTAAGAACTATTTGTGAAATTGAGAAAAGTTTCCCTTCTTCTAAAATTTGAACCTATTCATTTAGTAAATTGCTTTAGTCACTGACTTACAGATATCTCAACATCATAACTTTAAAGTTTTAAATTCTTCAGATATTTAATATAAATATTATATTGTTTTTATTGTTATATTAATATGTAATATTAATAATAATAATAATATATTATTATTATTATTATTATTATTATTATTATTATTATTATTATTATTATTATTATAATTGATTGAAAGAAGTTTTTTTTAATATTACTTTTAAAAGGGAAATGGGGAATAAAAGTGTTTTTTGTGAAATATATCTTTTCTTTTTGGATAAAATGCCACTGTTTTGTTGGGGCAAGGGAATCTTTTGGTTTTGCTCGATAGGTTACCCAATTTCCAGTTCCGGGGAAAGGGTTTTGCAAATTGTCAAAACAACCAGCAAACCAAATAGAACTGCATGTGTATTTCAAAAACGTGAGTCCTGCATTTTGTGGCTTTGCATTTGTTTGTGCCTATTCCTTTGGGCCCTCCGGGGACTTGTAAATTTTTTAAAGAACAGAGGGGCAGATACTACGGTAAATTTACTTTCTATAAACTATTCCAAAATTAACACACGTTTCTCTTTTTTTTTTTTTTTTTTCTTTTCTGTTCTTTTTCTTTTTCAGTGTCCACATTCCAATGTCGCCCTGATTAAAAATTCCCAAAAGGCTTAAAAAACCCCCTGCAAGTCCCTTTGAGACATAATTGAAAGGGGAAAATTTTTTCATTAAACATCAATCCTGATAATAAAAAAGAAATTTAAATTAAAAATTTTATTTGTTTTATATTAATTTAATTATTTTTTTTATAATGTTTGAATTACATAAAGACTGTTGTTTCTTTGATTATTTTTTACCAGATTTTTGATTTTGAACTTACTGAAGAAGATGAGCAGGAGTTGAATGCTTAGATAGGTAGTGCTGCTGAATGTTCAGTGACAGAGCAGCTAACTAGGTAAAGAAGTATGAAGTTTCTGAAGTGAGAAGTATAAATGTAGCTTCACTGTATGCACATTTTGTTGAGCTAATAGTGGTAGGGTAGAGCTGCGTGTGTTACTTTTTGTTAGCAGTTCAAAAAATCAAATCCACAGTTTGTTTACTGATGCAAATAAGTTTTCTATAACTCAAGAGCAAAAATTTCTTATTTTTCTAATCTTGCGTTTTCTCATTTTATTTTTTATTATTATTTTTATATTTTTATTTTTCAACTTTTATTCATCTTACAACTATTTATAGTGAAAATGTTGGGAAGAGATTCTGGAGTTCTGTGTAGATGATACTTCTCCCCACATGTCACATAGTTTTTAATTGTTTTACCTAAATATATCAAATCAAGTTGTGCATCCATGTAATGTGTCTCTGCTCCTGAATTCTCGTTCTGGAATGCAAAATACCACTTGTCAATGAACACACCTACAATGAAATTCTTAATGCAAATGAATGCAAAACTACTAAAACATGTTTTAGTGAGACATAGAAAGGAATTTGAATTAATCACAACTACATCTCATTCTACAAACTGTATGAATTGAAATATTTCTTATATTTTTTATTACCAAAGGATATAAATGATTTTGCTTTATTGTCAAACACAACAAACTAAAACAAAAGTATTCTAGAGCATGGCAAAATCAGAAAATGAAATGGTGAGATTTTGATGTAACTATTGTCTGTTCCATAGCATTACTAATGTCTGCATTAAGTCTGTGTTTTAACCACTGAGACAGAAAGGAAAAGATTAAGATGTAATTAACTGAATAGAAATTTAAAACTTCTATTACATTGACAAATTCTGATACTGTTTACAATAAATTCTGTTCTCATAAATACTGATAAAAGTATAGAGATTTTCAATTAAACAATTTTTTCATATTTGTTATATTCTCAGCAACTTCTCAGCATTTTTTCTTGTGTCTACCTTCCACTGTAATTTTTAGATTTCAAAGAAGAAAATCTGACTTTTGTGTATTCAATATGTCAGTAACAGTGCCTGAATAATATTATTCTTCTTCCTCTCTCTAAACTTTTATATAATAAATATTACTTTCAGTATTTCAAAAGGTGCTTCACTAAAAATAAAATATTTGAAGCAGATTTCAAGCAGTTGTCCTGAACATTTTTTAAATGATACAATTCATTACTTTATTCTATATTACAGATTTCAAATCCTGAAAATCCATTTGCTGATTGTTATTGAAGAAAAAGTAAAGAAAGGAGCAAATAGAGGAAAACATACAATAAGGCAGCAGAAAAATGTGAATGCATTTTCATGTATACAATTACACACCAAACAAAACAGAAATTTACAAACTTATCCAAATTCAATTAATGTTTTGTAGTTATGAAATGTATATAGAAAAGAAAAAGATTGTTAATATTGTTTTCTTTAACAACTCACATGACTAAAGGAATACCTAAACATTTTCATTTCTTAATATTTATTACAGGTAATCAATATAATGCTCAAAATAATTAATAGTCAAAGAGGCAAAAACGTAGTCGGGACTTTTCTTGACGTCTGAGCTCCTAGTGCTCAACACAGCCGACTCGGTACGGTCTGGTCACAACATTGGTCTCACACGGAACGGCACAAGATTGTCAGAGCTGCCAAGCTCTGCTTTCGATGAATTCAGTTTAGCGTTTTCGCTGTTCGTTTTGTGCCCTGTGATTTATTCGATTCGGATTTTGGTAATATCATATCTTCTTAAGGCTTAATGTACTGACACTAGTTCCATTTGTCGCCACCACGTGCGCACCAAAATAAGCAACCCTTACTAGACCGATAACGTCTAAACAAATTGTCCTG
>CAXIVR010000007.1:100929109-100955220 GCA_964035755.1 Teleogryllus oceanicus
CCCCCCAAAGCCCCCAAAACAGATATAGCAAATTATCACAAACACAGCTGGTGATTTTAAAGCCTGCGAGATTCAGTTCTAAATTCAACAAATGTTAGTATTTCCTTTACTGAGCCAACCTCATTTTGCCTTGCCTACGTTGTCTGTTTAAAATTCAATTTCACTGGCCTTGCTTTTTAAGTCATCAATTTTCCTGCTGAGTTCTGTCTCTTGTTTCAGTCTCTTGTATACTGCACGTAACATTCTCTGATGAACTGAAATTTCCGAAATAAATTTTAGAACTTAAACCTTGCAATCAGATACGGCGTGTTTTCAAGTGATAATAGAGCGTAGACTACGGCGATGAGAAAACCGGAATTTGAAAGCAAGTACCGGAAAGAAAATAAATCGACGCTGAAACTTTAAAGTAAAAGTACTATCGTCTTAAGTTTACAGATGGATGTCAGAACCAAATAATCAAGTCACATGATTGTCTTTGGCCAATGTAATTTCTTCAATGCAGATACTGTGCTTTGGATGTATTAACTATTAACTGGAAAGTTAACTGCGAACCACCGGAAACTTTAAAGACTAATAGAGGACGTTTTACATACGTTTTATTATTTATAATTATTTTAGTTCTTCAAAATAACATTTCACGCTTTCATGTAAAAATTGCCATTACTCTCGAAGGTCTGTAGCAAGGGTCGTTGGTACAGTGTCCGATTTTAAATAACAATCGCAGTGCCAGAATCAAAAGGACCAAGGGGCCAAATGGAGACATGTGGACAAAGTGGGCAAAGGATGACAAAGAGGCAAGGAGACAAAATGGGACAATGGGTACAAAATGGATAAAATTGGAAAGAGGAAGAAAGGACAGAATGGAAAAAGGGGAACAAATTAGACAATGGAGACAAAGAAACAAATGGGACAATAAGACAAATGGTACAAGGAGATAAATGTGACAACTGGACAAACTGGACTGACAGGACGAAAATGGAGCAAAGGAGACAAAGTAGGGCATGAGGACAAAATAAGACAAGGGACAAAATGGGACATTGGGCAAAATGGGACAAGGGACAAAAATGGGACAAGGGGACAAAATGGGAAAGAGGACAAAATGGAAACAGGACAAAGAGACAGACAGAAAGGAGGAATAATGGAGCATGAGAGACAAAATGGACGAAATGGGGCAAAAAGGACAAGGGGACAAAGAGACATATTTACTCAAGATTCCTGAGCACTGATAAAATCTAAACCGATCAACCGCTAAAATTTTTTAATGGATTCTCGAGCATTTTAACAGCCGTTGGTAGGGACGCGCTCTTATAGTGTTGTTTAGATGGTTGGTTGCTAAGGAGCTACACATGTTTACCGACGAAAATTTAAAAAAAAAAAAAAAAAAAAAAAAAAAAAAAAATTGAGGTATGAACGATGTATGCAATGATTGTGACCTATTAAAATATTGTACAAACACCGTTTCTTACAGAACTGATTTTGCACTCACTTGTAGTTTCCAGGAAGGAAACGACACTTATATGGGAGAACCTGGCGAACAACAGCAGGGACCCGCGAGAATTAAGGAGTCTTATATGACCATGAGGCTGTAGATGGAGACTCAACTCCGGGGTTGAAGGCATGACCGGAGGCATGTACGAAAAACGTCGGCAGCAAACGGCTCAACAAAACTTCAAGACAACAGCGCTGAATGAAGGAACTTACCTCAGCATTTTCGGCCCAAAACGACGCGCAAACACGTATGCACCGATGCCATCGGCAAAATACCTTAAAAAGGTTCTCCCATTCAGCGCGTGCTAAGTTCAGATATGCCGATTAGCTGCCGCGGCATTTATTGTTGAGTTGTTTTGTTGTTGAGTTGTATTGTTGTATTGTTGAGTCGTTGGTTGTATTGTTGAGACATTTTATTGCTCTTTCAGTCATCGTGTACAAGTCACAATTGTACAAGTTAATGAAGAGACTTGGCCTATCCGCGATTCGCGTAAAACATCCTTGAGCCGGTCCAAACATAATTTCCAGCACTTTTGATGCCAAAATACTTTTGTTGGAACAAAAGAAACCAACAGAAAACGAATTCAAACAATTTATTTCAAAACAATAACGCAAGAGTGTATTCTGTAAAATTGCGTCTAAGATAGCTTGAAAAGAATCCGTTTGCAATTTCTGCGTGCGTTTACGACACAAAAACAACCAAACACATTTTATTTAGAAACTGAATGCCCTCGTTTCCATGACTTCTCTCCATAGAACACCGATCTCGCGGCGGCCGAATCAATTCATGAACAGGGAACGTCAAAGATAATACTAATTTTACTTCTCGCCTATGACGTACTTAGGTAGTAAACAATAAGTATTGTAATGGAGCAGAAAGTTGCGATTTATAGCGAAAAACTCGTATTATGTGGCCCTGATATAAAAAAATGATAAATCTAGTTGCTGTATGTACTAAATTACTTCCTCTAATACAATGTGAGTCAGAATCAACGTTTCAGGTCCTTGATACCAAAAACTTGGTTGACTGCAAACATCTGTGAGTCCGTCCGTCAGTCTGTGTACTGCACCAGCGCCTAAACCGTTCTTTGCACGATTCTCCGATTTGATATTCCGCGATCGATCTGGCCGAACTTGAACCTCTGCGATTTTGAATTGGATATTTTGGTTTTGGAATACTATACATGAAGCTTTATAACACTTTCATTTTTTAAATAAAGGCTCCAAATTATGGATTATTTTTCTCGTATAGAAAAAGGACGCTTAATATATGGAGCAATTCTCATTTTGCTGAAATTCTACTTTTCAAAATTGCAAAAGTTTGATATTTTAGCGCTTCATACAACTACAATAATAAAGGTAAAGATTTTTCCCTAATAAAATAAGTTCTAGAATAACAGAATTTTAAATGTACAAGTACACGTTTTCAAATGCGTACAAACGTTTTCGCGTAATTTTCTTTGAAATACAGACAATTTGAAAAATATATTTTCAAACAGGGCTCCCAATTTTTTGCCCAATACAGCTAAGTATGCTTATAAAAATGGAGGTGAACTCTGTATTTCAAAATTACAGAAAATTAATAAAAGTATACTTAATGATTTGATGACTTTTCTTTTGAAATATATTAAAAAGGAGGTCAAAATATGACCAATTTTAGCACACTTTTTGTAGAAACGAAGGAATTTTTAAACATTCTAAAGAACGGCTACAAATTGTTTTCTTGAGAAAAGAGCGAAAATAGGAATTTCTAAAAATGGCGCAGGTTGCGTTTTCCTTTATCTGAATTTTCGAAAATTGCGAAACGTTTGAACTAATGCGGAAAAGACTTGCTTTTTTGCTTAGCACATTAGTTTTTCTCACATATTTTGAGTGTCTAGTAATTTAAAATTAAGTAATTTAAAACAAATTAAAAAAAGTTTTGCATTGTTTCTAAATCCACTGAATGATATAAAACATTAAGCAAGGGCTTGGTTCGTAGAAGGTGGACCTGAGCGCACCAAATCCACTACCATGCTAGTATCAGTCATTTGAAAAAGTAATTTTGATCTCTGCTTAAAAGGTGACAATTGCTTCAATTTCCTGTTTCAGAAGGACCCATAACAAAAGGGTTTTCCCAGGTGCGCTTGTCGGCAACACTTCATGTATACATTTTCGAAGAAAAAAATGTTCACTTTAAGTTAGTACAAGAATTTGTCCTTAACAGAAATACTGAAACAGAAAGAACACTGATGTTGCAGCATGCTGGCAAAGTCCCAATCCACAAGAGAACTTTTATCTATAAACGCCTCGTCGATTTATTTTCCAATACCTCAATTCAAGGATACTTGATTACTCGCATAATAAAATACTTTTGACAGCAAATGCTTAAACTATAAGTAATAATATGCATAAAAAACAAGTTCTTATATTGTTAGTTGTCAAACTTTACGACAAAACCCTTTATGATACGTTACTTACTTTTCGATCGAAGAAATTAATACTCCTACAACGTTTTTTCCCTTGTCATTCGCTGATGTCTTCAAGTGATTTATGGAAGAATTATTTCTTCCCGGTGCACCAAGAATATCATTTAGAAATGAATGCGGGAAATGTATGTTTGTATCGTAAAATTCAGGTTGTTGCTCGTGCAAAAATACCAAGTTCTTTTTCATGTGTGTGTGTTTTTTATTCCTCGTTTTCCAAACCTTTTCATGACAGTTCATTATCACCCGAGGTGGAGTTTCAGGGGGGGTTGTGTGCGCAGGGCGGCTGGTGGACCTGGGCCGGACCAGACGTCGCTGCATGACCCCTTCGGGGCGGGCCCTTTCCCGTGCAGCTCAGCCACGAGGAGCCTGGGGCGCTGGCCAAGACCAAGCGCTTCCAGGTAAAATGACTTTTCCAGTGTACCTAACAATGATCGACGGACAGCGCGATCTTTCCCCCTTCCTTGTCATATCCTTTCCCTCACTCCACACATACCTAGATGCTCTATAGTATCATACATGTCGAGAACCATTTCTAGAGAAGGTCCCGGTCGACTTGCCATCCGAGGAGAATTGATTGATTGATTTTCCGTGTTTTCCCGGGGGCGTCAACTGCTTTGCTCATTGGTCCCGTTAGTGTAGTGCATGTATTTTTTCGGGAGATAGAGGTATCTGTCCCCGCTGAATGGCGAGATCCGCGCCGACCTACCGTCGGCTAGTGGGGTTTCCCCTAACCGGACTCTGCCACCAGCGGGGCCCGCCCAGTCGGGACAAGCTCGCTCCAGACCGGTCTTCCCGGAATATGTGGTAGTGTAGTGCATGTTGGTGTGTGTAAGAGGAGAGGATAGGACAAGGAAGAGGAAGGACAGATCGCGCGCGTCCGTGGCCCGTTTGTAGGTACTGTCGCATTTACCTAGTGTTGATCGGAAAACCAGGAAAACTACCGATCAGAGACCGACCGCTAGAATTCTCCTCCAGACAGCGACTGAATTTGACCTGCTGAAAAGCTGGTGTCGAAAATCCTGCCGCCACCCAGGACTCGAATCTAGGACCTCCCGGTCAGAGGCGCTGCAGTGACATCAGTTGATGACTGAGCTACCGCTACCGGCCCGAGGAGAAAACCGCATTCTTCTGTGATAAAACATGTACTACATTTACAGGACTAATGACCACAGCAGTTGACGCGCCTGGGAAAAACGAAATCAATCTTCCCGCCGGTCTCACTGGTGTACACTGGCTTTCAAAACTAGAGTTTGCGGGTTCGGAATTGCTGAGGTCTGAGGATAATTCAGAAGAAGGAATAATCTGTTCGTCAACACCACAGGCGTTCGGTTTTCACGCTTGTGACAAATAAAAGAACTGGTTAAAGTTTAGGAAACCATCCTCCATCATTTACCGTTTTTAATCGTCTCATAATCACTAAGCTGAGGCACGAAGCAGGATAAATATATCTGATACGTGTTTGTTCCTGGCGGAAAACCGGAAGTCTGAAATAAGTTGACAGTTGGGAAGGTTGCGCGATGACAAATACTTTCATGAACCAAAAATTCACTATCATGCCCGAATTCATTTACGGATTATTTTATTTTTGGTTAGAGATTCACTAGTACGTTTTGCCAAAATTGTATTAAAATACTTAAATAATACTTTATTTAACCATGAATATGCTCATGTACGCGTTGAATGCAATTTCTGCGATGTGCGATTATTTTGGGGTTTGATTTTCAGTACACATATTGTCTTACATATTATTTATAGTTTCCATATTGTGAATGCTTATCTTTACTTCTCAAGATACATTTTTATTTCAATGACTATTCAGTATTAGACAAATAATATTGTATTTTTAAAAATTATGGAAAATTAATTTCACAATAATAAATAATAATAATAATAATAATAATAATTTCATAGCAAATTAAATAATTTCATAATAATTATTGTAACAGCTTTCGCAATACGTATCGATTTTCTATTAATATTGAATACCGCGTTTTATAATCATATGCAAAACGTTCTTTGTCACACTTCTATCAGAATTGCGTTGTTGTATAGCTAGTTCAATAACAGTGACACAAAAGTACCCAAAGTGTTTTTATTCACCAAAACCAACTTTAATAAATGTATAAATTAATAATAATAAATGTATAAATTGAATTATGCAATTGACAATACAATTGTGATTATATGAGGAATGAGCAATATGAATTAATTATACGAAATGAGCAACGTCAGTTTGAACTTAATAATGCTTAGTTTGAATTTTACAATGTCAAATTCGAATTTACTATCCCAATTCTAATGGTTGTATCTAATATAATGCTCAATTCGAATTACACAACGCTCAATTCAAATTATACAAAGCTCATTTCGAATTACACATTAATCAATTTGAATTACACCGTGATCAATTCAGATCAAACAATACCCAGTTCGACTGGTACAAATAAAAAGAGTTTACTGTAAACTGGTTTATATACGCGGATTCGGTGGTATACGTTGCGTACCAAGCTGTTGTACCCAAGTTTGCGGGTCAACCCCGATCAAACAGTCAAGGGCGATATGAATTCCTTCTTTCGGAAAGGAAGTTAAGTCGGCCGTCCCATGTCGTCAATTACTGCATGAAAAGGGTTCTCAAGCCAAAAAAGAAGGAACTGAGCTAAATTCAAATCGCCGGTTTCGTCGCCCAAGATGATACCTCCTTTCTCCGCTAGATGGTAAAGGTGCGTAGGGGTTTGCCTGGTCAGAGGAACAGCGGGCCCTAATGCCGGAGTCTCGACATGAAAATAAGGCACTAAGTAACTATGCTGAACAGCTCGCAGAAAAACCATCATGGCGGACGTACCTTGGTTAAGTCTCGGAGGCTCCCCACCCTGTGGCATCTGAGATTTCCCTCTCGGCGATAAGGAAACGCGTCGGCGACAAGGGAAGGTGATTGGAAGACGCACGTCGCACTGCCCTCTTCGTCAGAGGAACTAAAAAGGGTAGGGCTTTGGAGGAGAGGCCACGTTCGGCATGCGCAGTGGAAGGTTTTTGAGAGTGGTAGAGCAATAATTTGATTATCAATGAATATTCGCCGCTCGTGTTGGCAGGGCTGGTGCACGAATCGCTGCGCCGCCAAGCGGCCGCCGTGAACGCGCTGGCCCCCGCCGGGATGCGCTTGGGACTACGGCAACGCCTTCCTCTGCAGGCGGCGCGCGGGGGCGGACGTGCTGGCCGAGGGCACCCGGCCGCCGACTCCCAGCGCCCCCCCGGTTCAGATCCCGTCCTACGTGCAGGACGTCATGGGGAGCGCCACATTGCTTCACTAACAGATCTGGGGTATAATGTATATATTACATAGAGCCTCTTAACCGTATATAAAAATAAACATTTATCGGTCTCCATCCCAACCGTGTTCATACAACCGTATAAACCGTTTGAACAACCGTAGCATATTCAGTCGCAGTGTAAAGTCTGAGTATATATCCTCAACAGCCCCCCTCGAAGACCGGACGGCTGTAGACCTCGTTGTGTCTTGAAATCAATGCGTTGAGAACAATTCCACAGTTTCCGTTATGTATCCCAATACATATTTACAAATAAATATTTTCCAAGTTTGGGGTAGCAGTTACACTGACAGTCCTACTGAGATGTTGAGTCAACGATCAGCCCCACACCCCAGCTGAGTTTCACAGTCAAAGCGACATGTTGGCAGAGAATGTTGGTGGTGATTGACAGACCCTATATCAAAAGGTCACAGATAGGGTACGGAGTGATTGCAGTCTGGAAGGAGAATACGCCAAGGGAAGAAGCGGAAGAGTTTCACATTGAGAAGAAAGATCGCCTTCGAGGTCATTTCACTAACCTTTTAGTGATATAATCGTCATGAATATTTTGAAATTCATGTATAACAAAGAATACGTCATCGGTCTGAAGAGATCAGAATACTTTCTTTTTACTTGGGTTCAAGAATGATGTGAATTCTAGCCTCACATTTCTGATTGGTCATTGTCCTTTAAAATGTATCTTTAAAATACCAGCACCTACCTCTGTAGCGTGGTTGCGAAATACAGACCAGCATTTTTTTCCCAGTGACGTGTTCTCCTTGAGCAGCGGCGCGTTCCGCTGGATGTGCACGTGGAGGTGGTAGCCAATTATGTGGCGGGGTGCTGAGCATTGCAGCGTCGTGTTCTCTGGGCTCTAGACCATCTCGTTGGGTTTGCACATCGAAGTTGGTGGTTAGACGCTGACCATCATGCCTTCAGCGACGTCATTTTTCAGATTTCCAGTAATCGTGAAGGGCAGAAAATTTATTCAATAGAATGGCCTTACATTACTTTCAACAGCTTGTTTAGCTTTCGTAGCATTGGAAGGAAAGGTATCTTAAAAATACTAATGCTTATAGTTAACTTAAATTAAATTATAACTATATTTACAAGAGCCACTTTGTCTTCTTTATAGTTGGTACAGTTCAGTGATTAATTTTTAAGTTCTTTGATGTTGTTTTGTCTTCGAGGGGATGTCTTCTCATTGGTTTCGGGGCGTTCCATTTAGGTGTGCATGTCGGGGTGTCAGCCAATCAGGAACAAAAAGTCTTGCCTTGCACAACTTGTTCTCACATGGATTCGGCCCGTTCACCGGACCCGTTCACATCAAGTGGTAGCCAATCATGAGTTGAGTTTTTTCATGTGTTCCAGCACGTGTTCCCCGCTGGGCTTCAGCCGTTCCGCTGGGTGTGCATGTCGGGGTGTCAGCCAATCAGGAACAAAAAGTCTTGCCGGCAACTGTTCTCATGGATTCGGCCCGTTTCACCGGACCCGTTAAATCAAAGTGGTAGCCAATTAGAAGTTGAGATTTTCATGTTTTCCCAGCGACGTGTTCTCGCTGGGCTTCGCCTTCCGCTGGTGTGCATGTCGGTGTCAGCCAATCAGGAACGAAAAGTCTTGCCTTGCAGAAACTTGTTCCATGGATTCGGCCCGTTTCACCGGACCCGTTCACATCAAAGTGGTAGCCAATCACGAGTTGAGATATTTCCTGTCTTCCAGGGGCGTTTCTCACTGGGCTTCGGCCCGTTCCGCTGGTGTGCTATCGAGGTGTGCCAATCAGGAACGAAAAGTCTTGCCTTGCAGCAACTTGTTCTCACATGGATTCGGCCCGTTTCACCGGACCCGTTCACATCAAAGTGGTAGCCAATCGAGTTGAGATATTTCCTGTCTTCCAGCGACGTGTTCTCGCGGGGCTCAGCCCGTTCCGCTGGTGTGCATGTCGGGGTGTCAGCCAATCAGGAACGAAAAGTCTTCCTTGCAGCAACTTGTTCTCACATGGATTCGGCCCGTTTCCCCGGACCCGTTCACATCAAAGTGGTAGCCAATCACGAGTTGAGATATTTCCGTCTTCCAGCGACGTGTCTCACTGGGCTTCGGCCCGTTCCGCTGGGTGTGCATGTCGGGTGTCACAATCAGGAACGAAAAGTCTTGCCTTGCAGCAACTTGTTCTCACATGGATTGGGCCCCTTTCACCGGACCCGTTCACATCAAATTGGTAGCCAATCGGAGTTGAGATTTTCAATTGTTCCAGCGACGTGTTCTCGCTGGGCTTCGCCGTTCCGCTGAGGTGTGCATGTCAGGTGTCAGCCAATCAGGAACAAAAGTTTTCCTTTGCGCAACTTGTTCTACATGGATTCGGCCCGTTTCCCCGGACCCGTTCACATCAAAGTGGTAGCCAATCACGAGTTGAGATATTTCCTGTCTTCCAGCGACGTGTTCTCACTGGGTTTCGGCCCGTTCCGCTGGGTGTGCATGTCGAGGTGTCAGCCAATCAGGAACGAAAAGTCTTGCCTTGCAGCAACTTTTCCCCACATGGATTCGGCCCGTTTCACGGACCCGTTCACATCAAAGTGGTAGCCAATCACGAGGTGAGATCTTTCATGTTTTCCCAAACGACGTGTTCTCGCTGGGCTTCGGCCCGTTCCGCTGGGTGTATGTCGGGGTGTCAGCCAATCAGGAACGAAAGTCTTGTCTTGCAGCAACTTGTTCTCCATGGATTCGGCCCCGTTTCGCCGGACCCGTTCAATCAAAGTGGTGCCAATCACGAGGTGAGATTTTTATGTGTTCCAGCGACGTGTTCTCGCTGGGCTTCGCCCGTTCCGCTGGGTGTGCCGTCGGGGCTGGCGGCCGACCGGGAGGCGACGGACCGGCTGGCGGGCGCACCTGCAGGCCATCGCGGAGTCGGGCGAGCTGTCGGCGGACGCCGCGGCGCCGTACGCCGACAACCTGCGCTGGGTGCGCGAGGCGGGCGGGCACGCGCTGGTGGTGGGGGCGCGCGCGCATCCTCTCTCGGACCGGCGCGGCAGACGCGCTCGCGCTCGCCTTCAACGCGGCCGTCGCCGACGGAACGCTCAAGGTAAGCGGCGTGTTCCATCACCCCCTCCCAAAAAAAGGTGTTGCAGTCAGAAGGAAATTTGATTTACATGTTTCAGGGAAAACAAAATAATAATAATAATAATAATAATAATAATATAATATAATAATAATAATAATAATAATAATAAATAATTGGAATGGTTTCTTGACCTTTTCTCTTGACTCTGTTTGGGGTCTTTTTGACCCAAGGGCAATAATGTTTGCAACATTCTGGAAATTATTCACATGAATTTTTCCTTTTTGATAGGCTGTTTGTTTAGTTTTAAAATGTTGTAATCTTTTCAGTTTCGTAAGTTTGTTTCTTTGTTGGAAATAATTTGATTTTTGAGGTTGAAAAGTCAAAGCCATATTGACTTTTAAAATTACAAAAAATTCTAAAAAGCAATGTCATTTCGCTTTTGTAATTTTATTTTTGCGGTTTATGGTGATAATTTTTTTGATTTGTCTATTGCGATATGGAAACCCCTGTTTCAAAATTCTCATACTGGTAAGATAGACACTATGTATATAATGAGGATATGAATTTTTTTCCTGAAAATAACATTATTCTTTGTTTGAGTACAATGTAGTAAATAAAGCAAGTAAATTTCGTTTTCTCAATTATATTGAAAATAACATTCCTGCATCAAATACTTGTAAATTTGTGTAAGCATCTGGGGTCAAAAAGATCCCAAACTGAGTCCACGTAACTATCTGAGAAACAGAGTCAAAAGGGTTAATAAACATACCCAGTACTTTTGATAACAATCTATTTCTTGTTACAGAATCATGACGTTTCGACCCTATTTTGGGTCTTGTCTGTTTACTAAGGACAAGAAAAACCCTTACAAAAAAGTAAACAATATAAAGATGTTAATATATTGATTACAAATTAATATAACGTGTAATGCCGTGGATTACCGTGAAGTCAGCACACGTGTAGGTGCATGTTAGTGGGAGTCAGTAATTTGCTTTCTGCAGAAAACATTATTAGTGTTGCACAGTAACACCTTGAGTAGGACGTTCATGTGATGTGTTTTGATAAACATGTAAAGTATGCGGATAAATTTAACACTTTCGAATGCGATGTACTGTTTTTAATAGTTTGAAATGATCGCTTTAAAGACGTTGGTTTAAGTTATGTTGTCAGAAAACAAAAATTTCCCCTTCTTTAGATTCATTCGCGCATTTCCAACTCAACGACATGGTTCCGCCTTTTTCGATTAACATAAAACAGCTCTTAATGAGGCTAACCAAAGTTCCAGTATACTCGTATTTTACGCCCAAATATGGAAAACGGGGTTTAAACTCACTTACGTAACTACTTCTAAAGTGCATCTACTTATTACATATGGACATTCGATATGTTTTAATTTATAAAATTATTTGCTTATTTGCTACATTATAATACTCTGATTGGAAAACCCTACCTCCTACATACAATTTATAATGTTCGATTTTTATACTCTGATCTTCTTTAGGAGTTTATTTCATTGAAAGCTGCGCCACAGACCAGTTTACCCCTCCCTTCCAAGACCGTCGAGTTATCGCCCAAAGGAATGAAATTTCGTGAGAGTCATCCAACGGTCTGCAAGGATGGAGGAGGAAGAGGACATCCGCAAACATTGTTACTTTCGCACAAACTTATCACATTATAGCGGTTTGACGAGATCGTGTCTCACTATTTGAATGATTTCCAGACCTCATGGTCCCCATAGGTCTTATTCGCCCTTTTGTTGTTTTTCACATCTTCCTTTGACGACAGTCTTTCCTGGGTAATAGGCGGATATAACTTATTTTTTTCCACCCAGCCCTGCCTTACCCCTTTTTCACTGTTTTTCAATTATATATCGATTTTGAATTTCAGGTAGACAAAGAAGTAAATGTTTTCCTAATCATTTACGAACCAATTGTAATCAATCCAAGTTGAGGATAATCCAAATGTTTTGAGGGGCGACCTGGGGTTTTAATAAAGCTCTAAATATAATTACGACAGCCAAATCTGGAATATAATTATATAGCCTAATCACGCCACACTCCCAACAGTACTACCCTTTCACGTGAAATCTTGGACGCTGAACTAATGTCTAACCGTTGAACACGTTCAAAGTATGAAATTCAATACTCGTTCCGATAGATTGCCATTAACAAACTTACAATGTCAAATAAATTTATTAAATTGCGAGCAAGAAGGTCGGAGAGAGGAGCCGAACAAGCGAAATTAATAAAAATGAAAAAAACAAACAAACAAAAACTGTAGCATAAAATGATTCATATTACATAAATTTAAATGTTACATGTACATGTATAGTTTTATTGAACTTCAGTAAAAATAGTTTACTGAAAATATACAAATTTTAAAAACCTTAATAAAAAATTCGTAGAATTATAAACGGTCTGGCTACATTTAAAGCATCGTGTTAAGTCGTCTTCAAAATATGGCATTGAAAATAAAAAATAAAATGTCAATATATTTGAACGAAAAAAGAACCAAAATATCTTGAAGATGAATTTATGGAAAATTAAAACAAATTTACGATTATTCCATAATAAGCAGCAAGTGAAATCACCCGAACCACATCGACACATTAAAATTTACGTAATCAATGAGATGTGCATTTGCAAATTAATGAAATTAGAAAAACGTTTCATGACTCTGCAACTCATTCACCACGGCTTTAAACATATCCGCAAACATCGTCAAATCAGCCCGTTTAAATGCGACGGCTCGTTTTGGGCACATGATAATTAAAGCGGTGTATGCAAAAATCACAATAACGCCTGGTTGAATATTACACGGGGGCAATTTTTTGCCATTTGCTCGCGCTGGGGCAAATGGACGGTTTCCTTCCTTTCCACTCGCCACTGCCCATCGACGTGGACAACTGGCTCTTCGGTAGTCATCGGCGCAAGCGTTTTTTAAACCCTTCAATTGCTCTAATATCAGTCAGTTTATAGAAACGAAAACCCGGTCTCTTTTCACTGACATTACATAAAACAAAAGAAGTTGGTTTTTAGTGAACTCTGAACCCGGCTGTAGAATAAAAAATAAATCCTAAATTAATTATCTCCTGCATTGATTGATTTTTCGTGTTTCCGTGCGCGTCAACGTTCGGCATTGTTCCTTTAAAGGTGTGCATGTTTTTTTCTGGGGAGATGGGGGTGATCTTCCCCGCGGGATGGCAAACCCGGCGCCGCCCTCCCGGCTGGGGGGTTTCCCCCAGGACTTCCCCCCAGCGTTGCCCCGGGGCAAGCTCTAAGCCCCCGACCGGTTTTCCCGGTATGTGGAGTGTAGTGCATGGTGGTTTTTGTTTTTGGGGGAGGGGATAGGACAAGGAAGGCAAGGACAGACCCCGGGGCCCGTGGCCCAGTTACTGCTCCGGCATTCGCCTAGTTTTGGGTCGGAAAACCCAAAAAAACTACCGATCGAGCACCGGGGCCCTGGGAATTCTCCTCCAGACCCCAAAATTCGACCTGCTAAAAAGCATGTCTCTCCGCCGTCGGGACTCGAAAAAAGGGCCTTCCGGTCGAGGCGCTGGTGAGATCAGTTGATGCATGAGCCACCCCTACCGTAATTTTCTCCTGGAAAATATATCGCCCCTGTACCACAAATTCCAATAATAGGCACCAAAAAAATTTTGTCTGTCGTCAAAACGAAGATTTTTTAGAGGTGGATTGGGCCCCGGGAAAGGGTGCGTTATTTGATCTTTGTCATTATTTCACTGGGGAAAAAAAGGTCTTGGCCTGCGTCGGCTACAACTGGCGGCGGCAACTGGCCTTTTTGCTTTGTTTCCTTTATTTCAAGATTCCGTAGGACAAATCGCCAGGTTCCGGGCCCGGGGGAAAACGCGCGACTGCAGTCCCACAACGGACACCCGCCGGTTCGCCGGAAAAAGTGACGTTTTATTCGCCGCTCGTCCTCCGAAAAAATATCATTATATTGGCGAAAAAAGGGCCTTGGAAATCAGGATGGCGTTCCATGAGTGCAAAAGGCATTGAAAAATTCAAGATTGCAAGATCTCAGGAAAATTGGGCAATGCAGAAAAGTTTAGAGAGAAGCACGAACTCTGGGGAAAGGGTATAAAGAAATTATAATGAAAAAAGTAAACACTATTGAATATTTGATTTTCTAACTCCAATAAATTTTTTTAAATGGTCATCTGTATTTGGTTTATTCTATATTAATAAATAAATAATTGTAGAAATTCTATTTAATTTTTTTCAGCATCGGATATATTGAACTTTGTTTTGTAAACAAAATGTTGGGCCCCAGAGTTCCTGTAACCAGAGATATTCAGACAGTGGCGTCACATTGAAAATAACCGGGCACAACCCTTTTATGTGACATCTTTCACTGTTTCTGGAACAGGTCTCCATATCAGTCTCCATTCTTCAGGAGATTGTTTTCCCGGGCGCCATTTACAGTGTGTATAAAATTTACATAACATAGAAAGGTGCGGGGGCACTCTGTCATCAGAATGTAAGATCCAACCGACCCAGGGGGTTGGTGGTGTTCTTCCCCCCTAAAACCCGAACTGCCTCCCGACGGAAAGCTTAAACTTCTGAAAATCTGGGCCTGAGTAATGCTAGCGTAGTAAAGTGAATGAATGGGGTATAATGGAAAAAAAAGAAAAAAACGCGCGGACCGGTCCTTTTTGAGTTGGCTTTCCTTGTTTTTGATTGGGCAATCACAGAATCTAACCTCTAGAATTAAAATTATTTTTGGTTCACTCAGCTATCAACTAGTTCAAAAACAAATTAAGAGCTGGGTTTTTCCATACACCAAGTCAGTATCATCTTAGCAACTCCCGGGTATGTTTGATTCCTGAATGCAAAAACTTGAATGGACTGTTTGATCGGAAAGTAATTAGTTTAAGTTTACAACATGTTATGTCATACAAATAAATTTAACAGAGTTGTAAAACACTCCACACTCCACTTAACCCATGTAATAACTTCAGATGGAAGTTCTCAAATTTATTAAAAAGTGTTACCCTCATAGCCAAAGAAAATTAACGATGATAGTATATAATTGTCAATTTTAAATCTTTCAATTTGAATAATTAAAAAGGCATTGACCCAAAATATTTTTTTAAGTTTACACTGTAAATCTCTGACAATTTCCCATGAAAGGCAAATATTATTTCTGAACACAGAACTGAAAAAGCCGGAGTCTAATGGAAGACCAAGGGTACGGACTTACGCTATCGACCCGAGCTTGGACCGTTGCGTCGCCTTTCCCGTCTCGGTGGGGACTGGATTTGATTGATTAATTAGTGATTCCGGGGGTCTGAACTGCTAAGGTCTATTCCCCTAAGTGTAGTGTGCTTTTTTGTCGGGAGGTGGCGGTGATCTTTCCCCCCGATGGTGATATTCGGCGTCGACAAACGTTGGCTAGGTGTTTTCCAGCCAGGTATCTCAAACCATCGGGCACCTCCCCGCCGAACAAGCTCTAAGCTCCCGGGCCCGTCTCCTGGCATTTAGGCAGTGTAGTGTATGTTAGTGAATGTGTGTAAGGGGGAAAGGATAGGACAAAGAAGAGGAAGGAAAGATCCTGGCCCGTTTGTCAGGAACTGCTCCGGGATTCACGTGATGTTGAACGAAGAAACCACAAAAAACTACGGAACAGAGCAGCCGGTCGCTACAATACTAGCTTCAGATAGCGACTGAAGTCGACCTAGCTATCTATCTTATGTCAAAACTCCTGCCACCGTCGGGACTCGAAAGCTAGAACCCCCCGGTCAGAGGTATTGCAGTGACATCAGTTGCTGCCTGACTCACCTCTCTGGGCCCGAGACTCGGTCTGGCGCCCTCCAACCCCAAGGTCGAAGTTTATGGCCCCCCCACCCCTCGTGGCGAACAAGAAGGTCGCAACTGCTGGCAACTCTTCAAAAATAATCATTAAGAGTGCAGGCCTTAATGAAAACAGGTTTCTCGTCGACCGAGAGAGGAGCGCTCTTAGTTTTTTTTTCGTAGTCTATTTTAGTTCAGAGTTACGGCGGACATCTTGCATTTTGGTGGTTTAAAGACCATCGTGATGAGGTCGGCTACAGGCACACAGTACATCAGGGTGCCCTGCGGCGTAAAAGGAAATTTAAATCGTCAATAATATTCCTGTGCTAATATAGATTTTCTCCTGCAGGGACCTGGTAATCAGTAGAATCATCATGACGTAAGTGGAACTGACTCACCCTTCCGTGAGACGCGACATAAAAGACGGCTCCAAGTTCACTGCGGGGGAGTACCTTTGTCTTTGTATTGTGCCTGGGAATCAAAAATTTTATATACAGAATGTTTATTTACTTTTAAGAATATCCACATTGAAATGAAAATAATTGGGAGACAGTCCTCCCGGGTAGGTCATGGGCAACGTGCTATGTTTCCGTAGTGTGTACCGGATTCGGTTCCCGGGCGGGGCAAAATAGATCTGTAGTGTTTCAATCAATCGTCTCAGTTTGACGTGCTGTGTGACGAAAGAAAAAAATTCAGGCAGGCCATTAAGCTAGGTACAGTGATGGGATTACGCCATGCTCTCCACAAGTCGTCTTACCCCCAGGCGTGGGTAATAATCACAGAGCCCAGCGTGAGAACACCGCTAGCTGGCAAAAGTCGGACCCTAAAGCACCACATACACACACATTACCAGACGCAAAAATATAGAAGAAGATCATTACTTTGGTCAGTGATTTCTTAATTTAAATTACTTGTGATATTGATAATATTCACTCACGTACCTCACATCAATTGTTTGATACTATTTCCTAAAATCTCATTAAAAATAGATATATTTGTGATGTTTTGTATTGTGTAAACATAGCTGCATCTTTTAATAGAAGGGGAATTGTATTTCATTTACTTAAATATTCATTTTGGAATATTTTTAATAATATAAATAAGTAGAACTGCTGACTTTATTTATCTAACGCAGGAGCAACTACAGTTTTTTTCTGTAGGGACGTTTTTAGACCAGCCTTTTTCCTAGACTATAAAAGTCCTAGTGTCGGGACATGAACGTAGAATCTCCGGTTTCAAGAAATGACGCGAACCAAAAACCCAATATGCTGCGAAAACGCATGTATATTTTTTGTGCGCCCCTGTTGCAGATATGGCGTGCAGAATGCCCTGGGTTGGCTGCACGGGGAAAGTCACTTGGTTGGCACTTCACAACGGCGGCGGAGTCGGTTGGTAAGGCAACTTTGCTCTTGTATCTGGGGGGAGCAACGTTACAAACACCCCAAAAAGTTCTGACTGTATTTTGCCCAGCGCCTCGGGGTGGCAGACTTTACAGAGACCTTCAGTGAACTTGAGGCGGGGCTTTAAGATCGTTATCTCTCTCTGGACTCATTCATCTGCGGAAAACTTTCAGCACCAACATGCGGAAGCTTCCATTTTTTGAAAGTAGTTGACAAACGTCAATAAATTCAGTTCTAAAAATTTAATTTTTAATCTACTTCAACAATAATTTCGCATATATTCATAGTTTCCCTGTTAAGTTAAAATGTGACAACTTTCATTATCAACTTATATCATTAATTTTTAAGTAAGTATTAGTTATTACGTATTTTATAGCTTCACCTCCACCCCCGAATATCTGGCACCTCATAATTATTGAATTTTTTAACAAAGAGATTTTGGGAACAGGAGAATATTTCTAATGATCTGAGGTCTCTAAGGTGAGAAAAGCTGTTTGTCTACTAACCGAGGAGATGGATCCTCGTGCAGTGCAGGCAGGTCGCAAGGGTGAATAAATGATCGAGGCCCTGAACGGCGCTGGCGACGGCGTGGCTTTTCCCCATACCACTAGTACTCCGTCACCATTTCTTTCTTCCACATCACCCACACCACTCATTCATTCCGGGAAAAGATAATATACTTAAATTCTGGAATCATCTCAAATACTATGTAAAAGCCCGCAATCTCGGACATTCCTGAAATTGAAGCCGAACACCACATACAAATTATTAATCCCCAACTGTCTGGCAGATCTTGGGATGTGGGGACACTAAAGATTGACATGTTCCGCAAACATTCAAACCATCTCCCGAAGTATTCTGGGGGAATAGTAGTGTACAAACTATCAAATTTTAACGAAAAAACTCCCCGTTCTTGACAGGTTGAAGGCATTAAAGACACCCAATTTAAAGAGATTTAATCGCTCTCCAAACCTTCGAAGGAACCACATCTGTAGGTGGCACTCAGCTTCATTTTCACTGATTGATTGGTTAGTGATTCCGGGCGCGTCAACTGCTGAGGTCATTAGTCTCGTAAGTGAAGAGCATGTTTATATCGCCGGAGGTGAGATCCGGCACCGACCTACGTCGGATTGCGAGGTATTCCCTAACCACGTATCTCCCACAGGCGTGGAACTGCCCCAGCCGGACAAGCTCTAAGCTCCGACCGGTCTCCGGCGTACATAGTAGTGTAGTGCTTTTAAAGTTTTTTTTGGGTGAGGACAAGGAAGCGGAAGGAAAGATCGCGCGCGGTCCATGGTCCCTATTGTTAGGATACTGCTTCACCATTCGCCTGCTATTGATTGAAAAAAAGACACGAAAAACTACCAATCAGAGCAGCTGACCGATAGCATTCTCCTCCACGATGAGACAAAACCCACGACCTAGCTATCTAGCCACGTTTTGATGCGAACCTAGGACCATTCAGACAGAAGCTAAACACAATTGATTCCGTGAGTTATCTTTGTCGGTTTGAAGCTTCCAAACAATATCAAATATTAGAGGCAGGGAGAGGAATTTAAAGATTGCCCCGCTCCGAAAGCATTCAAATGAATCGAACTAGTTGACACGGAGACCAACAAGGAGACCCTCAACCCCTGTGCGATTGTAATAGAGTGTGGTCTCAAATTAAAGATTGATCTGCTCCCCAAACATTCGATTGATCCCTCCACCATCTCTGTAAGTCTAGAGGTGTATAGATTTATTAAAGATTGAATCGCATTCCAACATTCACGAGCCCTCCACCGTCTCTCAAGATGTTCTGGCGGCTTCTGAAACGGGATTAAACATCGGTAGACCCTTGCCTCTGTCAGGTCATTTAAGAATGGGGAAATGAATATAAAGATTAACCCGCTCCACAAACATCCAAGTGAGCTCTCAACCATAATTCTACGTGTTCTGGGAGCCACACAAATGGTTCCAAACATCAGGAGCCACACAAATAATTCCAACTGTCCCGTCTAAGTGGTCCCAGTCCCTAAATTAACCAGTTAATTAACATTCGCTCACAGCTAACATGACCGCTGTCTCTGCAGCGACTTCTAATCAAGAGGTCCTAGGGTTCGAGTCCCGACGGTGGTAGATTTACAACGCTGACAAGATTGTTGGGTCGAATTCAGCCGCTGCCAGAAAGAGAATTCTAGGGTCCGTGCTCTGATCGATAGTTTCCGTGGTTTCTCCGATCATTCAGGTGAATATTGGAGCAACTATTTAACAAACTACGGAGCGCGCGCTATTTTTCCTTCGTCTTCCTCGTCCTATAGTCCGTCTTACACAACTTTAGCACACACATACCTTAAGCACATTACTTCACATGTCGGGAGAATACTTGTTCCAACTGGGGCGGTGCCGTGCTGGCTGAGATACATGAAAAGGGGAAAACTCCCGCAAGGTGACATGTCAGGGTCTCCAACCAATCGCATCAGGTATCACAGCCACCACCCAGGGTAAAATATTCACTAACGGAACTGTTGACCACCGCCATTGACGTGCCCGGAAACATGAAACTACCTATCTACAAACATTCAAACGGCCCTCCGTCACCTTTGGGGGTTAACTGGGGTCTTCGAAAATCAGTCAACCACTTTTCACAGAGGAGCCGGGACGTTCAGTCGCTGTCTGAAGGAGAATTTAAGCGTCCAGTAGTTCTGGTCCGTAGTTACCGTGGTTTGTCGATCAACACTACAAATGCAGGAAAGTACCGAACAACCCCGGCCAGGGATAGCGGGGATCTTTCCTTTCCCTTCCTTATCGTATCCCCCATGCTTTACTTACACAGTTTGCATCTACATGACGCCACACTACCACGCATGCCAGGAGAATGGTCGAGCTTAGAGGGTTGTCCCGACTGGGGCGTGTCCCGTTGGCGGGAGATACCTGATAAGGAAAAACTCGCTAGTCGGAGGTAGTTCAGCTTTTCAGCTGGTCGAATTCAGCCTAGGAGAATTCTGCGGCCGGCTGCCTGATCGGTAGTTTTCCGTGGTTTCTCCGATCAACACCAGGCGAATGCCGGAGCCGTACCCTACCAAACGGGCCACGAACCGCGCGCGATCTGTCCTTCCTCATCCTTGTCCTATCCTCTCCTTACACGCTCCCCTTACACTAACATGCACTACACTACCCATATTCCGGGGGACTGGGGGGAGCTTAGAGCTTGTCCCGGCTGGGGCGGTGCCTCGCGGTGGAGAGTCCGGTTAGGGAAACCCCAGGAGCTGACAGTAGGTCGGTGCCCGGGTTTGCCATCCAGCGGGAAAGATCAACCCCCATCTCCCGGAGAAAAACATGTACTACACTAACGGGACTAATGCCAAAGGGGTTGACGCGCCTGGAAACGGAAAAACCAAACCAAACCAATCGACAGGCCGAATCATCATTCAGCGTCGGAGAATACGGGCCACCTCCGGAAAAAAAAGCATGCAGATCACGTTCACGCTAATGACTTTATCAGTTGAATCACTGATGAATCCGAGGGGGCGGGGCGTGTCCGTCCGCAGGGCGAGTCGGTGAACGGGGCTTCGGGCTGGTGCTGGGCGGCAGCGCGGCGGCGGCGCGGCGCGCGGCCCGCCGCTGGCGTGGGACGGGGCAACGGCGGGCGCGGCGCGCGGGGGGGGCGCGCAGAAGGCGAGGGGGCGGCGGCCGACGCCCCGCGCGCGGACCCGCACCTGCGCCTCACGCTGCCCCACGCGCCGCCCCGGGAGGCGCTGCTCGACAAGTGGAGCGCGGACACTAGCCTGCCATTGCTTGCCCCGGTGAAGAAGTGCACCCCACGATTTCTGGAGCCCCGAACACCTACCCGCTCCTTTTCCAACATTAGTTGACACAAAAATAAATGATAGCAACGAACCTGATAACCAGAAATGTTCGATCCCATATAATAGAAACTATTTTGCTTCGAAAACGAGCTACAAATGTGATATTAATTCCTTGTCAAAATAAACAACTCCCACTCCTCGCGCAACAAGCAAAGCGAGGGCTCAAAGAACCTGCGCGGATAAGTCAAAGAACTTCATTTTAGAGGTGAGCAAAAACATTTTCAGTGATTAGTGGTATTCAAGCAAAACCTACAGAAAAAAGTTTCGTTTGAATGTTACCTTCGTTTGAATATCATTAAACCTGATTTACTTCCAGTTGACAGTTATTTTGATCAGCTGTAAAATTAAGTTTTGAGTTATCAGCTATTTAGGGGTGAAAGATTTTTCAGAATTGCCTGTGAAGTAAATCAGCTGTTACTGTGTCATCCAATCGGAAGGTTGAACGCCACCGTAGTTATGACACTGTAGTGCCGTGTATGGTTCCGATTGGTTGGCACCGTAACAGCTGATGAAATGTCACTAGCAGCAATGGAAAAATTGCACTATAGCTGAGCACTGCGGTCAGGCGGCCAGGGGAGGGTGCAACATCGCCAATAAAACATCGACGTTTAGACATCCCCGAAATATGAACAGTCCAGCCAACCATTCAATACCTCTAAAAAACAACCTTTAAACTTTATTTATCACAACCACTTAATGGACCAACTCAAAATATAATATTAATGGAATTAAACAAGTAGAAATTAAAGGAATAAAATAAATAAGATAAAACCAAATTATTTTTTGCGGTCCAAAAGATCTTGGGGGGCGTGCCCCCCAGACATCCCAGAAATATGAACAGTCAGCAACCCTTCAATCCTCTAAAAGCAACCTTTAAACTTTATTTATCACAACCCACTTAATGGATCAACTCAAAATATAATATTAATGGAATTAAACAAGTAGAAATTAAAGGAATAAAATAAATAAGATAAAACCAAATTATTTTTTGCGGTCCAAAAGATCTTGGGGGGCGTGCCCCCCAGACATCCCAGAAATATGAACAGTCCAGCCAACCATTCAATACCTCTAAAAGCAACATATACTAAACTGAATAAATTAATAAAATAATATACATAAACACAACATACACTATTTATTAACAAGATTAATATAACTATGATTAATATAACATCGATGTTAAAATTTAAAAAAGATTGATGTTAATAAAATATCGACCCAAAACCATCGATATTTTTAAAGGTGCATTGGTGAAATTGATGTTCACGTGAGGTAATTTAGTTTAAAGGTTTACTAATTTTTATTTCAGGTTTTATTGACAACCCATTTTTCTGAACATCGATGTTCAAAATTACAACACTGATTTTTAATAAATCATCGACCCACAAGATGTTCTTAAACAACAATGTTTTTAAATATACATCGGAGACATTAATGTTCACGTGAGAATAATTTTATTAAAAGGTTAACTAATTTTTATTTGAGATGTAACTAAGAAATCACACAGAAAAAATGAACATTACATTCAACAAAACGTTTATCAAAAAAATATGTGGACTTCATTTATAAAAATGAAAACGCGATTTGAATTATTCTCTTGGATACAAAAATAATAAAAAGTTTTAACTATGCGTACATTTAATTAAAAAATAACTACATAAAACTATATCAAGTACATAAAAACTTTGAACACAAAGCATCGAAGTTAAAAAGACATCGGATTAAAAAAATCGATCTTAAATTCGTCGATGATTTTATATAAACATCGATGTTTTCAAAACATCGATATTGATGTTGCATCCCTAGCGCCGAGCCGCGGGACTCGCTAACGGGGAGTGGCTCAGGGGAGCAGTGTCGGCTGTGGCCAAGAAAGAAAGTGAAGTGCTTCCTTAGGGCAACTGTTTGAGAAATGAAAATGAAAATCGAATCCGAAGTCCCTATACAAATCTTCTAAGGCACTCCATGAATTTACTGAAATGATTTATGCAAAAAAGGAGGTTTTAGCTGCTAATTAACTTGAATTTATCAATGTGTTGTTGGTTTCGTTGATTGTTCAACTAGACTGCGTAATGCTGTATAAGGCAATACTCTGATCATCGCACGAACCATACAATCGGAAACCACATAATTCGTTTCATTTCATTCTCATGAGCTGCCGCGGAAAACATCCGCGAACGTCACTCATTGAGGCAGAAGGCCCTGAATGCATTTACCCTAAACTCTCTTGACACAAGTGCCTCTCAATGAGTTTTTTTTGTCGAAAATTGTCGAATTCTGCCGCATCATTACAATACTTTATCTTCAGTACCCAAGTACGCAGTAAGGCGAGACAAAAAAAAAAAAAAAATCTAATGGAACACGCAAGTTTCAGATGCAAGAACTCGAATTCGTTGTTTTGATAAATAAATAATCCTGTATAAATTTAAGGAAAGGAAAAGCTCGTAAAAAATATGAAAATTGTCACTTCACCTTCTTCTGATGAGCCGCGAACGCAAGGGCGATTGTTGGGAAAACTATTATTTTTGGTTTATTGTGAAGTACGGTATGTAACCCTTCTAATGTAGATGTAATCCAATGTCATTTTATCACACAAAATAATTAAATATTCTTTCAGTTTATTATGCATTTTTCTTGTGGAAATAGATGAAAAGAATCCCCTATACCTCCTCTCATCCAAATCTGTCACTCAACCGACATCCTCCTGAAGTGTTCAATACCAAAGAATTGCAGATGCGTTCTATCCTCCCTAAGAGTGCAACATTGGAGTTTTTATTATTCATCAACAACTGATAAAGCAACGGACACCTTCGCATTCTGTTTCACGCTTTGGAGTGTTCACAGTAACCGCATAATAATATACCTTACCTTAATATACAATATCGTTCACCTTCTGCAAATGACATTGTAATTATCAACAAACAAATTTATTTATTTCTTATAAAGAAACAAATTTAAATTTCGACGAAAACTACTTCCAAAAACAAAACTAAGCAACCATAAGAGGTATTTTAAACACGTGATTTTGTTTATATCAGGACTTGGGGCAATAACATGCAAGGCCACATTTCTAATGAAATTGAGGCATTAGTATATTTCGACGCCCTAAAGATGTATCTAGATGTTGGGTTTATACTTTAAAGATTCGCTGCAAGATGACGGTATAATTCATAAATCCACGTTGTTTATCCCAATGTGTAGAAAGTAATGTATAAACGTTTACTTTCCTTTTTCTCAAAACTTACGTATAATGCATAACATGTTTTGTCCGAGGTATTCATTTGTAGGAGAGGAGATTCTTACAGCAGATATATCAAGCTTTGAGCATACGGTAAGTGTCCAATGAATTAAGAACTTTTATTTCATTTCATGTAATTGAGGCATCCAGTGAAAGAGGAAACACACAAAATTCAAAATACCGATTTATGAACGATTTCGGTTACGCACACATTGAATATGTCAATAAATCGATGTTCTAAAATTTTTGGGTTAGCTCTTTCTCTCACTGGATGGCACAAATGAGTTTTTCGGTGATGTAAACATTGTTGTTGTTTCTGAAATTCGTTTTACGGAAACGCAAATGCTTTCCGAATTTCCGAAATGTCTATATTATATGATCGAATAGCACGTCACCGAAATCTGTCACCCAAAATACCGAACACAAGTAACTCTGCAAGTCAACATAATACGGATGTTTCACGCTCGTCTCCGATCAGCACACGCTTTTTGGCAATTGCACTCATTCCTGGTGCAGCCGCTGTGGAGAGGTTGAGACTTATTTCTATTTTCTATTATTATATTTCTATCTTCTATTATATCTATTTTCGGAAAGGCGAAGATTGGTTCCAATGGTTAAATGGATCGTGTGGTCCAAGGGTTTTTTTTTTTTTTTTTTTTTTTTTTGTTTGCGACGGGGAGTGGGGTGGCTTCGAGTGAAGAAGTTCAGGAAGTGAGCATCAGAAATGATACTAAATTTGTTTTCTCCTATAAATCTGTGTCAATGAAAAGTTCATTTTCAGCTTTCAAAATTATTGCATAAGTCACAGACTCACTGTAGAAAATTTGGAGAAGCTATTGATTACATACTATACTGATAAAAGTGATAGTTATAATGAAGTTATAACTTTTTCATATCTCTTTTTTGCCTGGCTTAGGCATTTTGTAACCTAGTTTAGGTGCCTAACACGTCAATTTTCGTTCCCATCGGTGTCATAATTTCGTAATTTTGTTTCCTATTTTAGGCGCTTAAATCATCGCTTTTTAGTGCCTAAAATTCCGAGGTCGAGATATGATTTAAAGAAGTTGATACCTTTAATATATTTTTGCTTAAAATGTTCAATAAGAAGAGGAAATGTAACCAGTTTGTTGTTGCAGATTGATTAAGGTATACTTGAATAAAGGCATTTTAAATTAATAAAAGAATGTATATTTCAAACAGTTTGAAGACATTTGTAATGCAGTAATTGAATTTCCGCTCCAGTGTTAAGACGCATGCGCATTGCGAGACATCTGGCGGCAATTCCGCGCACTGGTTGTTGTGGCCGTTGACGGCCAGATAGCGCTCGGGTGGCATTTTGGAGCACCACACTCGTGGAGCATCGTAGCCATTGCTCACGCTGCAGTATATCCACAAGGAACGTCGGAAGTATAATTGGAAACAAATCACAGATTCATGTCGGAGAAAAAAAAACTCGATGTTAAAAAATCCTTTTTTTAAAAAAACTAAAATTTTCCCGA